>JAHHUM010002364.1:0-501437 GCA_036173005.1 Crenichthys baileyi | reverse complement strand
AAAAATAAGATTACAATTTAGAAACGTTTTAATAGAAACCTTTTTTGTTCATTCTCTTTGCTCTTGTAGTCAAGCAATACCCTGATAGACCCATCAAGACGTACAAGCATTGCATAAAACAGCCTGAAAGGTTTATTTAGAGTTCAGTGAAGCTTAAAGTGGAGCAGTGAAAAAATGAAATGACACATCAAATAGGCGGGCAGATAATAATGTACATCTACATGTTTCTCTGGATTTAAAGGTGTAAAGAGGCGAATCAACATCTGAATGTGTGTTTCTGCTGCCCCCTAATGGACCAAAAATAACATAATTAGGTTTCCTGTGCAATGCAAATGGACAAAAATAACAGCGGGATAATAATGAGGTATCAGCAGGCGGGGTTTGATGATGTTTTCCTTCATGTCTGATAAACACAAAGAGATTACATGTCTCGTAAAGACTCCCACATGCTGAGAGAGTTAAAAAGGTTGGATCAAGTGAAAAACAGCAAAATATAAAAGGTTATTGTTAACAATGCATATAATTTTAAGCTTAACCAGTTTCTCTTTTTAAAGATTTATTTTTTCATAACATTCTTACTATATAAGTAAAAAATCCATGCTGAGAACAAAACTGGAAGGTCTCCAGTACAGGAACTTAACAATAATAAATTATTTATTTATTTATTTTCTCTGTGTATATACAACACAACAAAAAATATCACCCAATGTTACAGTCAAGGTAAAAATAAATGAACAGATTGTACCAGCGTATTTTTCAATTGATGACATAGACTCAGTTCTACGATATTGTGCTGGCAGAATGAGGATCTATCAAATCTGAGTTTTAAGTGACATATTGATAGAGGTTTACTATGATATAAACATAGGACATGAGGACCTGAAATGAAGCTGCTCGTATTCATCAGCCCACCAAAGATTTCAAAAGAATATTAGGAGATTTTGGACAAATCTGCAGCAAGTATAGATTTTAAAAGATTTGTGAACCATGGAGGCGGCAGTGTTATGATTTTGGTTTCAAATATAACCTGTCAACAGAGTAATGGACATTTAAAAAAATACAACATTGACTACCAAATTTTTTAAAAAACTATTAATCGTCAGCGTACTTAATGGAAGGCCACCATTGCTTTGGGGACTCAACCCAAACAATGTAAACATTCCTGCCAGTTTTCTGTCCTCACTCCTGAGTATAAAGAGGTGAACTTGTTAATAAAATTTGATTATGTTCTGAATTCAGTTCAATTCAAGATAGCAGGTCTAAATCATATCCAATTATGTAAAATCCAGATTAGGTCCTTATTTAATTCAAATGAATGCAGTTCATTTTAATACAGTCTAATCACAGTCAGACTCAGATCCAATTAACAGCAGTAATGTTTAGTACTAACTATAATAACATATAGTCAAATTTAGTTTATCATATAATGTTTATTGGTAAAATGTCATCTATCCAAAACAGCTCACCTCATCCACTGGGACATTGACATGATGCCCAAAAGACTGACACACTCCAAAGGCAATATGGTGGCTGGGTGGTCAACTAGAAGATCCTGCAGAGGGAGGCCTTTCTTTGGGAATTTAGCATGTTTGGACTATACCGGCCACATAAAAGTTTTGGTAATTGGTGATTCCAATTTGCCCTTATTGTGTGCAGATGGTTGTCTCTGTTGTATGTCTGTTGATGTACCAAACATTTTACCCGGAGATGTTTGGAGATGGGCATCAGCACCTGCAACCCTAGACATGATGTAACATCTATGGAAAATGGATGGAAGATATTACTTAAAAATAAAGGTGACATTTTCAATAGTTAAAGTGGCCATTTTAATCTACACGAAATGTTCTTGAAGTTCTGGTACAAGCAGTTAATGTGAGGAAACCAATACCAGCAGACCTCTGACTGGGCTCACATACCTTTAAATGTCGTTATAAAGGGACAAATTTAATAAGTATCAAAAACATTTAGTTTTAGGAGTCCCTTAAAACACATTTATTTTTGCAGTTTACATGTATGCAACATTCAAATGTATTTCACAGATTAATGATTTACAAATACCTATTTGAACTGCTTTAACAATATATCCGGAGAACACTGTTAAAAAGATGTTTTAAGTAACACTTATGCAAAAATATTGAAACATGGGCATCACATTAAATGCAGAACAACGTCTAAATCTGACATTTACATTTAGCTTTAAATAATGAAGTTTAGACAAAAATTCAGAATGAAAGACTCACCTTCACCGCCTCCACCTTCCAATGACTCTTCTGTGCGTCTCCCGGCCTTCCAATCAGCATCCTGTCCGCCTGATTCTCCATCCAATCACCTTCCGACGCCTTGCTTTTTAAGGACCTTCAGCGGTGTTCATCCTCGCTTGTCAGCTGAGCTCATCCCTTCTCCACCCCATCTCCACCATCTTCCTTCCCATCTCCTCCCAGCTTCCTCGCTCCCTGGCTACCAATCCACCACCAGTGTCGGATCGGGAGGAAGACATCTCTAAATCTAAACCTCACAAAAGTTCATAATTACTCATGTCATTCTCAGCATTCATGTCTTCCTCCCAGGTCCGAGCGCCAAAGAAATAACCATGTAATTGCACATCATTAAAACTTTTCTAATTGCCATCCCTTTTCTTTGTGAGTCTTTTCAGATTGAAATAACAAGCTACAGTATAATAAACATGGTTTTGTAATGAGGGATTGTAAATTCTTTCAGGATTTCATCAAGGAGATTCATTAATCAACTTCTAGGCTTAAATATAAACTCTATCTTGATGGGGCTTTATTCATTCGCACTGCTGCCTATTGTCAGTTTTAAAAAGCAACCAAATCAATAGAGACAGATTATTCATTTATTTCAAATGTATATTTCTTTGGATTCCCACATGAATTACAACTGGGTTATTTATGATGGCCACTGAATAGAGATATTTTCTAATAGATACTATTTTGAAAAGCGCAGACAACTCCTACTCAAGGATGCTAAGAAGGTTATGGATAAATACTGAAGTTTAGAAAGCAGCAAACAGCAAAAGAAATCATATTGATTTGAATTTTTCCCACAGAAGCCAAATCTTAATATCAGACAAACTTTTGGCTAATTGGCTAATAAAGAATGGAGCCTTCTACTTCTTTGTGACTAAATTTGTGCTACTTATGGTTATATAGGTTATTGAAGTGCCAGTCGTTATCATAATAACGATGGTGAAAATTGCTTTTCAATTCACTCCATATAAATACTTCAGCAGCATTTTTAGATGTTACATTGTTTTTGGACATTTCATTTTATATCTGAGAGGCCTGAAACAATTTTTCATCAAATAAAATTCAATGTCAGACAAAGACAACCTTAGTTAATAAGAAATGCAATTTTCAAATTATTTATTGTTTTTGCTTTTAATCGTTGTTGTTTCCATGCTTTCCACCATTACATTTTTTGTTTTTTCCACTCTCTACTTGGTATCAGTGTCTTTTTATAAATGAAGTGGCCTCTCCAATTTGCTGCCTTAACTAATATATATTGTGTTGTCGTTAATTTTATGAAGTCATAACAAAATAAACTTTGCCACTGTTGAAATATCATAATTTCTTCCTTTTGAGGAAAAAATCTGTCACTTACACTGTAAGTTAACCAGTCCCACCATGTTTGCACAAGACAGGACAAAAACAAAAAAACAGCAGCAAAACTGACTTAGTCTTTTGCTTTTTATTTGGATGTAAGTCATGGAAAATAAACTAAACCTCCATATTATTATTTTGTTATTTAACTAGTCAAAAATATACTCACCAACTAAAGAAAGCCCAAAAGAAGTACCTGCTTTTCTGATGAGTTGTCATCATTACTGGTGAAAGCTGAACATGATTTGACCTACCAGTCCCCTCTAATGTGGACTCAGAGTTCATCCTGAGTCATTTCTGGTCTAACAAGGATTCTGGTCCCTCATTTGCCAGTAAACCCTAAGTGTCCTGCTCATATGTTGTTGTAAGAACATTTCTGCAGGCTTCAAAATTAATGATATGTTCCTTTTAAAGATGGACATATCCTGCCTCTGTTTGCCATCACATCAGGAGCCCCCATCAGACATTAATCACCAACCCTGCAAGCAGAAACTGCCAGAACATTTCTGTTCAGTTTGGACAAAGAGAGGCCAATTTTGGAAGGGCATTTCTGCCCCACCTCCAAAGATAAAACGTTCAAAGGGACACTCTGGCAAATCGTAAACCACTGAGAGACCTGAAGCTGAAATGGAGCAGTTAATGTTGTTTTCTAACCATATAAATGAGGAAAGAGCTCTTGGCACTAAAGCTCAAAAGCCACTGATGATCTCCCACTGTATAACGTTCAACATTATTTACCTCGAGTTAAAAAAGCCAAACAGTAACTCTGAATGTCATTGTCAGTTTTTTCCTCTTTAAAGGCTTTATTGGTGTATATTAGGTGTGTTTAACGGACCGTGACTGCATCAAAACCCTGACCTCAGCCATAAATGGCCATGCAGGTCATGCTGCCAGATGGCTTGTTTTGATCTACTGGAGAACTGAAATGTGACAAACAGAGTGAAACCTGTTATGAAGACAGCAGCCAAGCGTGGTATTTATGCAGACTGTGCTTTATGGAAGCATCGGTCTGATCTGAGGGCCTAAGATAGACAGATGACTGGATAGGAGAAGTAGTGGAACTCAACATATCACTGAATGTGGCTTTTAATTTCAGATAAACAATATTAAGGTTGTTTGAATTAAATGATTAGTTTTTATTATTCAAGACGTCAAACTCTTGTGTTCTGCTGTTGGTTCACAATATCTCCAGTGTCATAGGAGATGCCACAGTGGCCCCTGCTGTCCAAAGAGGTAAAACGAGAAATTTTCTCCTCAAATAAAGAATAATCATCGTCCTGCTGTGTTCTCAGTTTTATTTTGACAGACTGGTTACATTTAAGATGTTATTTCCTTATGGTCATGATGTTCTCTCTGTTATTTATGACCATGTTGAACTAGTTTAAACTAAAAAGTTCCCATTAACATTTTATCCTCCTTCCCATCACAGCAACTTCTGTACACACACACACACACACACACACAGACACACACACGCACACACACAATATTAGTGTCCCTCATTTATGTCTTTCTATGACCAAAAGCAATTTGTTCCAGTCAAGTATTTCATGAAGAAAAGCATTTTCCTTGAAGCCCTCCTGACTTCATGGAAAAGGGTTTTGTACAGGGAGAAACATCTGAATGTATGCATAGCCATTGGTACATAAAGAACTACACCCATGACATGCATCGTTGCACTTTACATTTATTACCACTGACAGCAGAATGTAAACTGACTGAACGTTGCATTTTTTATTTAATGCAGAGATACACAGTAACAAAGCTAACCACCTGAGCCACAATAAAGCCCAAAGTAACAATCAGTAAAGTAAATAAAATTTTATTCCATTCAGTTATACTTTACTAATCCTGAAGGGACATTAGACTGTAAAAATACATGTTCTTTTTTATTTTTATGTATTTGGCCTATGCAAGGACATGAATGTACCTGGAGAAAACAGGGAAAACATAAAACGCTCCACCTAGAGATGAATTGATCATTATTCTTTAGCCTAGAGGCAGCAAACCACGAAAGACATGGCTAAGTCCAAAATAAATATTGTTAGGTAATTAAACAACTTTACCCTGTGGTATGTTTTGACTGTAAGAAGAAGCCTGAGTACTCTGAGAACACACAGGGAAAGCATGGTAACTTCACACAGATTTTAAATTGAGACGTTGTAGCTATTAGGGTATAACTATTAAGTAAATAAAATACCTGTCATAACTCTATTTATATAGTCCTGTTTTTGGACTGTGCAAGAAAAGTGGTAACTTCTAAAACTGTCTTGATAATTTATGGAGAACACACGGTTTTTGGTGACAGATGAGAAAATACAGAAGTATTTCTTGCAGAAAATCTTGATTATTTCAGCTTTAAAACTTCACATGACCTGCATTATTATGCATAAGATCAAGATAATATTTAAACAATCACTTGAGTTCAGTTTTTTTATTCTTTTTTGCAGAAGGTTCTCTTGGCGAAACTTTGGAAACTTTGTGGTCGCATGCAGGGTACTTCACCACAAAGGGCATTTGCTTTAAAAGTTTAAGTAAAGTATAACAAAACCCCATTTCACTATTTTGAAAATAACCAACTAACTTCATTTTAGTGTAGTCATGTCATAAAAGAATTTAAGCAGAAATACCCAAAAAAGCAGACTCATTGCTATAAAAGATAGACAAATGTGCTTGTAATCATTGTCTTCTTGACCCCGTTCACAAATGGCACTAACATGGATCCTGAGTGAGCCGATTGTGTCAAGAAAGAGCTAAACACAAGTTTGAATGAACCCAGGATGCATTGAGGACTGTTTTCTTCAATATCCCGGTACACTTGTTTTTGTACTAAGTTGGAAGCCAGGATGCAATCCGTCCTGGGACACCATGAAAGACCCACCCATTCCCATGATTGGACTTTTCTCAAGGAGCAGAGTTACCTGGACGGTTAAAAGAAAAGATATAAAAATAAACCTCTGAAAACAGCTGTTTTCAGAATTAGCACTGCTGTTGTCAAATTCAAAATCTAATTTAACTGCGGTTTTCATCAGTAAAAAATAATGATCTTTTACAAGTTTGGATTTTACTGATTGCATATCTGTTAAGCTCCACATGTGAGTTAATAAGGAGTTTGTAGCTCAAATAACATCCCAGAGTTTAACATAAGCCATGTTACTGCCTCAATAATAACTTGGTTCAAGTGGATAATATATCAATGATGTTACAGCAACATCAGACCTGCTATTTGTTCAGCTGACAGCCCACTCTGTGTTTGCATGTAAAGCAGGTAACTTTGATCTGATCCCCTGGGATGGATTTTAATGCCAGGTGTGTATGTTTGTTCACTTGGTACCTGGTTTATTCAGGAAGCTTGTTAATACCAGGTCTGAGCAGGGTCCTAGAGGCAGCATAAGGACTGTCTCCTCTGGAGTAGGGAGCTTTAGAATCATGTTACCACCAGTGCAGAGCTTCCTAATTATTGGAAGCAGGTGGATGAGAGTGCAGCTGCACAACTATGAAGGTGAAGAACATCTTCTGCCAAGAAATGAAGCTAAGAAGCCTACATTCCTTCAAAACACAAAAACAAAACAAATAAAACACAAACTTGATGAAAAAGTGAAATTCTGCACAAAGTACAACAATGGAGAGCAGGTGCAAAATTACTTTTTATGACACTTTATGACTCTTATGGTTTTTTTTTTTGGAAAATCCTTTGTTTACAGCAGATGAAAATGTGACTTGTAGCATGAGTTAAACATCCTGTTATAGTGCATGTGTGAGATGTTTGCTTACCCAAAGTAGCAGGTCTACTTTCAGTATTGAGTACACATGGTCAGTCCTCAAAAAGCAGGTGGGGAAATACATCTAAGGACACAAAAATGGAGCACTATTAGTCAGGTTTCGGTCCAGGAAGTTTATATCCACTATGTGAGAGAGAATTGGAGAGGTTATGAAAAAGAAGGGTCAGTGGAAATGTTGATTCCTTTAATGAATGTACTGTTTTTATTAATTAAGCACATCACAAAGTGTCTAAACTTCAGTTCTCACTCCTACTATGCTCCTCAGAATCATATTTTTCTTAACCTGCATGATTTGCAGAAATGATTACAGGGTGTGTCTTTAGCCTATAAAAGCTGTATCCATCTATAAACATGACATTTAGTTTAATAATGTATCCTACCAGTTCTCCTTTACCTTTATTTACCTTGAACTCAACAGTGTTTCCATTCTCTGCTATGTAAATATCAGTTAATGTTTGAGAAATTCACTAAACCCCTGGGCTTAGCAATCCCTTATGTACTCCCTGTCAGTTCCACCCTGCAGAAGAAAAAGCGTCTTTAGTGCAATGTGATAGATAGTTTTTTTGTTCAGTGTTCATTGTGTGAAGCCATGGGTCACGCTGCATTATCACCTGGAGTGGAATGTGTCAGACTTTTGACTACACTGACCACCACAGCTGGACTCTATAAAAGGAGGAGAATAAAATGTTTAACTCACCTCCTCCTCCAGAAGAAGAAGAAAACCTAAGAGCAGGTATGTCAGTTCAGAGGTTTCCTTAAGTAACTGATGCAACAAACAGACTTAGCTAAGAAGAACATCCAGCAGCCAAGAAGACAAACCTGCTATAGGTTTCACTTTAACATAAAAATGTACGTATCTTATTGTTGTTATTTATTGTGCTCCATTAAAACAAATAATGAAAATGACAAAGTGGTCCATACAAGAATTGTATTTTTTTCCTAAAGTAAAATTTGTTCTCGAAATAAGAAAAGTAAGAGTTAAGAGGCGATGCAGAATATTACAGTACTGCACTTCTTTTGCAGAGGCATCATCTTTGTTGTTGGGAAGATGTTTGTCATCTTGATTTGCATCTTAATGCTCCAAGATGTGCACACGGACTGTGTTGTGGTGAGTGCAACTCTATCACTTTGAAGTATCTGAGCCTGCAGTATAATGTTTAATCTTAAATTCTATCGGTCATATTCAAAACACAACCTAGCTAAATTATGCTTTGAGCTTTGTTGAGTGTAGGACCTTTTTGTGTTGAAAGTAACCTCTTGACTTCTTGTTTTACCATCAAGCATTTTCAACAACTGGAATTTAATTTTTTTTACATCACTGCAGGGAAATTTTAGTCCACTCTTCTTTGAATTGTTTGAATTCAGCCCCCAGGAGAGTTTTCAAGCATGAACAACCTGTTTAAGGTCTTTCCACAGCATTGCATTCAGATTAAAGTCCATATTTTGAGTAGACCACTTAGTTTTGAGATTTTTTCCCTCCATAAATAAATTATAATTGAAATACTACATTTTGGATTTCCTCAAGTTACCTTTGTATGATGTAAAAATTGAGAACGTCAGACAAAAAAGCAAAAACAGAAGACATCTGTAAAGGGGTAATACTTTTTTTTACAACACTGCACTTTGTATATACCTGACTATTTTTAAAGAATATGTTTTAAATGTGTATAGATGGATTAACTAACAAAGATTTACCACCTCTATCTTTATTTCCCCAAGGATGTGAAATGTCTTGTGTTGTGGGTGCTGCCCATTTTACACAATCCTCATTTCATATCTGGCATTTCAAGAAGAAAAAGGAGTAGTTTTGTGCATGTTTCAAACAACTATGGATCAGTACCTATCTGCCTAGGGGACATTTTACAACTACTTTGACACCAATCCTCTGATGTAGGAAATGTGGCTATATGCTCTCAATAAGTAATACCGCTCTAAGTCTCTTGATTTCATCAGGGGTCCGAACATGTCCAAATTAAAGATTCTATCCAGTGGTGTATTGTTTCACTAACAGATGTACTCAGGCAATAAAATCCTAAAAAGTGGACATAGGCAGCTCAAAATCTTTTGCCTTGAGGCCTGTATTACAACACAAGAACAGCGAAATGTGTTCTTTTAGTCGAGGTGGCAAGAACAGTAATAAACTTCTTTTAGGCCAGAACATTTCATACTTCACGAGAAACAAGGTGCAAAACTGTGAGGAATTCTTCATGATGAAATCATTGATTATCATCCAAATCTGAATATTTTTTCTGGGTGTTGAACATTTCTTGTCAGTAAATGTATATAAATATTTTATTAATGCGAGTTCAGGTTCAAAACAAAATGTCCTAATAAAATATGGAGGCTTATTGGTTTTTTCCCTTGGATATATTGAAACATTTTCTTCATTTTAAAGAAGGAAAGGAAGGAAATTTTGACTTTAAAGAAGTTAAACAAGCACCAAACTCTCACTAGGAATCCAGATGTTTTCAGGAACAAATTACAGAGGATTCATGGTGTTAATATGTACATTATGAAAAACCCAGCAGTTAATTGAATTGTTAAAACACCTCTACTCAAATCTTTGTTTCACTGATGATAAACTAACCTGAATTTTTTCTCATTCCCTCATGCATGGGCTTCACATCATCATGTGTCCACAGCAAGGTAAGCGCCCTGTTAAATCCAGCAGGCGTGTTTAGCCACCCTGTTTTATTTTCGGCAGCAGCTGAAACCCTGCCAGCATGGCTCCCAATCAGATTAGTGGATTTAGCTCAGTCCTGTCTTCGTGCTCCTTTGTTACGTTGAGCCATTTCAGGGCAATTAAACCAGGATGTGTTTGTCAGTCAAATCTTAAGCTGCCAGAGTAAATGTCAGCGTGCTGTGTCTTTAATCTGCTGTTTACGCATACGTTTTTAATGTGTGTACATGTTCTTCTGTGTGCGCGCAGATGTTTGCCCAGAGAACACAACCGTGCAGGCCGAGATCGTAGATGTGCACAATGCCTTCAGGAGAGCGGTTGAACCTCCTGCAACTGACATGCTGATGATGGTCGTCCTTTTTCAGCATCTTTTTTAATTAAGATTTGTTTTTTTGCAACTAAGCAAGTCAAGTGAACAAAGTTACCTTACAACAACAAAATAATGAGTGAAAGGCCACTTTTTAGAATTAGAGTTGTAAAGATTGCAATTGTTCCATTGTTTAAAAATATTTGTAACATTTAAATGTGTTGGCCAAATAATAAAGCTAGACTACAAGTCTAGCTGAAGTCCTGACCACCAAGCTATTTTGATTTTCATTTACTTTGGAAGTCAACAATGTTCTGCTAGATGTGTCTAAACATTTGAAAAGCTCAAGCCCACAAACTCTAGATAGTAGACGCCAACAAACCTCAAATAATTTAGGTGTAAAAATATAAAGAAACAAGAAACAACTTTCTGGTAATGGTTAAATATGGTTTATTGCCTCTTTTCTTTAGAAAATTTGCACAAGTTAAATTGGTTGTCTTGAAGTTTGGGCATAGCCATTCTATCATCTTCACCTTAGGTTTTCTATGCCTGTCCTGAATGTTTTTTGTCTCAGGTCATTGTTTTGTAGGAAGACCCTTTTCCCAATTCGGCAGATGATTTGAGAACAATTTTTCATGCACTGTGATCCAAACAGCAGAACAGCTTGAAAGCTTAAAACTACCACCATGAATAACTGTTAGCATTGATGGTGGTTTTTCTCTAAATATACGGTGCCTTGGGTCTTTGTAGTTTAATCAATCAATCAATCGAGAACTTTTTATACCACTTTTCATACAATCATGTAACACGTTTTTACCGAAGTTAAAACAAGAAACAAGAGGGAAAATAAACATTAACAAGCACAAAAAAGTACTAAACTAAGTACACAATTTTTAGACAGCTACACTGCACAAAAAGTATGGAAATTAGCATTTTTGTCAATTTATTTCTTTGTTGTAACAATTCCAGTAACTCAGAAATAATAATAGAAAGCATACTTATTCGTCTTTAAATTGTGCCACATACTTGGAAAATGGAGGTTTAGGAGCAGTCTAGTCAAAGTCTGAACTTAAATCTGATTGAGATATTCTGGCTCATTCTTCAAATAGGTTTTTACATTGGCTGAAAACACCTCCAATGTGGCTGATTTTGCAAAACAGTGTGGCCCAAAATACTCCAGCAGCCAAATAAAAAACTGGTTGCCAGTTATTGCAAACACTTAATGGCAGCTACTGCTGCCAAGTAGGGCACAAAAGATGTATTAGGTAATTACTTCTCACATACGCACAGGTTGGTTTGAATAGCTCTTTACATTTTATAAATGTAATCATCGTTTGAAAACTGATTTTGTATTTGTTCTGGTTATCCATCAGTACGTTTTTTTATCAATACGTTCAGCACTGTAACCTAACACAAGCAAACCGTCTGAAGGCAAAATCAAAAACAGAAACTCAACATGTAGCCACTGTTGCTCATTTCCTGGTTAAGAAGCACAGTTCAACATAGGATGCAGAACATATTAGTTCATATGTTTGAGATAAATATTTTTGTGTGTCTGTTAATTATGAAATATTACAGTTTTTGTAAATGTGTTTCATGAAATCAAAACTAAACTTTTGATTTCTTTTCTTTTACCAGGCCTACAGTTTGGAGTTAGCAGCCAGCGCTCAGGCTTGGGTTGACAGATGTATTCTTGGTCATGGACCAGCCAGCACTCGTCTGCTTGATGGTAAATTTGTTGTACCTCTTTTTAATTCTCTTTTCCTTTTTGTCCTTTGCTGCATCATTCAGGGCCATAAATATTGCCTCCATTAGTGTAAAAGCCCTTTTTGAACTGACTGCCCTTGTGATAAACAGTTACAGACACTGTGAACGTTATCTCATTGTCATTTCTAATGTCTTCTTTTAATAATAAATGACATTAGGTGAGATATGTTATCATTAAGGAGAATATCTTCAATAAGTTTTTTAATGAAGCCTGTTTTATATAAATAGTGTAATCTAGTGGGAGATAAAAGCAATAAAATAAGAGTATTTACAGATACTCATTAATCAGTGCTGCCACGTGTTTCCCTCCATTAACCAGGATATGAGTTAGGTGAGAATCTGTTTTTTTCATCCTCCCAATCTTCATGGACCAACGTTATAAGTGTCTGGCATGATGAGAAGTTACACTATCGTTATCCCAATGGATCCACCAACGGACAACCCATCGGTCATTACACACAGGTACCCACAGTTTATACAGGATTAATGCTGACCATGTTTTTACCTTTTTTAAATTAAAACTATACAATGACAGTCTGTTTCACCTCAATAGAATTCTCATATCTGGGTGACATAGATTTCAAACATGATGGAAACATTCCTGTTATATTCAGGGTCATCTTAATGTAACAGCATTTTTGCAGCTTTTAGGAACATTTCCAAATTAGATTCCTCCATACACCACATCAACGTCCTGCATGTTATTGGTTGTGAAAGTGGCATTGAACCTACAATATGGTAAACTCTCATTCTCATCTCACTCAGAACCAAACCTAAGATACATAACAGTGTTGTCTAACCATAAGCAAGCTAGTTTTTTTTCTATAGACAGGAAGGTCTAAGGTTAAGGTTTGAAGTCTTTGACCAATGCTGTCTCCACCAAAGAACTGTAACCATCTTGTACAGTGTTTCATCAGACAGTTTTATTTTTATGAAAAACACTTCAGCTCAATCGGGCTGCACGGTGGGGCAGTTGGTAGCACTGTTGCCTTGCAGCAAGAAGATCCTGGGTTCGACTCACAGCAATCACTCTAATCTCTTTCTGCATGGAGTTTGCATGTTCTGTTAGGTTAATTGTTCCCTCTAAATTGCCCTTAGGTGTGTGAATGAGTGTGTGCATGGTTGTTTGTGTGTTGCCCTGAGACTGGCGACCTGTCCAGGGTGTACCCAGCCAACTGCCCATAGACTTCTGGACATAGGCACCAGCTTCCCCATAACCCACTATGGAAGAAGTGCTATAGAAGATGACTGACTTCAGCGCAATCACTCTAACTTCCCCTGCTCTGTGCAGGGGTCCTAAGTGGTACAACAAAGAATTTACTTGGAAGTTTTTAAAACGCGACAGTGCCAAAAAAATGACCAGTAATTGTTTTGTTGCCAGGTGGTGTGGAACAGCTCCTACAAAGTGGGCTGTGGACTTGCTCTATGTCCCAACAACATCTACTTCTACGGCTGCCATTACTACAGAGCGTATGTGACATCTCCCACACCAATTTAATTTGCTATTTTTACATGTGATTTTTTTTAAAGTCTTATCTTACAGTGCATCCATAAAGTATGCACAGTGCTTCTTCCAAATTTTATTACATTAAACAGTTTTTGCAAACTGAAATTAATACATTTAGTTTTTTTAGAATTGTATACTCAACACCCTAGATTGACTAGTTTAAAAATCTGTTATTGGAACTTTTGTAAATGTATGAAAAAGGGAAAAAAAATCACATCTAAATCAGTATTTCCATCCCTTCTCAATACTTTTTTAAAGCACATTGGCCAGCAGCGACGGTCTCAGATCTTCTTTAGAATCCTGTCTTCCAACCATGGCACACATTTCGGGGTGTTTTCTACCATACTTCTGATCAGATTCTGCTGGATCATGCTCAATTCCATTAGATGGATATCATTGGTAGACTGACATTTTCGGTCTTTCCTGAGATGTTTGAATGGATTTATCTCACGGCTCTGGTTAGATCATTTAAGGACATTCACAGATTCACTTGAAGCCACTGTTAGTGTGGCTGTGTGCTTTGAGTTGTTGCCATGTTGGAAGATGAATCATTGCATTAGTCTGTTCCAAAGCACGCCAGATCAGGCTATCTAAAAGAAAACCTCTCTAAACCTAAATGATGGAATCCTTCCATCTTTGTGAAATAGTCACCAGTTCCTACCACAGAAAAAACATCCCAACAGCATCTACCACCACTATGCTTCACAGTAGGAACAATGCTAGCCAGAAAATGAGCAGTGCCTGTTTTTCTCCAGACATGATGCTGAGAGTTCAGGCTAAAAGCTTCTTTATTGGATTTATCAGACCCGATTAATCTTTTGGTCTGAAAAGATGTGTTTTGGCAAAATTAAAGTGAGCTGAATTGTGCATAGAGCCACTGCCATAATGACCTGCTTGGTGAAGTACATTAGTATAGGTTGCCCTTCTTAATGGTTTAACACTGGAGCTCAACCTAAATGACCATCGTGTTCTTGGTCACCTGTCTGAGCAAAGTACGTCTTTGATTACTGAGTCTGGATGGACGTCTATAGCTAGGGAGTGTTCTGGTGCTTCCAAACTTTTTAAATTTCCAAGGAATACAGACCAAATTGCTTTTTGGGACATTTCATGCTGCTGAAGGTTTTTTGCATCCTTCTCTAGATTGGTGCATTAAACAACCCCTGTCTTGGTTTCTGCTCTGATATGCACTGTCAACTGTAAAGCTTTATATTCTCAAAGTTTCTTTATTTTTCTCCCTTAGGACAGATTTTCCTTGGGCAGAGGGGTTACACTGCAAAGACATATTGTACTCTTCCATAACATCACAAAGACAATAAATACATAAATAAATAAATAAAATCATTATTTTAAAAAAAGACTAATTCATTCAAAAGCATTACTAACAAGGTTTTATTGGAAAAAGTTTAAAGAAAAACAACGTATAGACAAGCTTGTTCCATCCCAGATGAACTCCAATAAACTAAGTTTAGCACAGGCAGATTCCTATAAAATTGCTGATATATCTGATTTTGATGTTTTCTACTTTTTCTAAATTTCACTATAGTTTCCAAAAAGCCTATTTCCACTCTGTCAATATACGGCATTGTGTGAAATATTTGGAGGGAAAATTTGAATTTGATCCATTTTCTTCTTTACAAAATCTAAACAGTTTTTATCTTTCAGTGGAAACTTCAAGAGATGGCCACCTTACAAGGTTGGAACCTCGTGTGCTTCTTGTCCAAACAACTGTGTGGACAACCTCTGTAGTAAGTAGAATAACATAAAATTAGAGAAGAAACTTGTTCTTATATTTTAAAAGATGCCTTAATTGTTTTTTTCTCTTTCTTAGCCAATCCATGTCCTTATATAAACAGCTTCATCAACTGTCCCAAATTGAAAGTCATCAATGGATGCAACAACCCGCTGGTGTTTGCCTGGTGTCCTGCTTCATGCAAATGTACCACTGAAATTGTTCCAATATATTAGACATGCTCAGCTTGTGTTCTTTATCTAGTGAATCTAATGCCTGATGCTGGTGGCTACAAAGTACAATAAAGTTGATCATTTAAAATTGGGCTGTTTTTTGTCCATTCTGTCTCGTCCTTTTTAAATGGGTTTGTTCCCATTGCTTTGGTAAATCTATTAAAGAAACGAAAGATAAATCAGTTTGACAGACATATTTGGTCCAGCAAAGGGATCACTAAAGAGCTACTATCTGAAAACTTGGCATCTAGTATTTGATAAGATTACAGTATTAGTATATTACAGTATAAAAGTCACAGGAGGTTTCTTTTAGGTTTTGGCATTAAGAATTTGCCATACATTACTTTCAGTTTTTTACAGAAGAAAGTTTTTGAAACTTTTTGGGTTCTTTGTCATAGTTGTATTTTTAGGGCTTTATTTTGGAGGGACTTTGTTTTGTTAGTTGTTCTTGGTTCCATTATTTGTATTAAAATGTTTTCTTCTTAGATTTTCTTATCCTCAGGCCTTCTAATCTCCCTTCTGTTCTGTTCCTTGTAAGATTACCTGCAGCCACCACAGGTCATCACTCCCTTTTGTTTTTCTCAGTATATTATTTCCTTCATAATGTATCTTCCAAACACGTTTCCTCCAAATTTTTATTCCAGAGGTTTTGTCTTTGCTGTACTTTTAGCCAAGTTATAAGTTGTTCAATTATCACCCATCATCAAGCACCTTGGTTTATAAAGCACCATGTATAAGTTGTGTTGTTTATTATAAGTCCCGCATAGATAATTTCAAGAGAAACCTGATGAACTGGCTTCTCAACTGGCTGCCTGCTAACCCTTCATTTAAACTACAGTTTCCTTCATAGAAGGACTAGAAAAGATAACTTTAAAGAGCAATGTTGCTGGCTATGCAGCAAATGATAACAGCCATTTGATTAAGAAAAGAAAAACAGCAAAGACCTGCCAGGACATGAGAGATGTGTTATCCTTCACTTGCTCAGCAACTGTATGGCAAGTTTTCCACTAATAGCTGTTTGGGAATCATCTTCCAAAGGCCCTGGGAATCATTGTTTAGAGTACATGGCATCATAAAATGGATGTGAGTTTGAAAACATTCACTTTATTTAGCCAAGTTTAATAAATTCCAACTCTGCTTTTGAATAACATCTATAATGACATAACAAATACAGTCAAAAACGTGGTACGTAAAAGACAAATACTGTGTGTTGTTCAAGATTTTAATTTGTCGGCATCTTGTTTGAAAGGCCTTGCATCAGTGCATATTTTGCCCTATTTTTTTAGTTTTTTTAAGGCTTCTATGTAGTTTAAAAAAATGATTATTTGGCTTCCCTTTACTCTGCAAATAAATTTCTAGTGGTTATAACAAAAAAGCACTTTATGGTTGTTGTAAACTACATTTGTAAATTCTAGTTGCTCAGAAACCTTTGCGCTAAAATAATTGCAACAATTTGAGTATTTATTTGAAAGGGAACCATTGCAATTTAATAAAAACATGAGAATTCATGAGTTAAAAAAAAAAACAGAGTTGGCCAAAAGGCTATTTTTCATCTGTAGTCCCCAGGCCATGATGTTAAAATAACAATAAAATACAAAAATATAGGTACAACACAGACACACAATTAATAAGGGCATAAAATTAGACAAAACAAATCCTAACACACTAGGAAAATATCAAAACATTACTGCTGAGAAAATACAGACAATGCACTACAAATACAACACAGCTCAATATATACAATTTCTATTAATGTTGACAGATGTATGAATTAAAAATGACAGCAGGCAAGGGTTAGTAAAATCATTCTGGCATTAACAGTGAAAGTTATCAACATCCCTGCTCTTATTACTTTGCACACCCCTGTTTTTACAGTTGGTCAGCTCTTAGTCTTCCTCTAAAACATTTTAAAAAGTTGGTAGCGTACTGAGCAGGGGAGTCCTAGAGTCAGGCCAATGGGCCATTTGTTACCCTCAGAATGATTTTTGTGCAGCCAATGACTGCAATTCAAGAATGGTAGTAATCGGTCCTGGCATCATTAGAGCAAAAACAGTACCTCTATTGACCAGCAGAAGGCTCTGTCATACAACTAATTTCTTTCTTCGATCTTCTGCATGTTCATCTGCTTTCCTCTGAACTAGGTTTTGAAAAACAAGTAACAAATACTTTTAAGCCTTTTCACTCACACCGTGTTTTCTAGATTACTATAGCCTAAATGAGAGCTATACAGTTGTTACATGTGCAACCTTTCTATTGAACCACATGTCACTAATACTTTAAGGTTCTGCGTTTTACCACAATTCCTAACTTCCTTTTGTTAAGAAGGGTGTGTTCTTATTTTGCAAAAGAAACCTGACACAACAGCAAAAAGAGACAGTTAAAGTGATTACTTCACTTCTGAGATTAGAAAACAATTTTCTGTGTTTTTAGGTCTACATAAAGAGGAAGATCAGCATGGCACACGATGTGACAGATAAACAAGTGTCATGTGAGCCGATCCTTTGAAATTACTTCATTAACATTCATTACATGCAGCTTCCAGTAAAACTGTCATCAACATTTGAATATTCCACAGTCTCACTTTGAATCGGAAAGTAGGAATAACGGATTTAGTTCCCTTTCAAAACAAAGGAACTTACATTTTTAATCTATAAGGTCTAACTTGTTGATGGACCGTTCCTTCCCCACAATAGCAAACTTGAACTATTCTGTAAAAACACCTGCAGCCATGGTCATGATTATAGCATCAGAACTGAGAAATTTTGCCTTTTTTCTGATAGACCTTTAGGTTGCATTTTGTTTAGTTGTGTTGTTTTGCAGCCTACTTCCTTAACCAAAACCATGGATTTGACAGAGTTGTGTACCTTGTTTCTTGTTTTTTTTGTTTTAGACTAATTATTAAGTAATAATTTCAGGACCATCACTGTGCCTTTATGTTTGTTTTTTTCATTTTTGCAATTTTTTGTCTGAATTATAAGGACTTATTCATTGTTTTCATGCAAACTGTATTTACTTGTTGAGCTTCTGTGTCAATTTGTAAATATTTTATTGAAATTAACCTTATCCTATATTTTTAATATCTCAATGATATTACTGCTGTATTTTGTGTGTTAAATTTCAGACTTTTTTTGCATGAAGCCCTTCTTTATAAGTCATACAGTTTTGTATGATTTTTTCATAGCTTTTGGTAGTTTGTTTTGTTTTTCAGTCAGTCAGTCATTTTCTACCGCTTATTCCATAGTGGGTCGCGGGGAAGCTGGTGCCTATCTCCAGCAGTCTATGGGCGAGAGGCGGGGTACACCCTGGATAGGTCGCCAGTCCATCGCAGGGCAACACCCAAACAACCAAGCACACACTCATTTATACACCTAAGGGCAATTTAGAGAGACCAATTAACCTAACAGTCATGTTTTTGGACTGTGGGAGGAAGCCGGAGTACCCGGTGAGAACCCACGGGAGAACATGCAAACTCCAAGACCCCAGGCTGGGAATCGAACCCAGGACCTTCTTGCTGCAAGGCAGCAGTGCTACCCACTGCGCCACTGTGCAGCCCTTTTGTTTTTCACTGCAAATATAGTTCTGGCAAAACTGTAAAAAAAAAAGTCTTACTGCTTTGCCTTTTAAAGAATTTGGGTTGTTTCCTCACTAGCAATAGGGCTGTTGTATGTGTATTCTGCTCCAGATGTTTTATTTTTATTTATGCAAGTGGATTACTTTATTCATAGTATTTGTATTTGTATATTCAATTTTCATGCAGTTTTGTTCACACTAATTCATAAATATAATTATAAATCATCGTTATTCTCTAGATTTCTGCGTTTGTTGACATTTATGCTAATGTCTGTATTTTATGGAATTGTGCTGTTCCTTTAAGTTAAAAAATTTAGCTGTGCGGCTTTCAAATTTTTGTATCACTTTACATTTTTGCATGGATGCTTCTATGTTTGTTTTGATGCACAATTTGTTTTGTTTTTGCTCGTACTCGTACTCCTTGTCTTCCGCTTATCCGGAACCGGGTCGCGGGGCCAGCAGAAAGCAGAGACACCCAGACGTCCCTCTCCCCAGACACCTCCTCCAGCTCCTCCGGGGGGAGCCCAAGGCGTTCGCAGGCCAGCCGAGAGACATAGTCCCTCCAGTGTGTCCTGGGCCGTCCCCTGGGCCTCCTCCCGGTGGGACATGCCTGAAACACCTCCTGAGGAAGGCTTCCAGGAGGCATCCGGTATAGATGCCCGAGCCACCTCAACTGGCTCCTCTCGATGTGGAGGAGCAGCGGCTCTACTCCGAGCCCCTCCCGAATGGCCGAGCTCCTCACCCTATCTCTAAGGGAGTGCCCGGCCACCCTACGGAGGAGACTCATTTCAGCCACTTGTATCCGGGATCTCGTTCTTTCGGTCATGACCCAAAGTTCATGGCCATAGGTGAGGGTAGGAACGTAGACTGACCGGTAAATCGAGAGCTTCGCTTTTCGGCTCAGCTCTCTCTTCACCACAGCGCCCCCATTACTGTAACGTTGAAGAGGCGTGTATACCATGACAGCCCCACAACATCCAGAGATTTGAGGTACTCAGGGCGGATGTCATCCACCCCCGAAGCCTTGCCACCGCGGAGCTTTTTAACCACCTCGGTGACTTCAGCCTGGGTGATGAAAGAGTCCAACCCCGAGTCCCCAGCCTCTGTTTCCACCAGGGAATGCGTGATGGCAGGATTGAGGAGATCCTCGAAGTAGCTCGAAAATGTCCCTAGTTGAGGTCAGCAGCCTCCCACCCCCACTATAAACAGTGTTGGCGAAGCACTGCTTCCCCCTCCTGAGGCGCCGGACGGTTTGCTAGAATCGCTTCGAGGCCGACCGGTAGTCCTTGGCCTCACCGAACTCCTCCCAGGCCCGAGTTTTTGCCTCTGCCACAGCCCGGGCCGCAGCACGCTTGGCCTCACGGTACCCCTCAGCCGCCTCAGGAGTCCCACAAGCCAACCACAGCCGATAGGACTCCTTCTTCAGCTTGACAGCATCCCTTACTGCCGGTGTCCACCACCGGGTTCTGGTGGGAGTTGAATACATCCCTGGCCGAGGGCTCCGCCGGGCGTTCCTAGCAGCCTGTGGCACTGCTAAGGTGTTAAGAAAGCCCAGGTTGCTTTGTTGGGCCGGGTTTCTCTCATCTTCTTCTTGATAATCCTCCATACAGGGGTTGGACAATGAAACTGAAACACCTGTCATTTTAGTGTGGAAGGTTTCGTGGCTAAATTGGACCAGCCTGGTAGCCAGTCTTCATTGATTGCACATTGCACCAGTAAGAGCAGAGTGTGAAGGTTCAATTAGCAGGGTAAGAGCACAGTTTTGCTCAAAATATTCAAAAGCACACAACATTATGGGTGACATACCAGAGTTTAAAAGAGGACAAATTGTTGGTGCACGTCTTGCTGGCGCATCTGTGACCAAGACAGCAAGTCTTTGTGGTGTATCAAGAGCCACGGTATCCAGGGTAATGTCAGCATACCACCAAGAAGGACAAACCACATCCAACAGGATTATCTGTGGATGCAAGAGTAAGCTGTCTGAAAGGGATGTTCGGGTGCTAACCCGGATTGTATCCAAAAAACATAAAACCACGGCTGCACAAATCACGGCAGAATTAAATGTGCACCTCAGCTCTACTGTTTCCACCAGAACTGTCCGTCGGGAGCTCCACAGGGTCAATATACACAGCCGGGCTGCTATAGCCAAACCTTTGGTCACTCATGCCAATGTCAAACGTCGGTTTCAATGGTGCAAGGAGCGCAAATCTTGGGCTGTGGACAATGTGAAACATGTATTGTTCTCTGCTGAGTCCACCTTTACTGTTTTCCCCACATCCGGGAGAGTTACGGTGTGGAGAAGCCCCAAAGAAGCGTACCACCCAGACTGTTGCATGCCCAGAGTGAAGCATGGGGGTGGATCAGTGATGGTTTGGGCTGCCATATCATGGCATTCCCTTGGCCCAATACTTGTGCTAGATGGGCGCGTCACTGCCAAGGACTACCGAACTATTCTTGAGGACCATGTGCATCCAATGGTTCAAACATTGTATCCTGAAGGCGGTGTCGTGTATCAAGATGACAATGCACGAATACACACAGCAAGACTGGTGAAAGATTGATTTGATGAACATGAAAGTGAAGTTGAACATCTCCCATGGCCTGCACAGTCACCAGATCTAAATATTATTGAGCCACTTTGGGGTGTTTTGGAGGAGCGAGTCAGGAAACATTTTTCTCCACCAGTATCACGTAGTGACCTGGCCACTATCCTGCAAGAAGAATGGCTTAAAATCCCTCTGACCACTGTGCAGGACTTGTATATGTCATTCACAAGACGAATTGATGCTGTATTGGCCGCAAAAGGAGGCCCTACACCATACTAATAAATTATTGTGGTCTAAAACCAGGTGTTTCAGTTTCATTGTCCAACCCCTGTAGATTCTCTGCTGTTTTCTGTGAGGTGCGTTTGGCCCCCAATCAAGTACAGTGATACTATGTTCACTAAAGTAAATATTGCTACTTTTGGCAGTGTGGAGAGATGCCAAGTCTACTGGAAAATGAAATCAGCATCTCCACAAAGCTTGTCAACAGAGAGAAGCATGGAGTGCTCTAAAGATTTCTTGTTAGGGGCAGTGGCGGAGCCAGAAACGTTTCATTGGGGTGGCAAGACTGAGACCATTGCTCACTGAGCGGTGGCCAAAATCTGATTTTAGGTTTCTTTTTGTGACACTAGTGGCCTTTGTTTTTATTGTTATTTAAAAGCAGGGTAAAGAGAGGGCGAAGACATGCAGCGCAGGTCGCTGGGGTCGGGACTCAAACCAGGGACAGCTGGGTCAAGGACTGAAGCGTCTATATATGCTTAGCAAACTCTACCACTACGCCACACGCCGTGCCCATCTTTTTGTAGTTTGAGCAGTGGTGGTCGCTCTCTCTTGCAGAGACACAACTTTGTCTTCTCCCCCATAATTGATAACAAAGATACACAAAAATGAGTTCCAACAAGTCACGTTTCATGTTAGTATATCATCAATGTGGGAAATTAACCTTAATTCAACTTATAATTATAAAAACTGCATTTTTTTTCGAAAAATAATAATGGAGCACAGCACTTGGGCACATTATTTCTCTTTCAAAACAAAAAGGAGAGAAAAGAGGTCCCTTCCACTTATGTTAGTTGGAGGCTGTTTATGAGCGAACAAGCATGAACACATAACACATTACCCTTTCACAATTGCAGTTATGTGCGGTGCACATAACACGTTAGTGAACATTGTCTCATTTTTTTCTTTCACAGAAAATCTGCCATTTTTATTTTATATTATTTTAAATTAAGATGAGAAACTTTTCAAAGTAAATAAATGTTGTTGAGTCTGACCTCTTCTGCAGCAGAGGAAAATGAGAGAGAAATTGTACCGTGCTCCAAGAAGTCCTTCTTTAGTTGCTGCATTTAATGATCTTGTGAACAGGAACCAAAACCACTTCTATTATAATTGTGTTAGTGGTTAAGAGCATTACTGCTGTCACCATCTGTTTTGGGGGGAACTGCTTGTTCCAGAGGTGCGAACACCTGGTAAATTATGTCCCCATGGAAACAAAAAATCCCTTGGGGTGGCCAAAGATATGGCTTATGGTGGCCATGGCCACTCCTGGCCACCCCTGGCACTGCCCCTGGTTATGGGTGAAGCGGTGGTGCAGGTGTAAAGCACACAACCCACGTGCAAAGGCTACAGTTTGTGATGCAGCCATCACGGGTTGGAGTCCCTGCCTGTTTATCTTTGCTGCATGTCTTTCTCTCCGGCCCATCTCTTGTTGGTCAACTTACAAAATAAAGGTCACTAATACAAAAAAGACAGCTTCGCTGATTGGGCTTGATAAAGCACAGCGGACCACCAGATAACATAATTCTCCAAATCATCACTGACTCTGGGAACTTCACACTGGGCCTCAACTTACTTGGATTATGTTCCAAGCCACTGTTTCCCCAGATTTAGCCCCCAAGCAAAGTTGAGTAGAGATAAAAAAAAGATGACAAACAGCATAACATTCTGGTTTGGACAGGACATCCAGCGATGTCTAAATGTGGTTTAGCATCTTTACACTGAATTTGGCTTATGGGCTAAAAAAAATCAACATTTTAAAATATTTTAGCTAGAATAAATGAAGACTTGGACTGTCCAGTAGCTCAGAAGATCGCCATTCACATCCAATATGTGGAGAGTGAGTTTTAATACTAAATGATATGCTATATATTCTCTTTTGAAAACACCAATAATAATGATCAATAGAAATAAATGTTTGCATTATAGTTAAAGCCAGATATTTACATGCACTATAAAAAAACATTTCATTTGTTTCACTATCTGCCATTACATAAAGTAAAACTTTTTCCCGTTTTAGGTCAGTTGGGACTACCAAGATTATTTCTATTTGCTAAACAGCGATTTTTTCCTTTTTCTTTTTTCATATTCAGAAGTGTTGACCCATTCTTCTTTACAGAATTTGTGCAACTGAGTCAGATTTGTAGGCTGGCTTGTTTGCACACACCTTTTAAGCTTGGAACACAAATTATACATGAGAATGAGATCCGTTCTTTGTAATGGCTGCACCAAAACATTGAGTTTATTGTTCTACAGCCACTTTGTAACTAATCTGGAAGTATACTTAGGGTCATTATCCATTTAGAAGACCCATTTGTGCCCAAGCTTTCACCTTCTAGAAACATTTATTACTTTATTACAGCCCGACTTGATTACAGTAATGCACTTTATACTGGGGTCAGTCAAGTCTCCCTTTCACGTCTCCAGCTTGTCCAGAATGCAGGGCCCCGGCTCTTAACTGGTATTCGTAGGTTTGAACACATTGTACTCATTTTATGCTCCCTTCTCTGGCTCCCAGTGGGTCACAAAATAGATATTAAAATTCTCCTGTTGACCTATGAATGCCTCAGTGGCCTTGCACTCTTATATCTTTCCGATCTACTTCAACCTTACGTTCTTTCTTGGGAGCTGAAATCATCTGATCAGGTTGAAGCTCAGAAGACATCAGGCTTTTTTGGTCGTGGTTCCTAAACTCTGGAACCCTGACTCTTGACACAGTGTGAGTTGTTTTTAATATTTTCTTGCTCTGTGTTCTATGTTTATTTTTCTTCTGATGGTTTTAAATGAACTTCTTTTATGGTTTATTTTTAAATCTGTAAGTTTGCCTTTTATTGTTCAGCACTTAAGCTGTTGTTTTAAATGTGCTGTATAACTAAAAATTGACTTTTGACTTCACTTCTGTCTTGAGATGTTGCTTTAGTATTTTCATATAATGTTCTTACCTCATAATGCAATCTTTTTTGTGAAGTTCACAACATCCTCGTGACATCATTCTGCCAACCCCATACTTCACAATTGGGATGATGTTCTCAGGCTTGCAAGCGTCTTTTTCCACCAAATGTATCATTGGTAGTAATTATAGTGAAACACTTGAGTTTTAGTTTCATCAGACCACAGAACATGTCACCAATACCTAAGGTCTCTCTCCCTGAGGGCATTTGAAAAATGGAAATCTAGTTTTTTATGTTGTTTTATGTTTTTTATGTCATGGCTTCTTCCTTGGAAGAACACTTGTTTAACTGCGTTAAAACTGGATTTATTTAACTGTGCATAATGACACTTTCTTATAAGCTTCAGCTAGAATCCTCGCCAGACCTTCTGCTTTTGCTCTAGTGTCAGGCACTAAATAATCCATCTCCTTTCTGATGGAGGAACATTCCCATGCTGTTTGTTCTTGCACATAACTGTTTGGACAAAACGAACGCGGTACCTTCAGGCATCTGGATCCTGACTTGTCAAGGTCCACCATTCCCTTTCTGATGTCTTGGCTAATTTCATTTGATTATCCCTTGATGAAGGACGGAGTGTGTTGGAGTTGTTGCCTTACAATCTATCCACAGCTGTACCCCAGTGAAACTCAGATGTTGGTAATTCTTTATAATCTGAAACAGGAAAGGTTTTGTGTGATTATATCTCTGACTGTATGGGAAAATGTTTATTTGATATCTGGTCTAATATCACCCTGTGTACAATAAACCCACACGTTTCACGTTTTAATTTTAATCACAGAACAAACTAACTTTTTAGTTATATTGTGATTTATTGAAGTGCACCTGCATTTGTTCGGAAACTCCTAGAAAAAGGAGCGGGTGTGCACAATAATTCAGTAGAGGGACAACAAAACTCGTGCGCGTTCACGAGACATACACAACTTTGTTCCCTGGAAACGACTCATTCAGTGACACGATTACAGATTCAACAACGTCCTTTATCTCGCTTTAAACCAAGCCGAACTGGTGCTGACCACCGCGTTTCACCGACGGAGACGGGTTTTTGTGTTAGCTAGTTCGTCCACCAAAACTAACTTCCCTCGGCTAGCGAGTGAGTGAGTGAGTGAGTGAGTGAGCTTTGTTAGCCTGCTAACTAGCTGAGCTGACAGAAAGCAAACGACAGTCCGCTCTTCTGGCTGCTGGAGCAACAACTTCAGAAGAACCAGGACCGGTGACTATGGGGAGACCAATCAGCTCTGAAGGTAGGATACAGAGCCGGGGGTGTGGAACATATCAAGCTAATTATGAGTTCTGTGAGAGGATTATTTTACCTGCAGAAAGGTTTTTTTTTGTAAAATAAAGGGGTGATCTGTGGACTGTAAAAGGGATCCTCATGCATAAACCCCCAGTCTTCTTTAAAAATGACTGGCGCATGCTATGTTGAGAACATCCGCTTTCAGTGCAGACAAAATGTGCTTTCTTCTCAGGGCTCATGCTGCTGTTAACATTAATCCTATATGTCATTCACAGACGGAGCTCAGAGCACGGAGGAAGCCCCTCATTCCGGAGCAACCTGGCGGATATGAGCACCAAGAGATGAAACGGCACATGTTACACCGAGATAAAAATTACCACAACAGTAGTAGTAATATTAATAAAAGACTGGGCGGGATATTTCAGTGACGCTGAAACCTTTGTTTTTGGGTAGTGTGTGTGTGAGAGATCGAAGTGCCTATGGCGGAGTTCGGGGAGGACAGAAGGCTCCCTCCGGTGAATTTCGGGCACGCCGCCGTGCCAAGCGACGAGGCTGCGGGAAAGACGCATTGCGAAGTGTCGGTTCTGAATGGAAACTGTGGGATTTCAGAAAATATGATGTGCTCGGACTCCCCGCCCACACCTGGCAGCCAAACCGGAGCGGAAAACGCCAACAACACCGTGGGGCCGGATGCCAAATCTGATATACCACGAAGGAGCAGCATTATTAAGGTAATTTATGAAGTTGGGGTGGTGTGTAAATGCATTCTGGTGGTGAAGTTATAGCCCTCCTGAGTGACTGCATGTGTTGAACAAGGTGTTTCTCAAACCACACACCAATAATTAAACCATCAGGAACACACCCTGTACTGTGTCCGAATCGGAGTTTGATTTCTTCACTGTTATTTGTAAGTGTCTATATTGTCAGATCCAAACACCGAAGGAAATAATAGGACTGTAGTTGAAACTACAGTCTTTGTGCTGATATACAAACATAAACAAATACAGTTATGTGACAGATCTGAAGGAGAAAACCAGAACTCTTGACCCTGACAGTAAAGAGATCCAGACAGCCTATATTGTGGGGTGTTTTTACTGTGGTATATCAATCAAGTCGTTCCCTAGAAGTAGAGATAAACTGATTAGGCTAAACGTACAGATCACAATCTGTTATGTCAAATTTGTTTTGTTACACAGCCTTTAAAAAAATTCTACAAGCGATCTGAGTATGAACATAAATGTACTTTATGTTGCAGTTTGGAGAGTATGATGCACTCGGTACTGATGATAAATGCCGAGATCTTTTTAGAGGGAAGCATTTTAACTGAGTAATACATTAATCTTTAGTTTCTAATCTTCAGCTTCTTACTTTAGAGTAATCAGTCTTAGGTACATAAGGATCAGTTCTGCTGAAATATCTAAAGCTCCTTTCAGATCACCCTTTTGTGTCTTGATTTACGCCTCACTATCAACTGTAAAGTACTGACATGAATGGGGATTTGAAGACATTCCACCAATATTACGTTCCTAACTCACATTTTGGAGGTAGTCACGAATTAGTAACCAGTATGAACTGTAATGGGTAATAAGGGATTGATGTAGTGATATGATACAAAGCGTAGACAGCTGCAGAAGCACCAGGAGTCCGACAAATTCACCTGTTTAGGAATACTTATGGTTGTGACCAACCCAAAACAGTCATGATGTTGATACTACCCATCACTCTTATTGAGAACACGGGTTCCAGCCAAACAGATAGTTTGTGTTACTGTATGATGAGCAGAGTAGCAAAACAGCCCATTAAGCACTAATAAATCACTACTACATTTAGTAGGCATTTTTGTTTAAGTCCACTTTTAAAAATCCAAATAAAGAGAAATTAATGATATCAATAACATGATTATAACTGCTATGATATTTTAGCAGTAGAACAATATTTATTGCTTTAGAGTTTTTACTCAAAAGTTTGGTTTAAATCATGCAATACTGGGAAACCAACATGTTTTAATTTGAGGTTATTATCCCTGGATAATGTCGGACCGGCCCATTACTAGTTACTTGTACCATTACTAGTTCTCAGTAAGGTCTGGATAAGTTTGGAAATAAGAAAATTGAGTGTGGAGTTTTTTTCCCAGACTTTTTTTTGCTTCTTCTTCTTTCTAAAGGATTAAAGTCTAAAACTTAACCAGTAGAGTGGTTTTCATGTTTATTTATTCATTTCACATGCCTATCATTAGGTTGCAAAATCACACATTGATTTTAACATTTTACCCATCATAATTCTGGATTTCGAGTTACTAAATTAAATTAAAAGGCCTCTGTACTACCTGTTTTGTCTTAAAATGGGTCTGAAATGCAAACAAAGCATTAAAACTACTATTTTTAGAAAGTTTTATGAATGAAATAAAGGTACCAAACGTTAGAGACTCTGGTTTAAGAATCGGTATCTACTCTAGGGTACTCCATATCATATTTGACAAATCCAAGAGTTCTAGAATTTGAAATAAAGGTGATGTAAGTTAGTCCAAATGCAATGAAAGTAGTGAAGCGACAAAATGCCAGACTCCAAAAACTGAAAGCCAGTTTTAGCATTGCATTGTTTTGTTATTGTGGGGCCTACAGGAAAAAGGGCCCAACTTGGAGCAGGTTAAAAGTTACGACTTTGTTCTCAGATGACCAGAATATGTCACCACAAATGTGGGGGGAAATCTAGAAATTTGCGTCTGGAAAAGTATAGAACCTAGCTCTAAAAATGTTGAAGAACCCTGTATTTGGTCAATATAGTTTTGTTTGAAATTTGAACTTCATACGGGGCAGAAACAGAACTAAAGTAATACTATACTGAGTTACCATTTAAAAGTATTAGGTCAAACCTGAAACAGAAGGTGTGTTACTTATTTACACAACTAACAATTTTCTGCAGTATGCTATTTTGTAGGCCAACAATTGATGGAGTTTAAGTGGAAAAAGTGTTTAAATAAAGTTTAAAACACCCCTTTCTCGCATTCATGCACACACAGCCTGGAACGGAAAGTTTGACCTAACAAAGCAACAACATAACCACAGTATCTGGTATTTCCGATTCAAGTTTCAGTTGAGAGATGGTTGCATAAAGGTTGGACAGGATCCATTTCGTAATACTGTTTAAACTTAATTGAGAAATTCATGGGTACGTGGTGTTATGGTCTGCTTAGAGAAGTGAGATAATGTATTATTACTTCATGTAATTTATGACATATTAAGGCTTTCTAATTGATTTTTAACCTTACTTAATTTGATTAATGATACAATACACAATTTGACCAACGTTGCATCATGGAGCAGTGATCTAAGCATTGAACAAATAGATGAGGACTCGGTGAAAGTTGTAACCTCACCAAAGAACGAACACATGAACTCATTTAGGACAAAAAGTTGTGGGTCCTAGCATGCACTGCATGCTTATCCTCTTCATTCCTTGATGGTGGCTACACTGTTGAATAAAGTTGACAAGCATAAAAGCAGAAACATTTGATGTTTGATCAATATGGCCTGTTTTCTGTCAATAAATGCACTTCGAAGTCTTTATCTGGCTGTTGACAGGCTATGGAATCAACATTTACACACTTGTTACAGTATTTACTGTATCATCTCTAAACAAATAGACTTCCTGTCGATAAAATCAAAAAAAGCCACCACAGGTTATTAATTGCAGCAGAATAAGAGTGTTAGCAGTTAGTGGTGTTGGGTAGGATATTCCTGCCATACAAACAATAATCTTAAGCTTATTTGGACACAGACAACATGAGTAGTTTGTCTCAGCTGTATTCAAAAACATAATGATGCTATTTGTAGACATATGTTTGATACTGATCACCCTGCATTTAATAAGCAAACCTTTTTGAAAATCTGTTTATTATTTTGATTTTAATTTTCTATATGGCCAGCTAGTGTCTCTTATTGAATGCAGGACAGTTCCAGTACTGCCCCCTGCTGCGCTGGAGGATTGTCTCTCAGATTGTGCATACAGTTGAGAGCTAGTCATTTGTTTTACATTAGATCCTTTAAAGAAAAACATTTTTGTATGGGTTTACCATTCTCCACTGATTAAACACTTCTATCCCGATGGAAGTGACGTCATCTGTGTGCCAATTTATTTGACAACTGTCTCAAGTACTCGTACTCGTACTCGTCGTCTTCCGCTTATCCGGAACCGGGTCGCGGGGGCAGCAGACTCAGCAGAGACCCCCAGACGTCCCTCTCCCCAGACACCTCCTCCAGCTCCTCCGGGGGGAGCCCAAGGCGTTCCCAGGCCAGCCGAGAGACATAATCCCTCCAGCGTGTCCTGGGCCTCCTCCTGGTGGGACGTCCCTGGAACACCTCCCGAGGAAGGCGTCCAGGAGGCATCCGGTATAGATGCCCGAGCCACCTCAACTGGCTCCTCTCGATGTGGAGGAGCAGCGGCTCTACTCCGAGCCCCTCCCGAATGTCTCAAGTAATATTTCCAAAATATCCACATAAGAATAAAGGAATTCTTAAAGAGTTCTGACCGGTTCCTCCTGGAGAGATTTTCTGTAGAGTCAGTCCTTTTAAGGAGTTTGGTGCTCACATTAAATGTGATAGGCCTTGTTACTAGTTTATTTAAATATCTGGGGAATTAATTACATTCTCGATTATGTCAAGTAACTTCTAATCTTCTCAGCCTCTGTGATTTTACCCAATGGAGACTGTTTAGGGCCGTGGGTGCTCTGCTTACATGCCACAGCATCCTGGTTTCTATCAAATTACTTCAGAGGAGACACTCGGGCTTCTCAAAACAAAAGGATAAGATCATATCCAGACTTCTAAAACAAGATGATGGTGTGTTTGTGAGAGTATTTGTATGTGCATAACCAAACTGGAGTATTTAACAAGGTGGATCATGGCCAGGCAGCGCTGGGCATTAAAACAACTACAACATTCAAATGAAAAACCCAGAGTGACTGTAAAAATAATAAGGGCGGGCTTTGAATTGAATAAGACAGACCATACATGTGGCCTATCAGGCAGCATGTGGACGTAGAATTATTTATGCATTATTTACAAGATGAAGATGAGATTGCAACCAGTAGTGTAAATTTTATTTGCTTTATTTTATGCCTTTTAAGCATTTCCACTCTTAAATAGTATTGCAAATGGGTTTTGTAGTTCAATATATCGCTAGCTGTGAATGTGGTAATTTTCTGACTCATTTACCTATAATCCATATTCTCCCATAATGCTTGCAGAAATTCTGTCAAGTTTTGAAAAACAATCAAAATAAAAAAGATTGTCCAGCTCTATTGTCGGCATGCTTTTTAGATACATTTAAGATTCAATGCAAACTTCCACTGAAGATGTTCTAGCAGAACGACACAAAACCCATTTTCTTCTCACTGTCAGATTAAATCGTTTGCTGAATGCCAGATGATAATTTTTTTAATATTGTCTTTAAAACTTCTAACAATCATTTGCTGCAATTTTAAGTCTAGTTTCAAGTGTTTATGTTTCTATCGGAAGACGTGAATGGAAAATTAGACTCGGACATGATTAATGTGGACAAGTGTAGTTTTATTAGAATAGTATGCAGGCCTGCAAAAATGTTCATGTGGACTTGCTCTCTTTTATGATACAGTGTTGCACACTGGAGCTCTGACTGCCTCATACTGCTGGGAAAAAAACTAAAACTTGACCTCAGAAAACCTCTGACCAAGACATGACTCTGTTGTTGAGCATACAGATGTGTAGCTCATGAGGATTATACACACAAGCTATATAAGGAGATCATAATGGAATGATCGTACAGTCTTAGTTCATAGTCTAAACTTGGTGTTTTACTTCTTTCACCTAATGTTGGAAATATTGCTTAAGGACAGCATATATGATGACACTTCCTCGCATTGCATTTGTTGACAGTATGTTGAAAGTCTCGGAGAGATGTTGGTGTTGCTATAATCAGCAGCTTTGTAATGTACACTTTGTGAGTGCTGCTGTAGCTTTCACTGTGCAGTACAAAGGAGACGCAGTGATGCTCTCTGAGTGATTACAGGAAGCAGTGTGGGCTTTGGATAGACCATTTTAACTCAGTTAATTTATATAGCACCAGTTCACAACAAAGAATCATCTCAGTGAGCTTTACAGAACAAAATGGGTCCAATTCATAGACAATTATAGACAGTGCAATTCAATCTAAACTAATCCAGATTCAGTTCAAAACAGTTAAATTATATACAAATTGAATTACACGCTGACCATTTCCACCCAATTACAACATACTTGGTCAGATTCAGTAGATACACAAGGCCAATTGGTACAAAGTTATCTAAGGAAACCAGGGCATGCCATTTAATTGTCAGTTTAATGCAACCTCCATCTTAAGCAAGCATAGGGTGACATTGTAGAAGAATGACTCCCTTTTACCAAAAATAAACCTCCAGTAGAACCAAAACCCTCAGGCGAATACAGCATATGGCCAGGAGTACTTTCAATGAGAGAGGACAAGAAAGAAAGAATACAAATATAATGGCAGCAATAAATCATAGTCTCATAAGTAGACAGAGTGTCCTCCCTACAGACCAAAACTGGGTGCTGGTTTCACAGGAGGAGCCTGATAACTGAAAGATTTGCATCCCATCTTACTTTGGGTATCTGCAAGTAAACCTGCAGTCTGAGAGCTAAGATCTCCGTTCAGAAGATACAGAACTGTGAGTTCTTAAGTCTACAGTTATTTGCTATTTTGACTTAACTTTATCATTAGAAACTTTATATACACTGCTCAAAAAAATAAAGGGAACACTTAATACAATATAACTCCAAGTAAATCAAACTTCTGTGAAATCAAACTGTCGACTTAGGAAGCAACACTGATTGACAATCAATTTCACATGCTGTTGTGCAAATGGAATAGACAACAGGGGGAAATCTTTGGCGATTAGCAAGACACACTCAATAAAGGAGTGGTTCTGCAGGTGGGGACCACAGACCACTTCTCAGTACCTATGCTTTCTGGCTGATGTTTTGGTCACTTTTGAATGTTGGTGGTGCTTTCACACTCGTGGTAGCATAAGACGGACTCTACAACCCACAAAAGTGGCTCAGGTAGTGCAGCTCATCCAGGATGGCACATCAATGCGAGCTGTGGCAAAAAGGTTTGCTGTGTCTTTAAGCGTAGTGTCCAGAGCCTGGAGGCGCTACCAGGAGACAGGCCAGTACACCAGGAGATGTGGAGGAGGCCGTACGTGGGCAACAACCCAGCAGCAGGACGGCTACCTCTGCCTTTGTGCAAGGAGGAACAGGAGGAGCACTGCCAGAGCCCTGCAAAATGACCTCCAGCAGGCCACAAATGTGCATGTGTCTGCACAAACGGTTAGAAACCGACTCCATGAGGATGGTATGAGGGCCTGACGTCCACAAAGGGGGGTTGTGCTCACAGCCCAACACCGTGCAAGACGCTTGGCATTTGCCAGAGAACACCAGGATTGGCAAATTCGCCACTGGCGCCCTGTGCTCTTCACAGATGAAAGCAGGTTCATAATGAGCACATGTGACAGATGTGCGATCTGCTTCCTGCAACATCCTTCACCATGACCGGTATGGTAGTGGGTCAGTAATGGTGTGGGGTGGCATTTCTTTGGAGGGCCGCATGGCCCGCCATGTGCTCGTCAGAGGTAGCCTGACTGCCATTAGGTACCGAGATGAGATCCTCAGACCCCTTGTGAGACCATATTCTGGTGCGGTTGGCCCTGGGTTCCTCCTAATGCAGGACAATGCTAGACCTCATGTGGCTGGAGTGTGTCAGCAGTTCCTGCAAGATGAAGACATTGAAGCTATTGACTGGCTCGCCCGTTCCCCAGACCTGAATCCGATTGAGCACATCTGGGACATCATGTCTTGCTCCATCCACCAACGTCACGTTGCACCACAGACTGTCCAGGAGTTGGCGGATGCTTTAGTCCAGGTCTGGGAGGAGATCCCTCAGGAGACCATCGGCCATCTCATCAGGAGCATGCCCAGGCGTTGTAGGGAGGTCATACAGGCACGTGGAGGCCACACACAATACTGAGCCTCATTTTAACTTGTTTTAAGGACATTACATCAAAGTTGGATCAGCCTGTAGTGTGTTTTTCCACTTTCAGTTTGTGTGTTACTCCAAATCCAGGCCTCCATTGGTTAATAAATTTGATTTCCATTGATGATTTTTGTGTGATTTTGTTGTCAGCGCATTCAACTTTGTACAGAACAAAGTATTCAATGAGAATATTTTCATTCAGATCTAGGATGTTATTTGAATGTTCCCTTTATTTTTTTGAGCAGTGTATATGTAAAAATATTACAGCCTTGTGCCTAATTTTGTCTATTTAGCAGCAGCATGGGTTTATAGTCAATACTGTCCACTTTAATGTTGTTCCATAATTGTAGTTAATTCTGAAGTTATTACTATGTCTTCAAATTAAAGCTATTTTTGGACACCTTAATGCTTCCAAAAGCAGGTGCCAACAAGTTATGTTGTTATTACTTTTGGGTATTTAGAAGTATTGAATTCTAGTGCTGATTTAGTCTATGCATTTCAAACAAAGCTTTACTCAAATTTTTCCTATCAGCCTAAAACCCTTCTTTCTTCCTAACTACAGCCATGCTTCTTTTTAAAAGGCATGTGTGGTAAAACATGTCACCAGATGTTGTACAAACTCCAGTAGGAGGACCATAAGGGTGAAAAGGCAGATTGTTCTTTATCCTAAATGTAAACTCATTCATGTTAAGGTACTTAAAATGTTGTTGTCAGTGTCCTATTACTGTTAGAATAAATGTGTAAACTTGCTGCTTTAGGTAAAAGTAGCTTCAGGTGAAGGGAGAGGAAGCATCAGTAACTTCACAATATTTACTTCAGTAGAAACTCTAAGATGAAAAGGCAGAAACATGCGGTATGTGAACCGTGGAGGTCACAGGTGTTTTCTCCCTCAGTTTGTGTAACGATCCTATGTTGAACAGGTACAAAGTTTTGATTGATTGAGTTGGACTGAAGACTTTATTGAACCATGACTAATTCCATGTGCTACATTATCTTCCCTTTTTAAGTTCCAGCTTTGCTCCACTCATGCTCAGTGTAAACAAAAAAAAAAAACATTGTTACTTTTAAGCAAATGATAATCCTGAACCTGGATTTGTTGTTGATCTTTTTGGAGCTCTTGGTTATTATCATTGTGTTTACAGTATCATTTGAGTGCAGTCTGTCTTGTTTAAAGGCTTTACTTTAGCATCCATTGTGAAAGAACACACGGAACCACTTTTACAGAAAAGAAAAGATGTTTTTTGTTTTCTAGCTGGAAAGCCTTTGGTTTATTGAGATGCTGATTGCAGTTTTGCTGTCAAATTCAGTTTTTTGTGAAGCTCTGACCTGCTTATACAAGTTTTAGCAGATTTCAATTTCCTTCTAAGAACTGTAAGTAAAAAAAAAGCTATTTAAAGATATTAAGGTATTCTAAACTCAGGCATTACAGAAAACTGGATAGTCTTAATCAATAAAATGTTTACAAAAAACTAACATTACTAGTTAGTTCCAAAGATTTCAAGAGGACATGGCTATATATTGCTTGTTTGTTCAGACTTTATCAGAATGCATGTTATAAACAAAGGTTTCTTGTGTTTTCATGTTTAGAAACTTGATTGCCCAATAAGATTACCATATATATGAGTGGATAAGTAAGGAAAATCTTTCTGCCAGCAGGTTTTACAGAAAAGACATTCTTGACACAATGTTGTTGTTGGACATTAACTCAACTTCTACCTGCATATTGAACGAGAGAATATTGACCTTTCTGTCGAGCTAATTGTTATCTCATAAGAACCCCGTCTTAGTTCCCAGACTAATTAAGAGAGATTCATTTCAGTGAGATCTTCAACTTTTACATAAGTGTCAACTTAAGATTCACAAGGCGGCCAGCCGAGAGACATAGTCCCTCCAGCGTGTCCTGGGCCGTCCCCTGGGCCTCCTCCCGGTGGGACGTGCCTGGAACACCTCCCGAGGAAGGCGTCCAGGAGGTATCCGGTATAGATGCCCGAGCCACCTCAACTGGCTCCTCTCGATGTGGAGGAGCAGTGGCTCTACTCCGAGCCCCTCCCGAATGGCCGAGCTCCTCACCCTATCTCTAAGGGAGTGCCCGGCCACCCTACGGAGGAAGCTCATTTCAGCCACTTGTATCCGGGATCTCATTCTTTCGGTCATGACCCAAAGTTCATGGCCATAGGTGAGGGTAGGAACGTAGACCGACCGGTAAATCGAGAGCTTCGCTTTTCGGCTCAGCGCCCCCATTACTGCGGCAGCCGCACTGATCCGTCTGTCGATCTCCCGCTCCATTCTTCCCTCACTCGTGAACAAGACCCCGAGATACTTAAACTCCTTAAACTCGCTTAAGCACCCCCCACAGGGCATCACGAGGGACACAGTCGAATGCTTTCTCCAGGTCCACAAAACACATGTGGACCGGTTGGGCAAACTCCCATGAATCCTCGCGTAACCTGTAGAGGGTATAGAGCTGGTCCAGTGTTCCACGGCCGGGACGAAAACCACACTGCTCCTCCTGAAGCTGAGGTTAGACTATCGGCCGGACTCTCCTCTCCAATATCCTGGCGTAGGCCTTACCAGGGAGGCTGAGGAGTGTGATCCCCCTGTAGTTGGAACACACCTTCCGGTCACCCTTCTTATGAAGGGGGACCACCACCCCAGTCTGCCAGTCCAGAGGCACTGTCCCCGACCGGCACGCAATGTTGAAGAGGCGTGTCAACTATGACAACCCTACAACATCCAGAGATTTGAGGTACTCAGGGTGGATCTCATCCACCCCCAAAGCCTTGCCACTGCGGAGCTTTTTAACTACCTCGGTGACTTCAGCCTGGGTGATGAAAGAGTCCAACCCCAAGTCCCCAGCCTCTGTTTCCACCAGGGAATGCGTGATGGCAGGATTGAGGAGATGCTCGAAGTACTCCTTCCACCGCCCGATAATGTCCCCAGTCGAGGTCAGCAGCCTCCCACCCCCACTATAAACAGTGTTGGCGAAGCACTGCTTCCCCCTCCTGAGGCGCCGGATGGTTTGCCAGAATCGCTTCGAGGCCAACCGGTAGTCCTTCTCCATGGCCTCACCGAACTCCTCCCAGGCCCGAGTTTTTGCCTCTGCCACAGCACGCTTGGCCTCGCTGTACCCGTCAGCTGCCTCAGGAGTCCCACAAACTAAACACAGCCGATAGGACTCCTTCAGCTTGACAGCATCCCTTACTGCCGGTGTCCACCACTGGGTTCTGGGATTGCTGCCGCGACAGGCACCGTAGACCTTACAGCCACAGCTACGGGCAGCAGCATCGACAATAGATGCGGAGAACATGGTCCACTCGGACTCTATGTCTCCAACATCCCGGAATCTGGTCGAAGCTCTCCCGGAGGTAGGAGTTAAATACATCCCTGGCCGAGGGCTCCGCCAGGCGTTCCCAGCGGACCCTCACCATGCGCTTGGGCCTGCCAAGTCTGTCCGGCTTTCTCCTCCTCCAGTGGATCCAACTCACCACCAGGTGGTGATCAGTCGACAGCTCAGCCCCTCTCTTCACCCGAGTGGCCAAAACATGCGGCCGAAGGTCTGATGATACGACAACAAAGTCGATCATTGACCTCCTGCCTAGGGTGTCCTGGTGCCAAGTGCACTGGTGGACACCCTTATGTTTGAACATGGTGTTCATTATGGACAATCCATGACTAACACAGAAGTCCAATAACAAAGCACCACTCAGATTCAGATCGGGGAGGCCATTCCTGCCGATCACGCCTCTCCAGGTGTCACTGTCGTTTCCCACATGGGCGTTGAAGTCCCCCAGCAGAATAATGGAGTCCCCGGGAGGGGCATTATCCAGCACCCCTGACAGGGACACCAAGAAGGCCGGGTACTCCGCACTACCACTCGGCCCGTAGGCCGAAACGACAGTCAGAGACCTATCCCCAACACGAAGGCTCAGGGATGTGACCCTCTCATCCACTGGGGTAAATCCCAACACGAGACGGCTGAGCTGGGGGGCAACAAGCAAACTCACATCAGCCCGCCGCCTCTCCCCTTGGGCCACTCCAGAGTAGAAGAGAGTCCAGCCCTCTCAAGGAGATGGGTTCCAGGGCCTACGCTGTGCGTGGAGGTGAGCCAGAGTATTTCTAGGCGATATCTCTCAACCTCCCGCACAAGCTCAGGCTCTTTCCCCCCCAGCGAGGTAACATTCCACGTCCCTAGAGCCAGCCTAAGCATCTGGGGATCGGGCCGCCGAGGTCTCCACCTTCGTCCGCCACCCAATCCTCTTTGCACCGGTCCCTCACGGTTCCCCCTGCAGGTGGTGGGCCCACTGGGGATGGCCTCGTGTCTCTCGTTCGGGCTTGGCCCGGCCGCGTCCCGCGAGGAGCAACCCGGCCACCAGGCGCTCTCCGGCAAGTCCCGACCCCAGGCCTGGCTCCAGGGTGGGACCCCGGCTCTGCCGTACCGGGCGACGTCACGCGCCTTGATATATTAGTCGTCATGAAGGATTCTTGAACCGCTCTTTGTCTGACCTGTCACCTAGAACCTGTTTGCCATGGGAGACCCTGCCAGGGGCATTTAAGCCCCAGACAACATAGCCTCTAGGATCATTTGAGCACTCAAGCCCCTCCACCACGTTAAGGTGGCGGTTCAAGGAGGGGATGAACAATGCTTATTGACCTAAATGGTACTGCTGTTATGCCAGACTGCTCACTGCAAGACGTCACGACGAGGCACAAGAAAGAAGTGAAAGTGCCTTGAATCATTTTAACGTGACATTTGTGGCATTTGATTAGCAATGCATCACACAGATGGGTTAAATGTTCACTGAGTCAGAGTAGGGACATATCGAGATCACTTGAAGCCAAAACGAATGTCTGTTTAAACATAAAGGGAACTTGTTACCAAGGTCTGTGAGGCACAGCACTTAATCATGATTGGAAACGGACCAAAAATTGTCATCCATAACAAATGAGACTGATACTTCAAAAACCAAGCTGAAAGGAGGGTCTGTTTTATGAAATAGCAAAGCACACAAAATCACATTGTTCTTTAAGGATGAAGCTGTTAGGTTGCTAAATGAATTTCTCTGCTTGTGAGAAACTGAGATTTCCCCAATTTGGAGCAGTTAAAAGCCGCTGCACACCATTCCTTCATCTGCATGTAGAGCAGGTGTTTTTCTCCTTACCAGCTACAACTGTTTAAATACTTCAGCGAGATGATGGTTATAAAGCTTGGATAGCAGTGGTAACAAGGCACTGTTATTCTTGCCACCAGAGCATTTGGTTCTTAAAAAACAATTTCTCTGAAGTGATGGGAGGATGTGGTTGGGACAGTACCAACCACACTCACGTAGTAGAACAGCTATTATAGTTAGCAGCTACCTGACTGCTGTATACCTTTCTGTTATGGGTGAGTACATAATGCTCTGTGAAGAGGCAGTACCCTATAGCACATTTATATAGATATGTTTGGACTTTAAATCTTTCTCCGAATGATGTGTTGCATCCAGAAAGTAACCATAACAAACCTTAAATGATAACATTATACTTCAAACACATGCAGTTCACATGTCTTTGTGTCCAATAAATCTTATGTAAACCACATTGGTGACCCTGATGGTCATGTTATAGCTTTGCTTTCTGTAAGCCTTCATCCATGCCTTGTTATGCACATTGTGGTCTGCTCCCACTGCAATGTGCACAACAATCCATTTATCTGTTACTTAGTTCTACAGATTAAATGGACTACAGTTGCTTATCTTGAAACAAAATGGAGAGAACCCGAGGACGCTGGAGAGTGCAAGTCGACATAAAGGCCAGACTCAGACATAAGTGATGAGTATACAAGCAGCGGATAGAGCACTGCTAGGAAGGACTGATTGTTCCGAACCTGTGTTTTGTGGTGTAAGGGACTGTCCTTTTCTGCTGCATTTGCACTTGCGGACCGGGTTGATGAGACATACGGTGATTTGTAAATATGCTTCACAAAGTAGAGATTAAAAAAAAGAAAAATCATTGTGTTGGGAATGTCACAGGCCAAACAAATGTAAAGTTCTGCATTTGCCCAGTCCAAACTTTATTGAATGCAGTGTTTATGCAATAACATTGGACTCTATGTTGCATCTGCATAACGTGATCTACATTAGTATTAAGGTTCTAGATACTACAGTGTTGATTTTTTTCACCAGTGAAAAAGGTTTTATCCCAACCAGAGCCTAATATGTCGCTCTACACACGGTTAACTAGGTTAAGAATTCTACTAATGTTCTGAACTAGCTTCAGCATCTGTTTCAAAAGCTACATCTGACTTGACACACATACCTGCATGTCTTGCTCCTGCTGATTATGTTTTTGTGTGGAGAAGTTTGCTAAAATGGTAAGCCAAGGCTAGTATGTTTAGTCTGTCTTTTGAAACTACTAATTACTAATTTAGCTTATACCATATTTCAACATATTATATACCATATTATACCATATATGTAATTCCAATTAATTGTGTGTGGTGCTTTGTGTTAATTTTTGCAGAGTGTTTTGACTAGTGTTTCAGCTGCACTCTGTGCCTCTCTCCCAGGGCAGCTGGGGGGGATATCTAAGCCATATGATCTGAGTAAAGCATTTTCTATAACTAAATAAAAGACTAAGCAAGTGTGAAACAAACTAGTAGTGATGTTTCACGGGTGTTTGAACACGTATCTTTTTTCTCTCTTCTTTGAAACCCACTTTAATGATGGGAATAGATTTTAACCATTGCCTTAGACCTTATAACAACTCTTGACTTATTTAGTATGGAAGCAAATGTGTCCCAATATTCAAATTAAAATGGATTAATATAATGCTTTTTCATTTTCAAAATGAAACTACATTTTTTGACTCATAAATAAAATAAAATTAAAAATAAATAATTCAAACTGCATTTTCATTTTCTTTTCCAAGACTGCTCAATTTGTTAATTAATTAAAATGATAAATAAAATCTCAGCAAAAAGTGACCAAAATTCATTTTGAAATTAACAGAAATGCTTTTTCATTTTAAAGCCATAGCTGCATTTTTTGACTCAAATGAAATTGCTAATGGATAATCCAAACTGCATTTTCATTTTCTTCTTCAAGACTACTCATTGTGTGACACAACTAAAGAGCAAACTAAGAGGAAAATGCTTTTTCGTTTTCATGCCCGCAAAAAGTGTTCCAGAAATCAATTTGACTTCGCAATTCCAAGCAGCGCAGGAGAGTGACGTCAGTGGCAACTCTTCTCCTGCCCCAGACCTCACCATTTCATCCTACAGCCATCAGGCTTCCTTTTTAAAAGCAAAATGTAAAATGCAAATGAAGTTTGTTGGGTGCCTCAAAACTTTGAATACACTAGCTTAAAACTGAACTTTAACAATTTCTGGTCTGCTTACTTGTTTATGCCCAGCTGGTGTTCAGACCCAACTGTGTGGGATTAAATAAAGATGGGCTGCAAAAGGGACAGTGAAAGTTTGTGCCGCAGGTCCTGCATCTGTCCAATATGGGCAAGGTTTTTCTGTTCTGGACCGTTCTATGCAACTGAAAAAGAGAGAGCCTATTTAGTCCAAGTTAATATTTTTCTAAAATACATTCTCAAAATATAAGTAACAGTGTTATATCAATTTATATAGTTTAAAACATACATGGTAACATGAATCTTAACTGAAATAATAACCTTTGGGCGTCTCTCAGTGAACCTCTGGGAAGTTCTTTCAAGCTTCTTTGGAAAACCATTTCAGGTGACCGCCTCATGAAGCTCATGGAGAGAACGCCAAGAGAGCAAATCAGTAGAGGCAACTGTGGCTCAGGTTGTAAAAGATTCTTTATGTAACCGGTGGGTTGCCCGTTCGAACGCCCATTCCATCTGTCTCAATCATCCCTGAGCAAAACTCTTAGCCCCAGAATGCTCCCGGGGCGCCGCAGGATGTAAAATATAAAATTGTTTAGAGTTACTTCACACTTTTTATTTATTATATAATTCCATACTGTATGTGTTCATTCATAGTTTTGTTGCCTGTTTAATACTTACATTCCGTTCGCCGTCCATGTTGACTTGGACAAGAAGATAGATGGCGCTGTGGCGGAAGAGATATAGAAGTGCAAGTCTGAAACTGCGGTCTTCGAGTTTGCAGACACATGCTTCTCACAAAATCAGCCGCAAACACGAGGCTTGTGCGATGGTATGTGGGAGCGCCATTATGTGTGCAGTCTCCACCACCTAACGTACAAGATGCATAATTGTGCAGTCTGGGGCAGGAGAAGAAGAGTTGGTACTGACGTCGTTCTCCTGCGCCGCTTGGAATTGCGAAGTCAAATTGATTTATGGAACACTTTCTGTGGGCGTGGGCATAAAAACGAAAAAGCATTTTCCTCTTAGTTTGCTCTTTAGTTGTCACATCATGAGCAGTCTTGAAGAAAAAAAATGAAAATGTAGTTTGAAAGAGCTGTCATTTCATTAATGAGTCAAAAATGCAGCTATGACTTTAAAATGAAAAAGCATTTCTGTTAATACATTTTATTTTTCAAAGTTGACATTTTAAAATGAATTTGGGTAACATTTTGCTGAGACCTTTTTTTAAATGAAATGTTAAATGTTATTTTATTTATCATTTTAATTAATTTACAAATTGAGCAGTCTTGGAAAAGAAAATGAAAATGCAGTTTGAATTATTTATTTTTAATTTTATTTATGAGTCACAAAATGCAGCTTCATTTTGAAAATGAGAAAGCATTTTATTAATCCATTTTAATTTGAATATTGGGAAATATCTGCTTTTATAATTTAGATTGTGTGACACTAACAGCCTTTATTACAGTTTTCAATCAGGAAAGGGCAAAGAGAGAAGGGGGAAGACATGCAGCCTCGGCTTATAGGGCACCCTCTGTTTATTTGTCACATAACAGTACAGTCATTGGTGAATTGTAATCCTCCTGTAAGTGGGTGGCCCGTAGCAGAAGCAATAATGACCCAATGGTTACAGTTTGCTTCTCACCTCACATCCTGTCAAATAAATAGAATGTCTCAGTTGCTTGGTCTGCATTTTTGCTAGTCTTTTCACAGTTCTACCAGAAGATAGAACCTGACTGTGGAATCACCCTGTAAAAGGGAAAACAATGTGCTAATTATGGTGGAACCAGCAGTGCCGAGAGTTCCAACAAGTATTTCACTGGCTTAACCGCGCTGCATTAAATTATTATGTCAGGTCAAGGCACGTAGATATGATGTGTCTCTCCATTGCCCTGGAACTGCTGTCAAAATGTCTGTCTTGCTTTTCTCATGGATGCAAAAGCAATTTTAAACTGCATTTCTTAAACAAGTTTGGTCTGACGGTGTATAAACTGTTGTGTGGTCTATAATTGTTGTGGGATACTTTTTGAAAAATAATCAACACCTCAGCCTAAATTTTTTTGCAACCATTTTGGATGGCGCATTGGACAGCAGGTAGCAAAAGTATTGCTACACACACTTGGTTGTGTTGTTCTTGAACTCAACCCACTCAAGACTTTGGAAATGGTGCTGGACTTTCGGAGAACACCCTCCCCATACACCCCCCTCACCATCCTCAACAACACCATGTCAGCTGTGGACCACTTCAGGTTCTTGCAGGTGAGACTGGGGAGCATCTTCTCCTGCACCAGATCAATAAGTACTGGTGCCCTGCTGCACCTCAGGGGACTCGTCCGTGAAACTCCTGAAGTTTGCAGATGACACCACTGTCATTGGTCTGATCCAGGACGGTGATGAGTCTGCATACAGACAGGAGGTGGATCGGCTGTTACACTGGTGTTGTCAGAACTACCTTGAACTCAACCCACTCAAGACTGTGGAAATGGTGGTGGACTTTCGGAGAACACCACCCCCATACACCCCCCACACCATCCTCAACAACACCGTGTCAGCTGTGGACCACTTCAGGTTCCTAGGAACCACCATCTCTGAGGACCTGAGATGGTCCTCACACATAGATACTGTTCGGAAGAAGGCTCAGCAGAGACTAAATCCTGATGCAACTCAAGAAGTACAACCTTCCACAGGAGCTGCTGGTCATCTTCTACACTGCCATCATTCAGTCTGTCCTGTCTTCATCCATCTCCGTGTGGTTCGGTTCATCCACAAAACAGGACAGGTCCAGACTGCAACGAACAATCAGGACTGCAGAGAGAATCATCAGGGCTGACCTTCCCTCCATCCAGGACTTATACAGGTCAAGGGTCAGGAAAAGAGCTGCTAAAATCTCTGCAGACCCCACACACCCTGCACATAAACTGTTTAGAGTTTTACCTTCAGGCTGCCGTTACAGAGCGCTGTTCACAAAAACCAGTCGCCACAGAGACAGTTTCTTCCTCCAGGCTGTTTCTCTGTTGAACATTCAATAGAGTACAAAGCAACAGCATACAGATGTTGCAAATGCACCTTCTTATTTATATATGTGTATATTTGTATATTGTATATATGTATATTCTGTAGTGCAAAAACAAAACCAGAGAGCAAAGTGTACCGGAGTCAAATTCCTTGTTTGTATGTACAAACTTGGCAATAAAGCTGATTCTGATTCTTGAGCAAATATTTTTTAGCTCCCAGATATTTTAAAGAATGTTCATTTTGAGTGTAATAGGTGTTGATATATCAGAAATATTTGGTTTATGGTCAAAAGGATCTATACAATTTGCTGTTGAAGTTGTTCAGAGAGATTTTATTGAGTGCCATGGAGATGTCCTTGATTTCCTGTTCCTAAACCTCATAAAGTCTCATACTATACAGAGTTGAAGCTCTAAAAGGTTTATCCCCTGAGGTTTACAACCAGGCATGTAGTGATGGTTAAATCACATTGCTATTTAGAAGGTTCTGACCAAGCGTCTTTTTTTCTTGACATGGACAGAGTGAGTTGAGTGTTTCTGTTTATTTAAACTAGGCTTAGCCTAAAAATGTACAATGAAGCTGGCTTATTATGGGATCATTGTTGAAATTGTTTGCCAAAAATATACTGGGAAGTACAGTTAAGTACCAAATCCTGCACACTCTCCCAGTTAATTTTAGATTTTTAACTTATTTTCATATAACCACGAAGTCTGTTTCTGTTAGGAAAATCAGATGGGCATCTGTTAACATATGATAGTCTGGCTGCTTCTCCAAACTGAAACTACTGCTTACAGCAGATACTTCACACAGACACGTGTTGTACTGTTACTGTTCAACTATCTTTTTTTTCTGTTTTAGAATTTTAAAAAAACCCACACCAGACATCTTGCCAACCATCTTTTTAGAAAATTCATATTTTGATTTCAATAGCTGAGAAGGACTGAGATCACCTACAATAAACTGTCTGCTAATCCTAAAGCATTCATTGATTGTAATTATATTGATCAGGTAAATTACCTCTCATCTCAGCACAGTGTTTTGGCTGATAAACCTGCAGACAACTGAGGCTGATCTAACTATCTGGTTCCGTGCATGAATCAGTCAAGTTGCTGTTAAAACATTGACAGTGCTGGCTGTTGACAATGAAGCTGCATGCGTTTGGCAGGTAAATGAGGTGTGAGAGTTTTGTGAGTCACTCGGTGTTCAGCTTGTCTGTGAAAGAAATTCTCACCTTGGATGTCTCACAAGATATTTAGCTGCATCAATGCTGATCACTCAATTTTATTGGTCTGTCTGTTTCTTCTATTCTCTTTGTTAACATTGGATCAGTATAGTGCAGTAGTAAAACCTAAGAAGGGAAAATATACATCTGCTGTAAATCGCGGTCTCTACCTCTAACAGAAACATTCACTGTGGTATAGAATTCACTCCTGACTGAAGGGGTAGTTTTCACAGATTGTCCAATTGACACGTACTTGTGTAAGAGAGGTGTTTACTCTGCCATATAAGCCAACATGGTTTTACACCCAAACCAACAAATTACTCTCTGAATCGTGCTTTTCATTTTTATTCATCTAACAAAAAGGATCAAAAGGACCATCTATGGTTAAAATGGCATTGACCATTTTTAGTCATTTACACAGTTGCAGTGAAATATTTACATCCACTTAGCTTTGGAATGTATAGTAAATTTCTATTTTGGATATTTAATGATTTAGTCAAACAAAATTTCTTCCATGGATAATTGATTTTATCAAACTGTAATAACTGTAAAAACAAGAATTAGGTATACAAGTTTAAATTTGTTGTGGATATTCTCTTACCCAAATAGAGCCAAACTATATCTGTAGGCTCAAATATATACATAAACCCCCAACTAATATATTTAAGAATTATGCTGCTCAATAAGTTAAAGTAACACTTTGAAAACACATCAGATCTCAATTGAAAAGACAATCATGCTGGATATCCATACTGATATGGAATGGGTAATGTGTTAGAAACAACAGGATGCCACATCATTTGATGCAAATAATCAGCCCAGAGAAGGCTTAATCTGAGATCAACTTAAACTGAAAAACTGTTGCGGCAGGCTAGTCCAATTTGCTGAAATTTCATTGGAAGCAACCCAGAATGCAAATTCTGGTGCTCTCTGGCAAATGCCAGTCGAGCTCAGTGGTGCTGTGCAGTGATCACAGGGCGTACTCTAAGCCGTCGGGCCCTCATGCCACCCTCATGAAGTCTGTTTCTAATGGTTCGGTCAGAGACATGGCCAGACCAGTGCCCCGCTTGAGGTCATTTTGTAGGGTCTGGTAGTATTCATACTGTTCCTCCTTGCACAAAGGAGCAGATACCAGTTCTTCTAATGGGTTAAGGACCTCAAATGACCTTGTTTAGCTCTCTTAGAGTAACTCTCTGTTTCCTGGAATGTCCTCCATGCTCTTGAGACTGTGGCGGGAGACATGGCAAACCTGGTACTAGCATTGCAGCCACTGGCAGACTGACAGAAGCGAGGCTGCCATACAATCGGCGTCACCGGGCCCTCTGACCACCATCAGCCACAGTCACCCCGATGATGTGTAGTCCTGGTGGAGTTGGACAACCATTGTTGGTAGAGTGGGTTTATCTGAACTGGTTGGTTTTCTAGGCACCAGCCTGGCTTTTGAACATAGTCGAAACATTTCCAAAGGGGTTTAGGTGGAAGCTTTGAAATTGGTATTCAGAAAGCTTTATGTCACCCTGTTTTTTTTATGTAATTCAAACCCAGTTTTGATGTGAGTTTTAGGATGATTGTTCTGTTACTATTGGTTGCTTTGTATACAGTGTAGTTGGTGAATGGTGCTTTAAAGTATTATTTGGCCTTCATATTTCTGCAGTGGTTTAGTGCAAGTAAATATAGTGATTATATCTTCTGCTTTTTCAGTTCTACATATATCCACAGCTACTTCCTTTATGATGTACATCGATCAGGTTTTGAGTTCACCTTGACCTCACCAACTAAAGTGGTGCCAAACAAGAGGAAGACCATCTGCCAAGCGTGTCCAATGAGATTTATAGTGTTCAAACTCTGACAGGAGAGAGAAAAGAGAAAGTAAATTATGTTGTGTCCCAAAATGAGGGTAGTTTCTAAATATAGTGTTTAAACGGTATAGATATTGAATTTTTAACAAGGTCATGACAGTTTTCCTTCCTTCATTATCTTGTGGAACTAGGTAAATAATCATAATCAGTTGCTATTTGAAAAATGTAAAACTTGAGAGACTTGGAAAATCCAGGGAAACAAAAAGAAAGCTGATGATATTATTTATTTAGAAAAGCTTGAAAAAGAGTATTCCAGTTAAAACTAATAGTGAGCAGTTTAAAACACAAAATCTAAATTTTGTCGTGGTTATTCGTATTTATACCAGCTGTTACAATATTACCAATGAATATTTTACTTGTAAAAAATCATTTTAACCATCTGTTATAATTTTAAGTTTTTCTTTTCAGTCCTCTACATCGCCCAACAACAATCCATCTTTTAATCCATTTCCTGTACTGTTTAGTCCTCGCAGAGGGACTGGTGCATATCATAGGATATGATATGAGATGTGTGTGCTTATCATAGTATCATATCGACTGAATATTTGACCCCTCCCATAGTCAGTAGAGTGATATCATATTGTTGTTTAGTTTAAGAAAACTGATCAGTGGATGATGCATTTGTTTTCTATATACTAAACATTGCACATTCATTTAAATCTGGTGGTTTTAGTTAGAGCAAACCATTTTGACCTTGATAACTGGATAACATTTTTTTGTTGCTCGTGTCTATGCAAATTGTCACCTGTGCCATTGTTTTGACCATAACGGTCTTTTGGTGCATTTGTTTCTCATTGGTTTCATAAGTTGGTTTTTGTATGAGTCACTGCTTTTCTGTGCCTTTGTCTGTAGTTTAACACCTTATGAAGTGGGAAAGTCTGTTTTAAACTTATTAATTGTTTAGGGACTTTTCTTCAAATCTGGTTCAGACAGTCACTGAGATTTTTTTCTATGGTATAATGAAGAACAAACAAACATGTTTCAAAAGTTTGTCGTTATCAATTGTATGTAAAGAGTTTCTAGGGTTGGCCTGTCTTCATAACATCTGTAATTCTCTCTTACTCTGATGCTGGATATTACCTTCTGGCCCAAATCCTGATATATTGTGACCAACTCTCATCATATTCGTTACTGGAGTTATTCTGTTTGTTCTGCCTTATTTTTAAGACCTGGCCACAGGTTCTCATTAGTAAAAAAATATTTGAGGTTTCCTTGTCATAGGTCCAGAATTGCACCCTTGAAATCATTTGTGAAATCATTGGTACTGTTGTTGAGCAGATTTTGGAGGAAAACCTACTTCCTAGGATGTGAAGTAACCCTAAACATAGGTTATAAGGATGCTTACTTTCTTCTCAAAAGGATTTCATATGTACCAAAAAATCAGCCGAAAGATTGATCTGGGAGAATAACCTTTGCACCAGTCCTTTGCTATATGTTTAGACATCCTGCAGGAGTCCATTGGATTCTTGTTTTTTTTTGGGGGGGGGGGGGGACAAAAGAGGCTAATTGGAAACCTTTTTTACCATCTTCACTGTGACCTTATAATGTTGTTTGTAGCCACATCTTCGGTTTTAACCTGGGTTCACATAAGATTCCATCCAAGTTGCTGTCATCTTCCGTAAGATAAAACTGTTCAGAGTGTAAAGCTCTTCTGCTTCGCCTTGTTAAAGACGTGCTTCAGTCATCCAGCTCTTGGTCTGTGACAAGTGCCTTTTATACATAGGGTTCCTATGCAACCGAGAAAGTCTTTCACAGGCCTTAATCAGTATGGACAAATATAATAGAGTATGTAAACATCTTTGTATTTCCAGATTTTATTCCCCTTCTGGTGGTCTTAAAGCTCTGTCTAGAAATCCATCTGTTTTTTTTTACCATGTATCCATCTGACTGTCCACCAACCATCCTTCCATCCTTTATTTGTTGCTTCCTTTCTTTTGTATTTCCTTTATTCCCTCTTTTGTTTCTCTCCTGCTCTCTTCATTCGTTCCCTATTTCCTTCCAACCTTTGTTTCTCCCTTCCTTCCTTTGTTTAGTACTTCCATGCTTCGTGTTTACATCTTTCATTATGTCCCTCCAGTTACTTTTTCCAAGTTCCATTTACAAAGCTTGACCAATGCAGAAATGTCTGCCTGAAATTCATTTTTAATCTAAAGAAGATGGACTAGGATTCAGAGCTCTGTGATTTCAGTCTGGAAAAGAATGACATTTTGACATGAAAAATGTGTAGTAACCTTTTATCTTTGGACATAAATACCCAAACCTGTTGATGTGGAATTGAAATGTTAATTTTTTGGGAGATGTGTGTGCTTATTTATTTCTTTGGCCAGTTTATTCAACCATTTCTGGAGGAGAATGTATTGCTGCCATTATCATCTGCAGCAGTTACAAGATGTTTCAGACAGCAGTACACACAAGTCACTCTTATTTTTTGTGCACTACATATTTCCATTAAAAAGGCTGTTTTTGATGAGTCAAGTTTGGACCTAAAAGATGATGTATGGTGCAGTGTTATCCAGGTTATTACTGTTGATGATGGTATGGGTGGAACAGTAGAGGAAAGAGTAATGAGTCCCATGTGATCTGTTCATAACTGCTCATTGAGCCAGAATAATGTGCTTTTGAGTCCTTAAGGGGATTCAGAGTCCCCCTTTGGGATCCATCAGCAGTTGGACATACTTCGACTTTTTAATTTTCTTCAACATGCTTACTCATTTTTTACTCCTCCCTTGTCTCCACCCATGTATACTCCCAGCCAGTAAACATACAGTGAAGCATTGTATAAAAAAGGTGCATTTTTTCTGTTAAAGTGAATATGATTAAACTGTTTGTAATTGCCAGTGTCTGTTTCTCCTCTACTGATGCCTTTCAATGAAACTCAAAATAACAAATAGCCTCTAAAAGGCTCTGAGCGCTTTGATGTGACGATTTGAAACTTTTAACAATTAAAAAATATTGGAGTCTATTACAAATGCTTGATTTGTGCAAAATAGTTGTATTCCCATATTTTCAGATTCTTATTGCAGTTAAATTAATTGTGCATATATATAGAGTGTGTAATCACAGCTAATTTAAATTCAAAGCACTTTACATAACAAGCAGCTTTAAATTATATCCGACAATCAAATCAATTCAACTAAATAGGCAATTATAATAAATGTCAATAAAATAAATGCTTACAACAATGTTGTAAAAGTTGTGTCCATCAATTCTAGACTGTTTTTGTCATTTCCATGCATCTTGTTTGCACATAAAAACTGCATGAAAAAAAATGTTCTGAGCTAAATCCTCAAGTCATATCAAAACATCTTCAGCGGGAGCAAGATGTGAATTTACTGAAGACTGCAGCTGTCTTGAGTCAGATATGATGTTAGAAACACATAATAAAGCTATGAACGTTTTAGATGACGTCTTAGTTAATTAGATTCAAACTTTAATTATATGTTTCTTTAATGAGACATGTCATGACATGAACATGAACAGCATATTAAATTTCAGAAAACATTTGTCACATTCAGAAAAAAGTGGATAACATTCAGAGCTTCATCACTGAAAAAAAAAAAACTGGAAAATTTTATTGTCCAGTATTGCGATCCTATGGATTGCTATTGCTCACATTTTCATTGCACAATGTCCCCACCACTCTTCCTGAACCTTTAGGATTTTGTCCACTAAAAATGAAATCAGATGTTGGCAAATGTGTTGTTGGCCACCAGAGGTTGAGTGCATGGAATGTCAAACTATTTAGTCCATTAAATAATGCAGCCAAGCAGTGCTCTGCAAAGCCAGTATTGAAATAATTGCGATGACTATTTCGATGTGATGTGTTGTGCAGCTCTAATCGTTGGCGAATTAAGTGTGATGAGGTCACAGTAATAGTCCATGTAATCAAATGTGATCAAATGTAGTGTGGTTTTTTACAGCAGATCAAAGCTTGTATTTTCTTAATTTTTTGGTGTTGACAATTGTTAATCCTCAGTGTCTTGGATCTTTATCAGGGGCAAATCTTAATCAGGACAATCCTGTTAGGCAGTTCAGCTGCACTGCTAAAAAGTACACAATAAATACGTTCAGTCATGCTTTAAAACAAAAATGCAGCTTTATGTATGTTTTCATGAAACAGACAGTGGAAAAAACTCATCTTTCAATCTTTTGTTGTCATCAATGAATGAGGGCGAACGGTAAACGATATTGTCCATTCCTTTTGTTTTAAAACAAGGTTTTCTTGTGTTGAAGACATGATGGATGAGTTCATGTGTTTTTGACTTCAGTCTGAAACAAAACACCGCTCTTTGCAAAGTTTGATCGATACTTTTGACTGAACATGTATTCACTGGTGCTTTAATTCCTGAGTTATAAAATGTTCTTTCCAGCTTGTACTCATAACAAACAGTACAGATCACATGCTTATAACCTATAAACATCATAACTTCTGTAAGCTCACACAGTAAAAGAAATGTTATGCTTGTTTATAGTTCAGTTGGATCTACATTAATCTAGAGTTCTGGATAAAGGGATGAATAGATATGGTATGTTTGTGTCTAGAAGACTCTGAACCCTGTAAAACAGATATCTGATGAAGCTAATAATATTCTTTCCGACTGTGCCAATCTTTTATTTTAAACACCATTTGAAAAGAAACGGCAGAGGAAAACACCTTCAACCACCTGACTACCAACAGACTGTTACATAAGAAGAATTCTTCCACATGAAATGTTAAGACAAAAAGGGTGCATGCACAATTGTTTTGAACTATTCTTCTGGCTAAAGGAAATCCTGAAGTATGCCTTGAATAACACTCTTGTAATACTGCAGGGAAATGTGACCATAACTCAACGTTACCGTGAAGGCCAAACATCCACATTCTTTTCTCTGTTCAAAAGGATTATCTGCTGTCATGCATTTAGATTGAAACTGCTCTTCTGCATGATGAAGTAGCAGAAAGCATAAAAGAAGGAAAGAGAGTGTTTATTCCCCATCGTTGGTTCTCAGAGAACTTTTCAATCTTTGTTCTGCAGGATGTCCTCAGAACACCTGATGAGAATATAGATAACCAATAATGGATTCATCTGAGGACTTTATTATGTAACGGATTTGGACTCTGCTTGTTTTCCTCACAGAGGCCCTCACTGACAGCTTTCTTGAAATCTTTTAATGTTTATTTCTGTTGCTCAGAGACAACATTTTCTGCATTTTTTAGAAAAGGCTGTGTTTTAAGCCCTGCTGGTTTACTCTCTCGCCTGGACCAAACCCTGTTAATTTAATTGGTATTTAACAAAGACGTGTAAACACAGTGTATCACAGCATTGCAGGTTCCTGTGTGCCTCTGGCAGAAGCTGCTGAGTGATGATTGTGTGCAGAGATCACAGGGGGAAACGATAAGCGGTGGAGTCAAATTTATAATCGTTAATATTGTCAGCAAATAAGTTAAAAAAGTTTTTAGGTGCGGAGGGGCAGAAAGAAGGAAACATTAAAGTCCTGCAGAATGTAAAGAGTGAACATCTGAGTCTGATTACATGGGAATCTGAAAGGGTTTGAGCACTCCACTGCGCTCCCCAAAGACAATACAATCAAGGGTTTCAGTTGGAGAGCAGGACAGGCTATTTTTATCCTGACATCATAGATAATGGATTCCTTCGGTATCAAGCAGCACCATTAGGCCCACACATTATGGTTAATATGAGATTGTCAGGATGTGCGTTAATAGTCCAGAATGTAAAATTGTGTTCCTGTGGTGAAAAGGAAAAAAATATTAGCATGCCTCTGCTGTAAATGGCTGGCATTGAGTGGGCGACACTCTCCTGGGGGATATTCCCTGTGGTTTCACCATAATAAGCAGCGACAGCTACCTTAAGTCACCCTGCAGAGTCGGTGCTGTAATTCTGCAAAGAAGACATTCAGCTGGATCAAAAAGGAACCAGGGAGGACGATGTAACATGCAAGGCCCTACTTTCATGTTCTGTTAGATTTTTATGGAAGAGTTCTGCTTCAGTTTGCATGTTTGGTTCTGCTGAGGCCTAGGCAGACTGTGAAAACTACATGGGAATACATGCAAGATTATACTTTTTTTTGCAAGAGGTTAAAAAAATGCAGTGAGAGGACTGGAGGCTCGTTGCAGGAGGTAGTGAGCGGCCTAAACCTAATTATAGTGAACAGAAATGCACATGGAGCAGCATTTTTCTGCTTTACCCTAGGTCCTTGTCCAGCAGGTTCACATGTTTGGCCCACAGAATCATGCTTTTCCGCAGCCCCACTGTTAAATAAGGGTCTTCAAAATACATTATTTCTACTATTTACCGGCGTTTGTCTTGTTTCCTACAATGAAATGTTAGTGACTTCCAGAGGGGAAAATGCATGTTAAGTTTAAAAGTTGTTAAAAAGGGCAAGATTTTATTTTAAGGGTAAAACCAAATGGAGAAAATAATGATACTTTAGGAGAACAGATGAAATACTACTTCTCAGTTAAAGTCGAAATGTTTAAACTAAATTGAAAATATCTTTTTTATTTAAAAAAAAAGTCAAAATGCTGAAACTGTTGAGTTCTATCAAAGCATAGAACGATAGCATGAATAATAACTGGTAATGTGTGGTATAATGATTATGATTTTGACAATTCATTCTCAAAATGTTGTATTTTTGGCTCATTGTGTCGTTTTGGTTTATGTCTCAAAAAAGCATTTTCATTTTCTTCTCAAAATGTTGCCATTTTTTAACATTTAGACTTTTTTCTCATCCTTTCAAATTATAATCTTGAAATGAGTAAACAACAAAAAATACTTGTTCCTTTTTCTCCACGTAAAATTGTTATACTTTCCTCTCAATCGGTCTGAAAGATAAAAATCTAAATAAAAAGTGTCATTTTAAAGACTTACCATGTCGAGCTGATATATAAATAGAAGGAATCGTAATTGTAATTTGAAGTGCTTGCATAGTAAAGAGGCAGTCATGGAGTGGAGGAATTTCTCCACTTTTAAAAGTAGGTGATCAAACATGTTCTCGTTTTTTAATTTTAACTAATCAGTCAGGGCAAATTACAATGCCTTTTTGTAAGTCTATTATTTTAACTCTAAACTAAAATTGTAATATTTGAAATGTTTAATTATCTCTATAAACATCTTCCATATCCTTTAAAAATTGTTCAGTTAAACTCCTGCTGTAGGCAGTCTGGTGAATTGGTGAACCCACATAAGGAGCATCTGCTCATGGGTAGCAACAGTTTGAATTCACTATAATAAATGACCATACATAGAACAGCTGACAATACCCAGTTTAATTTAACAAACCTTTTTGGCAGCAGTCAACCTATCAATTAACTCAAAGCTCAACTAAACTGAAATGGAGAACAGATGTGTCCTCCAGCTGTGGACACCAGCCAACTGTGGCCACTCATCCTTATGTTCGATAATCATCAAACATCCAGGCTTGTAGAGGAGATGTAGATAAACCAAATCGCAGTCGCTATTCGACAGTGATAGAGCAGTGCTGCATCTGAAAGGTGCCGAGGGTTTGCAGTCTCCTGCAAACCCTCAGCACCTTTTCAGATGCAGCCCAAATCATTACACCTCTACTACTGCACTTGACACAGTTAGTATAAGGTGTTTGTGCCTGTATACTATCTTTGGTTTTTTCAAACCATAATGCAATGTGTCATGGCCAAATATCTAGACTTTGCTCTCATCTGTCCAAAGGCAGTATTTCCAGAAGTCTGATGGTTCATTCGAAAGCTTCTTTGTCGGCCTATTTTATTTCTCTTGTAACTCTTCCAAAGACAGCCCTCTACACTAAGGAGATGTTTTTAGGTACCTATTGTACAGAATATTATATAACAAGCTGCTGTTAGCTGTTTTATTAGTCAGGCTTTCTGTTCAGGTAGAGCTTACACCTGGCTGCATAACAGACATGCTGCTTGTAGCTTGCCAAGTTTTAAAATGGTGTTACCTAATAAGGGTAATGGATGATGCTCTTTTAGTTTTGAATCCATCAATATCTATGTTTTTTGTGTCCAGAAATGTTTTTCAAACAGCTGAATTGATCTTTTGTTTTTAGAGCCAGCTGACTGTAAAAGACACATCAATAGGTGGGGGAGGGGCAGCTCAGTGTGTCTGTTTCTTTATGTTACTGTGTTACTATATAACCCATAGGAACCTAATAAGAACTAATTTTAGTGTTTTTAAAAGTGTAACTTTATTAAAACTTGGAATAGACTGATTCCAATGAAAATGTTTCTCATATTCAACTACTTTAAACTGGTGTGTTACCAGTGTGGTTAATGGTTTACACTTATATATGACTATAGGTGTAAACACATTAATAATGCATAAATAAACACTCGGGAGATCCATTTTATAACATCTGGTGATGGTGTTGTGCATGAAACGAGTCTTATTTCTACAATGTTTTTCTCTTTCTTTACAGGATGGAAGACAACGAAAGGAAAGAAAGAAGACTGTCTCATTCAGCAGCATGCCCACTGAGAAGAAGATTAGCCGGGTCAGCGACTGCATCAGCGCCATGGTGGATGGCTCGGAGCTGAAAAAAGTGCGATCCAATTCACGCGTTTATCACCGCTACTTTCTTCTTGACGCCGACATGCAATCATTGAGATGGGAGCCAACAAAGAAGGAGTCTGAAAAGGCAAAAATTGATGTGAAGTCCATCAAGGAGGTTCGGACCGGCAAGAATACGGACACTTTTAGAACTAACGGCACATATGATCAGATATCAGAGGATTGTGCTTTTTCAATCATTTTTGGGGAGAATTATGAGTCCCTGGACTTGGTGGCAAACACAGCAGATGTAGCCAACGTATGGGTGACAGGTCTGAGGTACCTGATCTCTTATGGGAAGCATACCTTGAATATGATCGAGAGCAGCCAGAACAACTTGCGCTCATCTTGGTTAAGTGACCTTTTCGATGAAGAAGACATTAACCACAACAGACAGATAGCAATATGTACTGCCGTGCAGCTAATTAAGAAACTAAACCCAGGACTTAAAAATGTGAAAATAGAACTAAAGTTCAAGGAGCTCCACAAAGCTCAAGACAAAAGTGGGTCTGATGTGACAAAAGATGAGTTTGCTGAAGTCTTTCATGATCTTTGCACAAGACCAGAGATTTATTTTCTTTTTGTTCAGTTTTCCAGTAATAAGGAGTTTCTTGATACCAAGGACTTAATGATATTTCTGGAGGCAGAGCAGGGAATGGCTCAGGTCAGTGAAGACACCAGCTTAGAAGTCATTCACAAGTATGAACCATCCAAAGAGGGCCGACTAAAGGGGTGGCTCTCTCTTGATGGGTTCTCTAACTACCTTATGTCTTCAGAGTGCAACATTTTTGATCCTGAGCACAAATCCGTTTGCCAAGACATGAACCAGCCTCTGTCTCACTACTACATCAATGCATCCCACAACACATACCTGATAGAGGATCAATTCAGAGGTCCTTCAGATGTGACGGGGTATATTCGTGCTCTGAAGATGGGTTGTCGCTGTGTGGAGCTGGATGTGTGGGACGGGTCTGATAATGAGCCCGTTATCTATACTGGTCACACGATGACATCACAGATTGTTTTCCGCAGCGTCATAGATGTCATCAATAAGTATGCCTTCGTTGCCTCAGAGTTTCCTCTGATTCTCTGTTTGGAAAACCATTGTTCTGTAAAGCAGCAGAAAGTCATGTTTCAGCATCTGAAGAAGATCCTTGGAGACAGGATCCACATAGATCCTCCAAAGCTCGAGGAATGCTACCTACCGTCTCCATCTGAGCTGAAGGGAAAGATCCTGCTTAAGGGCAAGAAGCTGGACACAAACTGCACAGCTTCAGAAGGAGAAGTGACAGACGAGGATGAGGGGGCAGAGATGTCTCAAAGGATGAGCATCGAGTCTGCAGAGCAGCAGACCAATGTGCATAAAAAGATCCCACTGCTTAAGGACCTCTCGGATCTGGTGACACTGTGTAAATCCGTGGAGTTCAATGACTTTCCAACATCTTTCCAAAACCAGAAGCCCTGGGAGCTTTGCTCTTTCAATGAAGTGTTTGCCACTCGCTGTGCGTGTGATTTTCCAGGAGACTTTGTCAACTACAACAAGAAGTTTCTTGCACGAGTTTACCCGAGCCCAATGCGAATCGACTCTAGCAACATGAATCCACAAGATTTCTGGAAATGTGGCTGCCAGATTGTAGCCATGAACTACCAGACTCCCGGGCTGATGATGGATTTGAACATCGGTTGGTTCCGTCAGAATGGTAACTGTGGCTATGTTCTCCGTCCAGCCATCATGAGGGAGCAGGTCTCATATTTCAGTGCCAACACAAAAGATTCAGTGCCTGGGGTTTCCCCACAACTCTTGCACATCAAGATAATCAGTGGTCAAAATTTCCCCAAACCTAAAGGCTCAGGTGCTAAAGGAGATGTGGTGGATCCCTATGTGTATGTGGAAATACACGGCATTCCTGCAGACTGTGCAGAACAGAGGACTAAAACGGTCCACCAGAATGGTGACAACCCGTTGTTTGATGAGAGCTTTGAGTTTCAGATAAACCTCCCAGAGCTCACAATGGTGCGCTTCGTGGTTTTAGACGATGACTATATTGGGGACGAGTTTATTGGCCAGTATACGATCCCTTTTGAGTGTCTCCAGCCCGGTTTCCGCCATGTTCCACTGCAGTCTCTGACAGGAGAGGTGCTGCCACATACTTTGCTTTTCGTCCACGTTGCCATGACCAATCGAAGAGGAGGAGGAAAGCCACACAAAAGAGGACTGTCTGTAAGGAAAGGCAAAAGGAGCAGAGAGTACGCTAGTATGAGAGTGTTGCAGATCAAGGATGTCGATGAGGTCTTTAAAACAGCCCTGCTGCCCCTCAGGGAGGCCACAGACCTCCGAGAAAACATGCAGGTAAGACGCATAACTGAATCCGATTTTTGGGTTTTACTGAAAACTCTCTGGCTCCGTGTAAGAATTAGTTAGTCAGTAATGTCACAGATACAGATGATTGGCCACAACTCATTGACACAATGGGTGACAACTTGAAATAATTTGTATTTTAAGTCCACTTGTGTATGACATTTATTTTCTATAAGTTTTAACAAAATGTAACATTGTTTTCTTCCAAACTGCTGTGAGTGAGGAGAGTCCCCTGGTGCAGTTTGCAGCAGTATGGGCCTTTCTGTCTGCTGATGCAGCACACACAAATTCACAGTTAGTCCAATTATTGGCTGGTTACAACTAAGCTACAGTTTCTACACAAACTTGGGGGTTGAAGCATCTGATTCCCTGCAAATTGAGGGAGGTTACAAAAAGTTTTCAGAGTTTTTAAAGGCCAAAGTGGTCAAAAGTCTGGAAGGGCTTTAAATTATGCAATGATAAAGAGAGGATAGGTGCACTATGTGAGTTTATAAACTACAGTAACTGAAGAGAACTAGGAGGCACTGATGAACCAGTAAAAAAACCCACCCTTAGAGGATCATCTTGAGTTTTTTTTCATCCTATGTCCACTGTTGAATCATTGTCTATTTGCTGGACTAGAAGAATAGCTTTCATCGGGAGCTATGGTTGGGCTGATACAACTGTGAGTGCCATGTTGCAGGCCAAATCCATTTTCACTCCTCACCTCTCATTCTTTGCATATAGAACAATATCCCAAGCTTTGAACATCTCACGGCACCATTAAATCCATCATCCCAAAATGGAAACCGTATGGAACAACTGCCAACCTACCAAGACATGGCCGTCTATCTAAACACCATGGCAGTTGAGGTCCTAGGCTGACAGACTGGAAGAAGAAATGTGTGTTGTGAAAATGAATGTTGCACCTTGCCACCAAGAGAAAGCTGGTCAGAGTTGATGGGAATATTAATTAAGCTGAATACATAGTTTAGATCAAAGCGTTAGAATGGCCCAGTCAAAGTCTAGACACAAAACCAATAGAGAATCTGTGTCAGATTTTGACAATTGATATATTCATATATGCTATCCACCCAGCTTTGCAGCTATTTTACAAAGAATGGACAAACATTTTCAAAAAACAGGGTTAATCATGGTAAAGTCATGATTTTAAAAAAGGAGCCATTACTTTGAACCAAGGACTTGGTTGTTTTGAATAGCCTTTTTCCTTTTAATAAATTAAATCATCGTTTAAATACTGTCACTGTCTATTAAAATGAGTTTGATCTTAATCTTGCGAGTGAAAAAAAAAACAAATAAAGAAAGACAATTATAAGTGGGGTTATAACTGTATGCCTTTAGGTTAAGATATCGGTAGCAGCTGCAGCTCAAGGCATTACTGCAGGCCTCACTCAGCCATCATTTTTCGTTCTTTTCCACTAAATTGTCGATATTATTAATAGCATATTTAGAAAATAATCAACCTGTATATGAGGGCTGTCAATTTGTCCAAAACTCTTTCCTTTTTAGGATCTAATAGCTAGTGTTTAACTGCACTACTAATCCTGACTAGATTAACCTGGAGCAGTTAAAATAGACCATATCAGAACAGCTAGTGTTAGACTACCATTTGACTGGAGGTTTAATGAGGAAACAGGAAAATATTATCACATTTTTCCAGCAAACATTTTCCCATACATTTTAATTAGAATCTCTAAAGGAATGTAAATCAGTTTAGGACATCTAGCCATACTGTGTTTGGCACCATGTTACTTCAGGCGTTATATTAGACGGTATTTTGGTCCTCCTGTTTATGTTGCTGCATTGTGAGATAACAAGCCAGCAGCCGAGAGACTCTAACACATCTTGATTGCTCCGTCACAGTTTGTCCCTGTGGTTGTTTATGTTAGGGTTAAATTTGGCCTTTCACAAGAAGTTTAGGGTTTTCGTGGGTGTATGTTTCATTTCCGCTTGATGCATGTGTCAGTTTAGAAGGATTTTGTGCTTTGGAGCAGCTAACAAGTGCCAAAATGAAAGTTCTCACAGGCAATGACAGCCTCCAGCCTCTCCCTCTGTTACAGAGCTGCTCTCTGGAGACCTGGTTTTACTTTTTTAATACAGCTGAAATAAAGATTTTAGCCTTTATGAATGCAATTTTTCTTGTTGCTCAGTTTTGCATGTTATGTTGCCTTGTATTCCAATATAAATCAGTTAAAATGAATTTTAGACCATCTGTAATTTGTCTCCTCTCTGCAGAATGCCATAGTGTCCTTTAAAGAGCTCTGTGGCCTTTCAGCTGTGGCCAACCTCAAGCAGTGCATCTTGGCTCTTTCCCCTCGACTGACAGGACCCGACAACAGCCCACTGCTGGTGTTTAACCTGAATGACCAGTACCCTAACCTGGAATTTCAAGGCCTGCTCCCAGAGGTCCTGAAAAAGGTCGTCACCACCTACGATATGGTGAGTAATGGTCAGGACAAACAGTTCATTCATCAGGTCAGACTCGCAACCTTAAAGAAATTAAGAACTCTACAGAAATGAAGCAGCAACAAATTCTTCTTCCTGTTTCTTTTGCAAGTATCTGTTAATGGAAAGAAAACAAACTGTCCTACATAACTTTAGTTTGGTTATGTATGAATCTCCCACTTTGATTCCTATTAGATCGGTATCTTGCCTTCACCTAATATAATAGGGACATTAGGTAATAGGGCTGGAACTCGGTTAAGTAATACAATCAATGTTAAAAAGTTATGTAACTTGCCACTGAGGCCATTACAAATATTACAGTTAATGGAACATGTTCTTTGGCTCATGGTGAGCAAAAAAGAAAGACGATACGACTGAGCCAGGCACACAATTAAAACTAAACTGAACATGTTTGTTTCAATTAATTGTCATGTTTCAATTATCAGTTTTCAAGAAATTGAAATAAAATACTTTCATTAAAAAAATAACACTCTCTTTTAGTCATTGTTTAATGCATTAGGTCCCAACAAAATTATCTTTTTCTTATTAAGTTATAAAACCATTCAAATCCGACCAGTCTGACCAGAGTTCATACTGCTGATATTATTAAATGAAGCTGTAATGGAAAGCAGCATGTCGTAAAAAAAACTTGCTGCTGCCTCAGACTTTAAGAGGGAAAGCACCACCTGATTCACTGATCATCAGCAGGTTTGACCACCCCTGCAGATTTTTCAGCGATTTGTTTTGCAACAGTTAATTGCTTGTAAAAGCTGTGAATAAAAAAATAAAACACAATTGCGTGCCGCCTATACTTACCTGTGCTATTTTTGCATCACCTGTAGTCCCTTCAGGACTGAAAGATGAGTGCATTTAAAGATGTACTATGTTAAAATGACCTAGATGCAGACTGATTAAGGTGGCTCGCTCTGCTCGGTTCATACTTAAAGTGAAATGCTGGGTAATTAGCTTCGATGGTGACAACCTGGCAGCTGTTTCTAGGTAAATATCAAAGAGATATAAGAAAGTATTTCAGTGCTGTAAAGTTGCAGGCCTTGGTTATTAGCAGAGATCAGATTGTTATTGTGAAACAACCAGAAGCCCAAAGTAAAACATATATACCATGAATGCCATCAGAAATAAGAAAAAAAGCTAAATAATTTTCAGGTTTGGATTAGAAAAACCTCGATCATAATTTGGTGGCCAGTTTCCAAATCTTTAAGCTGACGATACAGATTCTTACCTATTTCTTATTCTCCTGATGATCGGCAAACAGGTTGTGTCACATCACTTGTGTCATAATGAAACAGGGTTAAACTGATTTTTTTTTTTAAAAAAAGGCTAAATTAGTACAGAGGCAACATCTTAATTGGCTTTGGCCACTTATATTCGTAATTAGTTTATTTATTATTGCAAAAACAGTGGCCTTTTTGTGTATAGCTTGGAGAAAGATTCTTCCCTTAACTGTTTTCCAAAAGGTTGTCAACATTTCCAAATCTAGCGTGTTCCATGACAGTTTTAAAGACGAATAAAAAAAAACAACCTTCTGGATAATCAACTCTGAGTGTTGTTTAAGTAGCTGTCCTTATTCAGTAAAATAATATTTAAGGAAATATGTTCTAGATTGGAAACTAATAACATTTCTGTAAGAGTGATTTTTAATGTCTTAACTAGCCATCACATGGAGTAACGGACTACTAAAATGGTGACTATGAACTTCTATTTACTCTCATAAGATGGCGCCGAGTTATGTGTAAACACTTGACTTTACTGCCGCTACCCGTTAGCAGTTTTAACTAACAAAGGAAAGCTTATAACTTTAAAGTGAAACGTGTACCTTGAAATACCATAATACAAAGATTAATATGCATATGAGAGCTGACGATGCATTATGGCCGATTTGTGTTTAAAACAACCCATTAAATAAAGTTTGTCTTAACTTTAAAACCACACAGAACAAATAACTAGCCTCAAGGCTGATATACCTCTTCACGTTAGCTGAGCAGATAGCCTGCTTGCACTTAAAATAGCTTAGCTTTCGCACGCCAAACAAAGAAAAACCACTTGAACTAATCAACATTTAGATTATTTCATCAAAAAACTTTCTCTGGCCAAACACCACCTCTTACCTGAACCGTTCTGAAGCAGGAGGTCCAAAGGGTGCTGGTTTGGGAAGCGACGTGGCGGGCAAGAACAAATAAACTTCGCAGCTCCTCTCAGTAGCAGCAGGGGTCGGGCTGCATCGGCGTGCAGAACTGCGGTTCCAATACCTTTTTCTCCAGGACGTGGGGGAAACCGCTTCCCTCTTTGTGATTAATGATGGTCTCTGCTGAGAAACNAAAATTTTGGAACCTGGGTGATTATCTGTGAAAATGAAGTAAAACAGGGGAAAATTATTTTCTGAAAACCACTGAACACTTTTGGCACTGAACACATTTTTTTCTAATTGAAGTCACACCTTGACTTTTGAAAAATACTGGACTTCACCAAGGTCCTAACCAGTTGAAATCTGTAGCAAATGACCGAATTCTGTTTTTTTTTTTTTTTACAGTTTACGCTCAGTTGCAGAGTACCACAGTAAATGTTCCTTGTGTTCACTATCTATTCCATGGTTAGCACCCTTTTTTGTGTCGCATCAGTAGTGTATTATTTGTATGACAACAGTCTTACTGTAAATACCCCAGCGTAATGAGTGAGATTACAGATGTGTGCCTTGTAACTGTGTTAGAGCCTAGTTATCTATGTTCCCCTCCCAACTAATGTCCTTTATAAATACACAACACTGTCAAAAGTGTTGGGTCATCCCTCTAAGTAATTGAAATCAGATGTTCCAATCACTTCCATGGCTTCAAGTGTATAAAATCAAACACCTATGCATCCCTACTGCTTCTACAAACATTTGTGAAAGAATGGGTTGCTCTCAGTAAATTTCAGCATCGTACTGTGACAGGATGCCGCCCGTGCAATAAGTCGGCAAATATCAACTAAATATTCCACAATCAGCTTTAAGTGGCGTTATAACAAGGGGAAGCATGTGGGAAGCAACTTAGCTGTGAAGCGGTAGGCCACATAAAAACACAGAGTGAGGTCAGAAGATGCTGAGGAACACAGTGTGCAGAGGTCAGCAACCTTCTGCAGAGTCAGTAGCTACAGACCTCCAAGCTTCACGTGACCTTCAGATTAGCTCAAGAACAGTGCATAGAGAGCTTCATGGAATGGGTTTCCATGGCCGAGTAGCTGCATGCAAGCCTTACATCACCAAGTGCAATGCAAAGCATCAGATGTGGTGTAAAGCATGCCGCCACTGGACTGTACAGCCGTGGAGATTTCTTCTCTGGAGTGGCGAATCATGCCTCTCTGTCTAGGCATGCAAGGGACCCGTCTGGATTTGCCAGTTGTCAGAGGAAAATCACTTACTTGTATTGTGTCGATTGAAAGGAAAAGTGAATGTTTCAGCATAGAGCTACACCATGTTGCTTTTAGCAACAAGGTGTAGCTCGTAGGGTTATTTAGTTGCGCAATTTTCTTGACGGAACCGTTGAAGAATTGCTGCCATTAAGTAAAAGTGCTCTCTTTGTTTTGTTTTCCCTGTCCTTAGAAAGTCTCCCAGTGATCAGTACTTTTAATGTTTAGCCAACTGTTTACCAACCAGTATTAAAGGATTAATCGTATTGTATTAATACATTTGGAATAAATTGGACAAATTGAATGCAAATGGATCTTAATCTGACAGGACTGCATTAGAACGAATTAGAATTATGTGAATTCAAGTTGGACTGAATTTGACTCCTTATAACTGGGTACTAATGAGGTACGTGTCTAAATTTGTTGTGAGATGATTTTATTTAAATAAACTGAATTGAACAAAACTTCTTTTGATTTTGCAGATATTGGACACCCAGTTAGCAGTGTGTCGGGGTACACCTGGAGCAGGTGGAGATGGCGGTGTAGAACAATTCATGCCCAGATGGGTTCCTTCCCATCTCGATTTGAAGCACAGAAGTGGATTTTCCATGTAGGTCAAACGTAGTTTCCCCCTTTATATTCATCCTAAAGACAGTGCAAAGACAGTGCTTGTCATAGTGTCATCTGTCTGCTAAAATTAGTGTTTGTTTTCTTAAAAACAAAAATGTTACAGCAGAACCTTTGGATTTGTGTCTTTTTTGTCTTTAGCGTCGCTGATAATGCAAACTCAGCTGCCCAAGTGAAGCTTACTATCGGCTACTCTGCAGAGGAAAACAGGCTTTTCATCATCGTTCACTCCTGCAGGTTTGTATATCATTTTATTTCCTTTTAATCGTATTTTCTCGGCAGAACAGTTAGTTCCAGAAAATAATGGGATTGCTGGACATCCGCAGAGCTCTGGCAGCCTGCTCCAAGGACGGTGCCGACCCGTATGTTTCTTTTGTCCTGCTGCCTGACAAGAAAGCCACAACCAAGAGACGAACCGCCACCAAGAAGAGGGACCTCAACCCAGAGTTCAATGAGAGGTAAAACAAGCGAAGAAAATGATAGTGGTAGAGTTAGAAGTGGCCTTTCTCATCTTTCTTCTTCACCTTGCAGGTTTGACTTTGATTTTTCTCTGGAGGAGTCCATGCAGAGAAGACTGGATTTATCTGTGAAGCACAGTGGCTCCTTCATGAGCCGAGAGAAGGAGCTCATCGGCAAGGTACTTTTGAACAGCTCTGAATCAGAACTGTGGTTTGTTATTGCTTTACGTTGTTTTTGTTTTTACAGTAGTGATTTTAACACCATTACTTTGCTTCCTCTTGTTTTCCTCAGTTGCAGCTGGATCTGGACCAAATCGACCTCAAGGCTGGCGTCACACAATGGTAAATATTTGTACAAATTTCAGCTTGTAAAACAATATTTTACTACTAATACAAAGTTAACTGATTAACGACAATTAATAGATTAATTAATTTAATTAATGATATAGTATTTAAGTCAAAAATTATAGTTTCATAAGCTTCAGCACTTTAAATCGCCATCTTCTAATTTTTCAGGTATGATCTAGTAGCAGAAAGCACCTAGAAGAGTCCCATTTCTGGTACAATTCAACATAAGCCTTGTGTTGCTTCTGTGATCTGTGATTTGTGCATTTGCAATTCAGCTTAAATTTAATATTACAACATCAGTGAAACAAAAAACAGACATTTGTGCCTCACGGAAAACACAAACCATTAGTATTTATTGGAAGAAAATACATGTAGCTCATGATTCTCAAAGCAGTGAATTTGTAGAATTTCTTCTGCATGGACAGATATTTTCACCTGTTAGATATTTGACAATAATGCAATCGTTTTACACGACGAACCTGTGGTTTATGTGTTTTAAGACCTGCACAAGTCCTGTTTGAATTTATTTTTTTTTAAAAAGGGCCTTAAGCTGTGGTAAAACTCTGTTTCAATATTTACAACCTCCAAGACATCTTAAATTTTTCCTTAAATGTTATATTTTACAGTCGTAAAGCAATTCCAAAATAGACTTTGTTTATATATGTTTATATTATTGCCTTAAGTATTACAAAACTGTGCACAATCTGTCAGTGTTTATGTGTTCCAGATGAAGTTTCATATGTTCTGAATGTTAGTTTTCTAAATCGGAGTATTACAAACCTTTAGGTCCTTGCCTAAAACAGAGGTGCGATACTGTAAGCCGAGTCTAAATCACTGTGCTTTTAGTAGGACCATACTGTGCTGATGAGTGCTGGTGCTACAGCAACCAATGCTTCTCTGTGTGTTTAGGTGTTTGCTGTACTGATGCTTTCAATGATGTGTATAATTTCTCAAGCTGCGCAAGTAAAGACCATGCTAAAGTTCACCAATATTTTTAAGGGACACAACATGAAAATTTATGAAGCTGGACAGAAGATTATTTTACTGTGTTGGAACTGTAGATCAGTGCTTTAGCATAATTTGAAGATGTCATTCTGCATCTGCTAAATTTGTTGATTAAAGTTTGCACTCGTGAGTCAAAGCAATTGTCCCTCATTCTGTTTTTGTTTTTTTTACTCACAATACATTAAAATGCTTCATAAAACTGTTAATAAAGGCAACAAGTTGTTTGTACTGAAATTAAATTACACACAAGGTGGGGAATATTTCTTTCTGAAAACAATTAAGTGCACTGGATTTTATTTAAGGATATCAAAGGGAACTGAATGCATATGTTTCATGGATGGAAAAAATTTGAAAACCATATACCGTTTCTCTTTAATTCCACCATCATGTGGAACTTAGTGTTACTCTGTCAGTGAAATTCCAGTTAATTACATAAAAGTTTGTGATTCAACAGTTACAAACGTCAATAATGTCAATAAGTATGAAAAGTTTTACAAGGTGCTCTATATGGTAATGAAGGAAATGAGATATAAATTTCATGTTTGGTTTGGCTGCCATGTCATATTCCTGCTTTGCCACCAGATGGCAGCAAAGTGCTGGCACACTTAAAAACAACCACATCCCGCTGCACTTTCAACGGCTGGATTCAAGTACCTACAGATGTGAAGGGCGGGGAATAGATTGACTGATTGACACCTCTTAAGCCAATAGGAGCAACCTCAGCCATTGTGGGGCTGGACTAAAGAAGAAACCCTGCCCTCTGAGTGGATGAGACGGCAAACAGCCTAATCAGGATCACACAACAATAATGAATGGAAACGCAGCGTAGCCAAGAAAAGTTGAGCAGCTTGAAAAACTTACTGTCCGTCAGCTCAGGACAAATTTATCTACGGCGTTGAGGAAGAAGGTGTTTTTATGAGTGATGGATTGGCCGGTTAAATCTGTTAGTTCACTTTGGAAAAGAAAGCTGTATTTTTGTGGGAAGTTTTGAAATTTTTTTTTTTAACGTTAGCTTGATTAACGGTAAATGGCACTTATTAGGACAGTGATACGAGACTACAGCGCTATCGGTCGGGTTTTAATCTCGAAAAAGTGGACTATGTGGAAAAACCCGTAAAGAAAACTGGAGTATTCAGGAGAAATATTTAGCCTCTCTGTGGATTATCACCAACTGGGCGATCAAAAACTGAGAAGTTTGGGACGTTTCACGTTGACAGGAGGGTAAAACATCTCACTGGGGCAAAAAATGGGTAATGTGGAGAGTGTTGACGGCCAGTCGGAGATGAAGCATCACATCATGCCTCTGAAGGTGCCCATGCCTGACCCCACCGAGCTGGAGGAGAAGTTTGCCATTGTTTTGGTAAGTCTAAATGAACCCAGGCTGAATTATTTCTCTATTGACGTTCTTTTCTACCTATTTTGACTACATCTGCTGAGCCACCCCTCGCAGGCTGAGTGATGCATCCTTTTAACAGTGAATTGTTGCTGATTTGAACTAGTTTAAAGTGTGCTTGTGTTTACGCGTCAGTGTCTTTATGGTCTATCATTAAATGAACAGACTTGTGCTGTCCCGCCCCTCGGTCTTTGCCTGCTGCCCCCTCCTTTTCCTCTCCTGCGGTTCTTTTGTCTCCCCAAAAGTCAGAAAACGGAGGATTTAGCTGAAACGGCAACTGCAGCCCGCTGCGAGCAGATGAGGGGCTTTTTTCACCGCTGCGAACAGGGGTAAAACCCTCGATAGAGCACATCAAGGCCTTTGTTTTATGTGCTGAAGAGCAGGCAAAGCATCTGAGAGCAACATTTTCTGAATTCCCCCAAAACTCCCACACCCGAGGAGTTTCTCCCCTCCCATTTTTCCTCCTTCACATCAGGCTGCTGCTGCTACTGAGTGCTTTCTTATAATAAAACACACACACACACACACACACACTCAGCAGCCACTTCTGTTACCTTTCCGCACAGTCAAGCAGAGGATGCCAGAGTGAGACTGTCACATTAGACCAAAGACACAGCCAGGCTGAGATCTCTTGCTTCTGTAAGGTGCTATTTGTTCAGTGACTGTTGTAGCCTCCATACATATTTGTCTGAATACAACAATATGCTGGGAGAATTTCACTTGCAACTTTCACGTTTGGACTGAAAATTGCCAGTCGGAGTTGGCTAGAGTCGTTCCAGGATGAAAACCTGGTGCATTTAGCTACAGCAGCTACATTTAGCCAGGGTGACCTGGGATTTCTGTTTTTTATTCAGAATTTCAATCATTTTCGTGTCATCTCAAGTCCTTGAAACTCAGACGATTAAAAGGGAAATAAAACCCCAGCTTGATGTTAAAAGTTTACCTCTGACCTTTTAATTCCTATTTAATTTATTGCTTTTTCACTTTCTGATTCTGTGTTCCTGCAAAACACTAAGAAGTTAGAGGAAGCAATCATTTTTTTAACTGCTGCTCAAACTGGTGGGTTGCGGTCATTTATTCACGAGTTGGTGTCACAACGGTTACAACTGTGAACGTTTAAAGCTGGCCTGCGTGACATCAGTCTTTAAACGTAATTCTCTGCCTGGAAGCCAATAAGCAGTCATACTGAAACACCGTGTTTAGAACGGACCAGTAACATCCGTTTTTATTGGGTGATTTCAATAACTCGCCCCCGACTTGCTGACAAAACAATGACTGTATATAAGTTGATGCAGGGCCACACGTCTTTGCTGTATTTTCGAAAAAGCTCCAATGATTCGATGCATTTTTCTGCCTTTTGCTTTTGGACCCTCGAGGATCTTCATGTGATCTTCTGCTGACCAAAAGGATGTTCTTGTCATTCTCAGACCTATTAAACCTGTACCTGAAGACCTTTCTTCTTTCTAGGAAGAAACAGAAACAAACCGTTACAATATAGAGGAATAGTTCAAGTGTCTTCTGATTCATGTGTGTTTATTTATCATGTAACGTGGCAATTTGTCTTGCCTGCTCATTTCAGGCTCTTCGCTCACCCCAGCCACGCCCTGTCCTTTCCTTTCTGATGTCTAAGAGTTGAATTAGAACCTCAGGCACCAAAAAGCTTGATGCATTAATCATGTAGGGTCACTGCTGAACACTTGCAGACCTGCCATGAGTTTGGATAAAAGCCATGAGTATCGGCAGCCACCGAATCAAACTCTCCACAGCAGGAATTCAATCAGCCAGTCGCAGAGTCTCAGCATTAAGATAATTATAGACTGCACTGTGCTACACTATTACAACATCTTAGGTCATGTGCTCCACATGCAGATTACTCCTAGGAGAAGAAGTGGGGCTTCATAGTGAGACGGTTTAATGGAACTTAATTAAATAGCTCATCTGTTGAGTGCATTTCCCTTGGAGAAAGCCTAAAAATAGTTTCATCAGCATGCATCCTGCTCGAAGCAGAGCAGCCATGCAGCCGTCTGACTGCCCCGCAACACAAAGACAATCCCTGTTATTATGTTCAGCCGTGCAGAGCGCTGGATGATCTCTACGCGTGAAGCAGTAGACTCAACATTTCAGCTGTGAGTGGGAAAAGTTTTTCAGTCTCCAAAACCCCACCCCGCTCTACCCTGTTATAGCTCCAGATTTCCTTTACTTTGTGGGAAAGAGCACCATGGTTGTGTATTTTAGCCCTTATCAGGCAATGGTCCTCTGCCTGCCCTGCTCACCTACTGTGTGGAGATAAATGTTCATCAAAAGCCTCAGGTATCATTGTTAAAAGTCATCAGGAGGACAGGGTGATGTCCTTGCTATGTGCTGATCTATGTTTAGGTTTGTTTTTCTGCTTGAAGGTGAACCTCTGACCGTCTCTGGGTCATGTCATGGACCGTCCAACTGGTTTTCCTCCAGCATTGTCCTGTGTTTAGCTCCAAGTATCTTGCCATCAACTCTGACCTGTCAACTGTCCCTCTGTAGGAATACATCCCCACAGTATGATGCTGCCACCATCGTGTTTCACTATGGGTGGTGGTGTGTTCAGGGTTCTGTCCAGTGTTCATTTTCTTTCAGACATAGCATACTGCATGTAGGCCAAAAAGTTTAGTTTGTGGTTTATCTCAACAGATGACGTCTCTCCAGGGGTTGTGTCAAACATTCAACAGGCGGTTTTACGTCTTTCTTTCAACAAGAGCCTCTTGTTGCCACTTTTGTGCTCGACTAATAGTTGACCCGTGGACCAGTTTTCCCACCTGAGCTGTGGATCTCCTCCAGAGTTACAATGAACCTCTTGGTTGCTTCACGCAGACATCTGTGTTTCTAACTGCTGAGTGACGGTCCCCCCCTTATTCTCTCTCAGACACAGCAGGCACCCGTCCCACTGGACTGACAGCAGCCCCCGATGATGTCATGGGTGCAGCAGCCTTTCCCCAGCGTTGTTATGTCCCTGCTTTAATGACTTTACCAGGGTTGCTCAGCAGTGGATGGAAGTAGGCAGTGGAGGAGGGGCGGGACCCCTGAGTTAGCATATATGACTACTTCATGTGGTCTGCTAATAAAATGCTTTGGTTCGCTCTAAGCAGCAACATGTGCTAAAGGCATTGACTCGCTCCTTCTCTTCTCTTTTGTGCGACTTCTGCTTGATCCTTTGTGGCTGGAAACTGGATTTCTTTTCCTCATTTTACAGAGGAAATTGTTTCTATCATTGTGGTTTGTTTACTGTGCAATAAGAACTCTGCTCCTGCGGCCCCCTGCTAACGCATAACGTATCATTACTGAGCTTTAGAAAACTACCTGAACCTAGCCGATAGATTTCCTTGCAGATGCATCACTTGGAATGAATTTCCGTTTTGTTCAGTCGCAGCATTGTCTTTCTATTATTTTTGCCTGCCTCCCATTTCCCCAACGTCCCCCTATCTGTACTGCTGCCATACTTATAACTTTTTCCATATGATCTCATGAAAGGGATGTGAGAGGAGACGTTTCAAAGACCGACTAACTGATCACCGATCTGCTGCTGGATTCCTGCGGCTCGGTTTCAACTGAGGCCACAGGAGAACTCAAGGAAGGGAGGAATTCCTTTGAACTGGTGTTTTTTCCTACTGTTTCTGGTTATAATGACTTTACCAACAGCACATACATATTTTGGAGCTGCTACAGCTTGTTATTTCGCTGGTTATTTCTTGCCCCACGATTGCACTGGAAACCAACCTAAGCCGTTTGTCTGCCTCTGCTCTCTTTTCTGAACTCTGTCACATAGTTGCATCATGCAGTTCTGTTGCTGCTTTTCTGCAGAGTTTTGATTGTGGGAAAACTACTGAAGTTAGTTGTGTCAAATATGCTGACAGTGTGACTCCAGCTCTGTCTGACATCACTGGCTCTTTATGGCTTAGGCGAGATGCCTCTCAAGTGGAACTGATGCATTCAAGCTGCACAGCAAACGCATAAATCCAAAATCATTTGTATTTGCCAAACAGTGGTTGCGCTTTTCGATTGATTTGACTACTTAGTTTATGTACTAAAATGAGAAAATGTTTCTCTCATGACTTGGGCTGATTTTGTGTGCAGCGTTTTGCAGAAGTATTCGTACGCCTTCACGTTTTGTCATGACGCAACCACGAACTTCAGTGTGTTTTATTGGGATTTTATGTTATAGACATAAAGTGGAAGTGTAGAACCACCGTTCTTTCACAGCTGTTGAGAATTGCAATTTAAAATCGTTGCACATTCATCTTAGCTAAATGTTTTCAAGCTTCTAAGTTTTTTTTTTTTTTTTCCAGTTTTCCAATTGGATTTAGATCTGGACTTTGACTGGGCCATTCTAAAGCATAAAATGCTTTCATTTAATTCTAGTGAAGCTCTAGCTCAAATGTTTTATGGTAGTTGTCCCACTGGAAGGTGAAACTCTGTCCTAGTCTTTTGGACGATGGCTGAAAAGTTCAATTTTGGTCTCATCTGACTAAATTACTTTCTTCTGGATATATCTTCTATAGTCCCCTACATGGTTTGTGAAAAACTGTAAGGTTTGCAGTTGGAGCCATACTATTCAACGACATGCTTAAAGCTTATTATATCATTTTATAACCTAACAATGCTTTAAACGTCTCCACAACTTTAGCATAATCTCTCTGGTGTGTTGCTTGATCTCCACGATGCAGTTTGTTCCATAATCATCTCTAGCAAACCTCTGAGGCCTTCAAAGAACAGCTATATTTCTGCTGGGATTGAAATACATACAAGTGGACTCTATTTACTAATTACGTGACGTCTGATGACAATTGATTGCACCGGATTTTATTTAGGAGTATCAGAGTTAAAGGGGCGAAATACTAAAGCAGGCCACAGTTTTCAGGCTTTTGTTTGTAAGAAATGTGAAAACACAAGTTTTCTTTATGTTCCACTTCAAAGTTATACAGGAAGGGGAGGGAGTTTTAGCGCCTTAACTACTTTTTTTTCTTCGTGGTATCCTTGGAAACCAAAGATCATGATAAAAACCATGTCCTTATGTGTACGTGTTTCATTCACAAAGCATTTGTACATTTGTGAAGCACGCTTAATGCTCCATAGCTTAGGTAATAAGATTGATACACTGTCATGGCCCCCTGATATAGGAACAATCAGGCAGGTAACTAACTACCTGTGGTTAGGAATAATTTCCCAGACTTTCTGGCTTTTATTTTTAAAAAGTACAAAACTGTGAGTTCCTGGTTCCACGGGTCCAGGCCAGCTGTTTACCCCATCTTCCTGTTTTAGGCCAAGCCTACCAGCTGCTGCTTGTGGATTAACACGGTTTCCCTGCAGCAAGGTTATCATAATGAAACTTTATAAAATGTATTTATTCTGAGTTGTGTGTTTACATCATTCAAGTGTGTCAGATCTCCTTTTTTAAAAAAAGCACGTGTTTGCCATTTAGATGCAAGTGCTTTGCTTTGTGTGTCCAGCTGAGTGTGTGGGTGGGGGTGTCCAGCATGTGGCTCTAATGCAGCTGCATCGGGGCTGCATGTTGGAGAAGTGGTTTCCTCTTCAGTACAATGGGGACTCTGTCAGTCGGTGTTGTTTTTAGAAAGGGGGCCTCATCCCCCTTGTGCCCTTTGTGCAGCCACACTCCTTTTTGTTACTCACAAGAACTGCTGCAAACCCCCCTGTTAACAGCCAGTGGACTGCAGCTGGATGCCACCTCTGGAACCCTTCACTTTCAGTTGTCTCAGAACTTCTGCTTCTGTTTTTAGAAAGTGACGCTATAAGTGAATGAAATCATATTTAATAAAAAAACGGGGGATCTTTTTAAAGAAATGTGACTGGTTATGTCATTAGTGAATTTTTTCTTGATGATTATTTAAGGTTTTTGTTCTTCTTTACTTCATTCTCATTTCTTCCCTAGAATTTCTTCTGAAGGTTCTCTAAAAAGAGACTTTATTATTCCTCCGCTGTCCTCTGTCTTTTTAACCGGACAGTGTGCTAACACGCCTGACCAGCATGAGCTAATGTGACATTCATGTACCTGCATTCCCAACATTCCCAGCGCGTATCCCCTGTTTGCTGGGTGGGCTTCCCTGGGGCATGCTTGGACAGTTGGAAGTTCACTTCTTTTTATGTTTGGACTAAAAACATTAGGAATAGGTCAGTAACCAGGTTCACCTATACAAAGCCACACACCAAATATTCTACTGTTTATTAAACAAAGATGAAACTAAAACGGGGAAATTTTATGAAAAATTTGTCACTTCCCCCAAAAGTCCCTAGATGGGTTTAATTGAAGTTCCAAAACTAAGAATTTAGAGCTGCATTACTTGCTTTGACTATGAGTTTACTTTCCTATTAAGGAAAGTACAATAAGATTTTTGTAAGCTTTCAAAGTGGTCTTTATCCTAGTTCTGCAGAAGTTCTACAGCTCCCACGTTGGCTCCGTTTTTGTTTAGTTTGTTTGTATGCGTACCAGATGAGCAGAATTTGAAAATCCTGTCTTTAATAAACAGGGGAAAAATAGTGGAACAAATAACTAAGACGAAACCCGAAAGATTCATCATCTTTAAGCTAATAATCTGTTACATTCCAAGTATTCAGCCTGGTATGCAAAGGAAATCACCTTATTGGTGCTAAAACAATAGGTTTCATCTGTCAAGGGTGTTTTGCTAACAGTAAAAAGTAGCGGTGCACCGATTGATCGGCCGGCCGATCGATCGGCCCTGATTTTCATAATTTTGGGATATCGGTGATCGGCCAATACTTACATGTGAAACTGATCTTTTCCACCGATCTTACCTACTTTTCTACCCTATTTTACAAGTTTTTTTTCTTTAACGTGAACAATGAAAGACTAATGGAACTGCAATGCTCTAAACTTCTCATTTATATTTGAAAGCACAGCCTCATGTGCAGTTTAAACAAGTTTATATTGTTTCACGGGTGTTATTCAATGTTTTTCAATAAAATAAGATTGGAGCTTTGTAGCACGAAGGAGCAGACAGTTTCCATTGATTGGCTTTTATCTGTGATTGGCAGGTCAAATACTCCAACATGTAATTAAAAAAAATCATGGAACATTTTTGGCCCATAAACACATCAACCTTTTCTGAGTTTAAAAGAAAAGATGAGTTAAAGGTTAGGAACATATGCCTCATTAATAGGGAAAATCTTGCCAGTCCTAGTGATTACAAAAAAAAGATTTTGTCAAAATCTGAAGAAACCGGTCAGGGTTCGAGAAAACCATAAATCGGTATTGACCAGGAAAATCTGATCGGTGGATCTCCTACAAATAAAAAGGTCAGAGTTCAGGATCTTTATCAATGAAACTAAATACCTCTGAAAGTTTTCACGTGCTGGACCGGACAGAAATTAGGTGAAACCCCCCCCCCAAAAACTATGCTGTCAAATTTCCAAGCTGCTAGGTTGTATGTCAGTTGTTTTCAAGAACAGGTCAGAAGATGTAAACTAGTTTTTACTTCCTGATCGCACACTTTTGAACCCTGTGGAACGTCTGGCTTCAGAAGTACGCTGCAGCACAATTTTTTTTCTTCATCTGTGGCACTTCTTGTTTAGCCTTCAAAGAAACCTGTGATAATTGTTTTTAGCTTGGACTAAGTTAGCAGTGCTGTTTATCGCTGCTGCATCACCGGGTAAACAAACCAAGTAGCAAATGGGCTCTAAGAGGAGGTTGTTGATTTATGAATTTATGATTTCTCCACGTTCCTGTTGTTTTTTGGTGTCAGTTTGGTTGTGTTGAAAAGAAAAGATTGGAAGTTAATTATCTTAGCAGCCTGACTCAGGTGTCAGACACAAGGAGACATAAGTTTACGGGGAGAAGATGGCCAGCTTTGGAGAGCATTCAGACTGTGTCTAATGGAGGATAAATTAACCTCAAACCAAAGCTGTAAACTCCTGATTTAATGGGGTTTTAAGAGCCCATAATCTGAGATGGACACAGTTTAGGGAAACCTTCAGCCATTATAGCTCTGACCATTTGTCCTGCAAAAGGTGTTGGATGTGATTCAACCTTTTCAGATATGAGAATCATTTATTTTTCTGTGTTTGTGCCGTTACTCATTGAAGTGGAGGCAAAGTTTAATTTCTTTTTGCATCATGCATTTTACCCTCATAGTGTAAGGTAAGGGACATAATGAGCACATGTGAAGTGGTTTTGTCTTGATTCACTCTCTGACAGTGGGTTCCCCCTCACGCTCCTGCTGTATTTTCCCATAAACACCCACACCTTTGTTTGTTAAGCCTGCTTATATCTGCTTTGTAAAGAAGTCCCAGCATCAAAACGAGTGTAACTCTCTGTTTCTTCTATTCACGGTTTGGTAGTGTATGCTTCACTGCCGTCCCCTCCTTCCTGCATCTCTGTGTGAGCACGCTTTGTTATCCTCACCAGGTTTGGGTTACCTCGCCAAAAAGCGAGAGGGCGATCCGATGTCTGCTCGGGAGAAAGGGGGGAGGCGTGTTTTCTCACACTCCGCTCTGTCGCTTTCAGTTGAGTGAGACTTTACCCTGGAGTTGGATAAGCTACTAAAATTACACTTGATACAAACACGATGTGACAGTGGACGTGTCAGATCCCACGCGCACAATCCGCACAAAACAGCAGCAGAGCAAACCCAAAGTTACCCAAGGCAGCTTTTTGATTTCCTGAAGAGTTAACGGAAGTCCCTGCAGCTCTGTGACGACAACAGCCGAAGCTCTCATCCTGTCACCTCTCATTGTGTTTCACTGCAACGGAAAAGGAGTTATCCAAACAAGCTGCGCTGACAGAAACATCCATTATTATAAAGCTGGATGTTGGAATCTGTCATAGAGTCTGAATCAGACCAATGATATCATTTATGATGGTCATTCAGGTTGATCTGCCCCACCTCATGGAGTCATGGTCGCCTATACAGTCAGTATACGTCAGGCAAATGGCCAAAAGCTGGTTCTATGTTTACCCCTTTCTGTCCTTCTCAGGGCTTGTTGAAGTTAGTTTTTCCAGAAGGACATATTTATCTTGAACTGTTTCCAGTTATTTCTGGTTGAGTGTGTACTGGTGCATCACTTTCCATTCTATGGTTGCTTATTATGCTAAAATAGTCATGCCAGGTCCGCATATTCCTGCTGTTTTCTTTGCCTCCTTGTTGGCTTCGTTTTCTAGCAGGGATCACTGCTTTGGCTTTGGACCACCTTCTGGTGGAAATAAAGTTTAGGACATTATTGGACACCTCATTTTAATTATTTATGCTACCTGGTCATTAATAGCTGCACTGCTATGTAGACAAATTCCCAGTCTAATGCAATTCAGATTTTAGATGATCTACTGTAGAAAATAACTGTTGTGCAAAAGTATTCATACCCCTTGAATGTCTTCACATTTTGTTACATTAAAACTACAAACTTCAATGTATTGGATTACAGTGAGGTGTGATAGACCATCAGTGGGAGGCCAAGGGTCAGGATATGTTTGTGTCCAGCCGTCTTTACTCTGGTACCCACAAATAAAATCCTTTGCATCTAATTTCCTTTAGAAGTGACCTCATTGGGTAATACAGTCCACCTATGGCAAAATTAACCTCAGTATGAATCCAGCTGCTCGTTGAAGGCCTCAGAGGTTTGTTAGAGAACAAACAGCTTCATGAAGACCAAGGAACACAGCAGACAAGTCTGGGAGAAAGTTGTGCAGAAGACGCCTGTGGTAACTGTAGAGGAACTGCAGAGATCCACAGCTCAAGTGGGAGAATCTGTTGACAGGATAACTACTGGTCCTGCACTCAGCAAGCCTGGCCTTTATGGAAGTGTGGCTAGAAAGAAAGCTATTAGAAATCCTGTTGTAAAAATGAGTGCAAGTTATGCTGGTTCCGTAAGATGTGGAAGAAAGTTCACTGTTTAGATGAGACCAGAACTGAATATTTTGGCCTATATGCAAAAGGCCACATGTGGCAGAAAAGTAAAACATCCTCCTGATTCTGAACAGACCAACAGTATCCCTTGTGACACATGATGGTGGCAACATCATCCTGCGGGGAAACAGGTCAGCATTGAATATACAATGGATGGAGTTAAGTACAGGGCTGTCCTGGAGGAAAACCTGGTTGAAGCTGGGGCAGAGCCTCCCCTTCTAGCAGGACAACCAGAAGCAGATTTAGGTATTAGAATGGCCCAGTCAAAATGCAGACTTCAATGCAGTAAATACTTTTTCTAGCACCATAGTACTAATTACTCTCAGTTCACTGTTGTCCTCCCCTAAGTTGATCTGAATCTTAGCTACCTTCTTCCTGGTCTCTGCCCTAATGAGCCGACGGACTTTAGTGCTGTCTGGGCCTCCATGTCTGGACTGCTGGGGGCTCAGTCCGGCACGCTGAGCTCTTTAGCCACCCACTCCTTTCCCAGTGAGTTGATGATGGCTAAGTCTAGCCTGCGAAGCCTATCAAATTAGATAAAGACACACACTGTGAGAGAGGAAGCATTTGTCGGCACTGGATAAGGCAGAGCATAACGCTTTTGTTGTGTGGGTGTGTGTGTGTGTGTGTGTGTTTTTTTTTTTTGTTTTTTTTTTTATTGAATCACTAGTCTTGGTTTCTATTGGCTAACAGTACCCAGTGCATATACAGTATTTCTAGCAGGAAACCTTTCACTTGAGGTCAAGGAGCAAACATCCTGTCACTCCTCTCAATTTGGATCTTTCGGGGCTTCTAGCTCCAGCTGCCAGTCATAAACTCATCTCAAGGCTGATTGTAAATCAGTTCGGATTAGGCGGCTGTCCGACGGAGGGGGGTTGCCCAGTAGAGGCGGGTATCTGCAGTGGGACCGGGGGTCTGTGCGTGACTTAAGTGCTCTGCTGTGTCCTTGATAGCTTTACTCGCCTCCTTAACCAGTAACATGACTCCCTGAGCCACTTAAACTGCTCACTCTTTGAAACCTTTCCTTTGTTAATGGCTCAAATGTCCCTCTGCTTTAGAATTAACACCCTCACCTGGATGGCTTGTGCTAAGCGTTTGCTTTACAACACCCATGTGCTTGGATAATGCGGGCATTTTACAAGAGCTACCACAAACCACTAGTACTGAATGATCTGTTAGTCATACAGTCTATAGAATGAGGTTGAAGAGTATTAGACCTTTACCCACCCATGTCTTTCATTCTGCTTTTTAATTAGGGAAATTGACATTAAAACCAGTCCATCTGGTTGTGCAGTATAATGTGCTTGTACTGTATGAAAAGGGACCACAGGGTATAAACTGACCCTACCCACTTTCTATTGTAAGCAACTCTACATGAAGGGGAAAAAATGATCTCAAATGTCAAAGGATGGGTATGGCAGAGCATCAAATCAGAACAAAGCCCAACACTGGATCCTTTGTACGAACCAGATTTAGGTCCAACAAGAAAGCCGTGCTGGGAGGAGAGTATGTGTGGGCAACATAACAAGTGCAGACATTTTTGGCATTTCTGCAATATTTTTCTAATGGACCTTAAATATTTAAACTGCTCACTCTCCCACATAAATGACCTCTTTTAGCTTGTTATAAACACAGGAAGTGAAAGATAACATCACTGCTGGAGAAAGTGAAATGAAATTAGCTAAATTAGGTTACTTGGCTCAAAATCCCCAAACCTTGTCGGTGGGAAACCTCTGCTAAGACTTCTGTCCCTCCGTGGTTTGCTAGGAAACGTTTTTCATTTGCGGTAATAACACCTTCGGCTCCACGGTCTCATCTGGGCTTGTTTACATCACCAGAGGCTCCAGCAGACAGCTGAACCTTATGAAATACCTGATGTATCCTTCAAGTTTATTTTCTCCTCATAATGAGCGCTCTGTGAATTGTTGCTCATCATTCAAATACTACCATGTTTTCGCTTCTAATGAATAGTTTCATATGTAAAATCATCCAGTCATACACTGGAACAATACGCATGTTATGCTTGTTTTTGCTCCTTTGTCTTTGCCAAATGGACGGGTATCTCTCAGTGCATCTGGTCTCCATGTTTTCCAGTAATTCAGAATCAAACCACTACAAAAGGAGACCTTCCTCTTTGCTTGCTTGCCCCACAGCTCTACTTGGGAATGCATGACTGGCCAGGAAAACTTCAGTCTTCAGGGCTGGACAGATCCTAGAGTACTCATCCAAACATTTTCAGATAGCGGTACAGTGCTTTTAGCCAAAAACAAGTTCTTAAAATGTAAGCAAAGTGTTGACTTTGTTAAATTACTTCAAAACGTTACCAGAAGAAGTACACAAAAGAAAACCAACTGATAAGGAATGGGCACAGGGATGCTGCACCACGCAGCCCAACTGACAAACATACAATCTGCTTCATTGCCTTGTCTTTCATGAAGGGGTACAGGGAAAAAAAACTGCCTTTGACATAAAAGCTGACATATTTTAATTGGGTTCAGCCTTAAACAAAACAAAAGCTGTATCAGAGGTAGTTATGCTAGTGGTAGTTATTTTGGAGGGTCTGTTAGTTTGAACAATAGTAGCTCAGCGAAGTTGGTCACTCCACATTCTTTAAATTGTAAATGGCATAAAAATTTATGCTAGTGCCGGTTTGTGCTGCAAACATTGTCGTTTGCGCTGCTATTCTTTTGAAGACACTGATAGAAGTGTACCGAGGTCATCAAAGGTCAACCAGCCCAAGCACGTTACCTAAATCAAACAGAACTGGTATCGGTCAGTTGGGCCGCGTTAATGCTGGTTTGTGCTGTAGGTTTGTGACACTATTGATTTTTATTCACAGTGATCAGACAACAAACGGGGTAGAGACAGAAGGGTCTTTGATGCCATCTGGAAACTTTAATCAATATCTTTAAAATTATAGTGGCACAAATGAACATTTTTGCAGCTCTAACATAGCTTCACTCAGATTACACTGTGTGGTGTCTCACAGCGGCGGTTCCTGTTCTAAACTTAGAAGTCATTTTAATTCCAGCTTTATGCCTTAAATGAGCACTGCAAAAAAATTCCATTTTTGTTGCTGTTCAATAATCTGATTATTTCACTTCAAATCACAGTAGAACATTTCAGAAACCTTATATTGCAGATTCATGTTCCTTCAGCCAGATGTTGACGGTATGCTCAGGCCCCCCACCCTTGTCTGTCCCCCACCCTGCCTCGCTAAAGGTGTTGTCCCCACGTGACAACGCGAAGGGCGCTCCCTGTTGCTGATTAATTAGACACAAAGTGATGTTTTCAAGTCTTGTAATTATGATGATTTTGATGAAGGTTGTTTTCCAACAGTACATTTAATCTGACAAATGACCCTCATCGGAACAACTAATCCAGTTTATTGATCATGACTGAAAGGACATCCCAGATAGAGGGTGGCTGATATCAGCCTTCAAGATAGGGTGAGACACTCCTCTGCTTCAGTAGCAAATCGAATTGAAGGAGCAATAAATATGTCTTCTGGCCTGGAAACACCTACCTCTAGAACGAGCGATGTTGGAAATATTGGAGTTGCATTAGAAAAAGGGAAAAGAAAAAGCACTCAACCGAGTGCTGATTGCAATCAAACCATTGGTTCATTTGTAAGACCATGTGTTGCAGCAATGCAGTTAAAGAAGCTCAGGCGGTTTATCAAACGGTTGGGAGATGCTGCTCTTCCACAGTGAGTGAAAACCTTCTCAAAGACTGTGCAGAAGGTGAAACGTCTCCCCAGAGAAGCAGGAGCAAAGAGTACCTTGTGGGTCAGACAAGAGAGAAAGTTTACTGCCATAAACTACTACTATAAACAGGACACATTCCTTCTGTAATTCTGAACATCTGGTATGCATGTCTCTTCCCCCCTCTTCCGCATGAGGCTTTAAGTCCAGTCAAAATATTCAACGACTTGGCAGAGCTTTCCGCCCAGTTGTAGCCTCCTAAAGCTTTCTCATACATTTTTGTTGCTGTATATTTTTAGAACCTAGTGACCCAAATCTATACACATGAAAATGTGTAATTATTATTACACATTTTCCTTCGTTACCAACTTCCCTCATTAGAAAACAGAATTACTCAGGTCGTACTGATGGGATGAGCAACTAAGTGTCCGCTTGGAAACATAGGTTTGAAAGTGAGGCTGGGCTGCTATAAATGACAAAGTGGTTGTCATAGCAGCAAATATACACGTTTTTTATTTATGTTTGGAGGAAAAAATATCTCTGAGCATCACATCTAGAGTGAGGTGGGTGAACGGAGCAGAGTGTTGCTGTCTCTGCTCTGCAGACTGAGTTATAGCTGCAGGTTAAGAGGTCACGTCGACAGACAGTTTGTGGCTTTGCCTGTGTCACGCTGTTGATCCTCGGGTGAATAAAAGAACTGGGAAAAAGGCTCAATGGAAACAAAATGCTTCAAGATTTCTTTCGCTATCCAAGTTCTGTTTTCCAAGGAAAGAACCAAGTCTAAACAAAGAAATTCCCATTGCACACAGAGAAAGAATGTGGAGGGCATATGGTGAGGGTTCCCTATGAAAAAGAAAAAATACATTTTTAAATTTTTTATTCTTGAAAAGAACTGCTGAGGCGGTCAGTTTCAGACACTGGCAGGTTCCCTCCCATTGTTGCGTTTCCTCATTTTTAAGATTTTCCCCGTCCGTCCGTGTTTACAAGCATTTGGCTCAGAAGGAAGCAATTAGTCAAAAGCTTCTGTCCTACTGTGTGTGTGTGTGTTGTTTCTACCACAGTTGTCATGTGGACATAATGCGGTCTAGGAACACAAATTGAAGCAATTAAGGTTTCATTTGAGCCCAGTAAACAGGCTGCCTCAGGACATCTCCTACGGTGTTGAAGTGGTTTTTTTCACGGCTGGTTTTAGATAACAGGTCTGGCAATAAGCCTGTGCTCTGATAGCGGCATGTTGTGGTGAGAAACAATGTGAGACTAAGTCTGGAGGAGATGCAGATCATCTCCTGCAACAGGATGCAGAGAGTCAACACAGGAAGTGAGGTCACGGTCCAAAAGTCTGTCCCGTGTACTGCTGCTGGCGCCACCGGCCTTCTGCAGCACTACTACAAATAAACTAAATGGAGAGAAAGTAAACTTGTTGCTGTGAATGAAATTGATGCTCAGATTCTCTATATGTATTTTTTCAGAACTCGATGAATCTGCCTCCAGACAAAGCTCGGCTGCTCAGGCAGTACGACAACGAGAAGAAGTGGGATCTGATCTGTGATCAGGTGAATTCATATTAACTCTGGTTCATAAACCTGCCCTAATGTTCTGCGTTCACCTGTCTATGCAACTCTGCCAGCTACAAACACATTCCAATGCCCTGTTGTTTTTTCAGGAGAGGTTTCAAGTGAAGAACCCCCCTCACACCTACATCCAGAAGCTCAGAGGATACTTGGACCCAGGAGTCACACGAAAGGTGGGAACATAGACATCAGCTCTTATTGCTGTCTGAAAGGGGAGCTGCACTGATTTTTGGCAAATCTGATAAAGCAACAAAAACTAACAAATAAAATCTGCTGCTTGAAAAAAAATTGGTTAAAGGTAGTTTGGAGGATGCAGTTTCTTGCTAAGGTATTGCTAGCCTTTTAACCTTTGCACATGGTTACATGTCACGTTATAACAACAGTCATCACTAAATTTTCATTATTATTTTATGTGATTGACCAACACTAACTAGCACATAATTTTCAAGAGGAAACAAAAATATGCAGTGTTTTTTAAAATGTATTATATATAAAAATCTGAATAGAGGCATGCATTTGCATTGATATTTAGCCCCATGTACTCTGGTTACCCTAAATAAAATCGAGTTCAACCAGTTGCCTTCAGAAGTCACCTAATTAGTAAATAAACCACACCTCTGTTTATTAATCTCAATATAAATTCAATTCAATTTCAATTCAGTTTATTTATATAGCGCCAATTCACAACACATGTTGTCTCAAGGCAGTACAGCTCTGCTGTTCATTAGTGAACTAACAGCATCGAGAAGACCAAGGAACACAGCAGGTCAGGATGAAAGCTGTGGAAATGTTTAAATCAAGGTTAATTAATAAAACAGTATCCCAAACTTTTCAACATTTCACGGAGCACTGATCAGTCCATCGTCCAAAAATGGGAACAGTATAACAAATCTGAAAAAATGTCAAGACATAGTTGTCCGTCTACACTGGAATGGCTGGGCAAGGAGAGCAATAATCAGAGAAGCAGCTAAGAGGGCCATGGTAACTCTGGAGGAGCTGCAGAGGTCCACAGGTCAGGTGGGAGAATCACTTGCCTGGACAAATATCAATTCTGTAATTCAAAAACTGACCTTTTATGGAGGAGTGTTAAAAAGAAAGTCTCATTGGCAGTTTGCCACATGCCAGGTCAACGACAGAACAAACATGTAGAAGAATCTGAATAGATGAGACCAAAATCAACCTTCTTGCAAAACACTACATGTCTAGGAAAATGAACACTGCACATTACGCTGACAGTGGCTTGTGGTGGTGGCTGCATCATGCTGTGGGAAAGTTATCCGAGTTGATAGGGTGGATAAAGGTAAACAGAGGGCAATACTGGAAGAAAACCTGTTGAGGCTGGCAGCAGCATGACCCTGAACAAAGCCGAAGGTAGAATGGAACGATCAAGATGAAAGCAAACTCAACATTTTCATTTATCGTTAAGAGTAAACCTGGTAGAGACATATCATGAAAGGCCTAAAGTTGTACTTGCAGAGAAATGTGGTTCTGCATTAATGTACTGACTCAATGAAGCTGAATACAAATGCTTGCCACACTTTTCAGATTTCTGTTTAGAAAAAAATTCATTTTCTTTCCACTTCAAAATTCTGCACTACTGTGTTGGTCCATCACTTGAAATCCCAGTAAAATACATTGAAGTTTGTATTTGTAACTTGACAAACTGTGAAGTCTAAGGGGTATGAATACTTAAGGGGTATGAATACTTTCATAAGGCTCTGTATATTGCAGCTTTTCACAGAAGACGAACGCATAGGTGTGGTGAAGTATTGTCTTAAAGCAGTGTGTAATCTCTCATTACCCGTTCAATAACAGTTTGTCGTGACGATGAATCTGCAGCTAACTCTGTTTTCGTCATGATTTTCAGAAATTCCGCCGCCGTGTGCAGGAATCTACAAAAGTCCTGAGGGAGCTGGAGATATCACTGCGGACCAACCACATCGGGTAATCAACTCTTATCTTCTGATGAACTGAACAGCTGTATTTACTGATGCTCAAAGCTGGGGGGGGGTGCACCTCATTGTGTTTCTTTTGTAAAGACTGTTCCTCCCAGAGCTTTAGCGTCAGATCTCCACTTATTGTTCTAAATTAGCAAGCTCCGCAGCCATGCCTCATGGAGCTGGTCCTCATAATGCCCAGATGGAAGCCATTGTGATGCCTCGTCCGTTCCTCCAAACTGTTTAACGGGAAGCTTTGTTGTGTACACCAGAAGGACAGGAAGCCAGGCTGACCATGGGATAGCTGAGCTCAGTGAAAGGCAAAGGGCAAAACACAAAGAGATGTTTCTGAAAGGGTATTTCATGCATAGTAGAGCAAATGTAACAATTGTGCAGCATCATGTGCAACAAGTTGATTAAGACACAGGGTTTTTTTTGACTGATTCTGAGTCTGAATAAAAAGTTAAAAGAGCAGTTTTAATGCATTTCTAAGAAAGATTTTTAAGAACGTACAAAAAACAACCAGGAGAAATATTTTCAGAAGACTTGTGTGGGCAGGACTGAGCGTAACAGATGTTGGTTTATTCTCTCGGTGTGTGTGTGTGTGTGTGTGTGTGTGTGAATCTCTGGCCTGGCTGTGTGTTATTACTAACATTGCCAAGACAATCAGAACTGGCAACTAGTTGGACAGATGTAGAGGAAAGACTGAGGGGGTCCCAGGCTAGAAGGGATAAGGAGGTTGGGACAATAAGCTGATGATCTTTGCCTTTCTTTTTTCTGCGTTCCTCTTCTCACCTCTCTTCTCTTCTCTCTCTTCTTTTCCTCCACTTCATTTGAGGGTTTTTATTGGTTTCCAGCGTGACTTATCCATTGGACGACTAGCAGCCAGTAATCATAACCAGCATTTCGGGACTATTTTAAGAACCTTTTACCCCAATCCTACCCCCCTGGAGTTTCCTGAAGAAGCTGAAAGGAGGTCTGCGGGGGAGGTAGACTAAATACTGTGGAGTGTCGGGGCTTCGACCTGAGCCCACTTCTCTGCCATATGCCCTCCACATTCTTTCTCTGGGTGCAATGGGAATTTCTTTGTTTAGACTTGGTTCTTTTCTTGGAAAACAGAACTTGGATAGCGAAAGAAATCTTGAAGCATTTTGTTTCCATTGAGCCTTTTCCCCAGTTCTTTTATTTCCAGCATTTTGGAAAATACCTTCAGGATTTCTCCGGTGTTATTCTAGTTGTCTGTGATATAAACTTTCCCACTCCTTTAACAGTTTGCAGAATGAGGAAGTACAATTTGATATTTAACCTGATGGGTTGTCAACAAGCTGAAAAGTTCACGTCCTTTATTAAAACAAAAAGTGAAAACGCCTAAAAAAAAATCTGAAAAAAATCCAGCATTGCAAAGGGAAACTTTGAACACTGTTAACTTTCTCTAAAGCTGCAACCTTATAAAGGAAAGTTCAAAGAAAGGCTCTTCCTGTCTGTAGAAGGTTATGAACTACATCAAGAAAAACCTCATTTGTAGTTGAGACTTTTCCTCCCTTACTAAATTAGCTTATCATTTTACACATTTACATAAGACATACCTGGAATAAGGCCTACCACGCCTTAAATAAAGACATAAAACTCAGAAAAGGAATAAAAATACTGCATGAATATGCTCTATGCAGAAGAGTAATTGTAACTTATAAATACGTCTTATATTAGTACTTTGAAAGATGTATGTTTGGTTCATTTTCTGTCAGTTTGTTCCCTTTTAAACAGAATTTACATAGCTTTTTCTCATGTTATAGTCTTTAATTCAATGCAGTAATTCATCCTGTGCTAAATTGTAATTACATGTATTTTGAAACTGAATAAGCCGTTGTTTTTATCTAATGCCTACAGCCGTCTAGACCAGATTAATTTTAAGCAATATCATATTTACTTCATAGTCTGACTGCTGCCAAGAAGAATAGTACAGCCACGGTTCTCTCCTGACACTCCCAGGAGTGTTTAAGGAACTTGCTTTCATAAGAAGATCTTTACATTTATTTAATGGACCTCAGGTATTAACTTGGGGCCTGTCAATTCTTCATCTATACTGTTTCTTTGATATGCAGCATCTTGCCAACGTATATATATCCCTTAAACTTTCCCACATTTTGACATGTAACAACCCCAAGCTTCATCTATTTTACTGGGAGTTTTGCTCATTTTTCTCATGTTCAAGCTCAGTCCCATTGGATGAAAAGTATCTGTAAACATTATTATTTTAAAATCTTGCCACAGATCCTTGATTGGATTTAGGTCTGGATTCTGACTGGGTCATACAAACGTGTTTTTGCTTTGATCCAAACAATTCTATTATAGCCTGGCTCTATGTTTTGGGGTCACTGTACTGCTGGAAGGTCAACATCAGCCTCAGTCTCAAGTCTTTTTCCAGCCTCTATCAGGTTTTCTCTTAGAGGCTGGAAAAGACTTCTTTCTTGCTGTTTTTAGCTCCATCTAGTTTTCTATCAACTCTCACCAGGTTCCCTGTCCTTGCTGAAGAAAAGCATCCCCACAGGATGCTGCGCCACCACCATGTTTCACTATAGGGAGGGCCTATTCAGGGTGATTTGCATGGTTTTGTCACAGAGAATTTTTGCAAGTAGGCCAAAACGTCCAATTTTGGTCTCATCTAAACTTTCTTCCATATGTTTTGTCTTTCCCTTGCAAACTGCAAACAGGACTTGTTGTGGTTTTCATTCAGCGATGGCTTTTGTTCTTGCAGCTTTTCCACAGAGTCTTAATTTCTGGAGTGTCTGACTTAAACATGGGCTGTCAACGGATTGTCCCTCATGAGCTGTGAAGCTCCTCCAAAGTTAACATGGGCCTTTTGGCTGCTTCTCTGAGTAATGCTCTTCTTTTCCAGCCTATTGATTTAGGACCAGCATGTCTTGGTGGATTTGTAGTTGTGCCATACTCTCTCCATTTCCAGTTAATAAATGAACCAGTGCTCTGTGAGATGCTCAAAGCTTGGCATTATGTTTTATAATCTTATTCTGTTTCAAACTGCTGTGCTCCTTGGTCTTCATGATGCCTTTTGTCGACTAATGTTCTCTGACAAACCTATGAGGCCTTCGCAGAACAGCAGGATTACAACTGAGATAAATTACACACAGCTGGACTCTATTTATTAACTAGGTGACGTTTGGTGGCACTAGATTTTATTGAGGGGTATTGGAGTAAAGTAAACGAAAGACAATTGCATGGCGTACTTTATGGTTTTATTTGTTTTATAATGTTCACATTTTCTTCAATTGCACAATTATGTGCTAGATGTGTGGGTCTATCATGTGGAATCCCAGTAAAATAGTTTGAAGTTTGTGATTGTAACATATCAAAGGGTAGTATTCTTTATCAAATTTAAATGCACTTATACTGTAAATATACTTCTTACTTAAAAATCTGCTTTTGTAAAAATAACTTCCTTTTGAACCTTGAGTTCGCTCTTTATTTGTTTAAGAAGTATGCATTATTCAACTACACTGATAATGTATTCACATGCTTTCATTCATCTGCGTCAAAAAGCATGTGCATTGCATTTAATTGCATACAGCCGCCTGTTTATACTGTAGGTACAGTACATGTGTACATATGTCAACCATTAATTCACTCATTAATCTTGTACCAAGTCATTTTAGTGCATTATGTTATAAAACAGCCTCCCATTGTAAACATTTTCTATTTTTTTATTATGATTAATTGTTTCCATCTCCCGCAGCCTTTGTTCTCCCTCCAACCTTTTGCTACTTTTTTAAGTTTCAGGAGATTCAAATTCACACGAATCTCAGCTTTCTTTCTCTCTCCTTTTTTATATTGTTGCAATTAAAATGTTAAAAGCTGATCTCAGTAAAGGTGTGTTCCTGGTTTGGTAACCCCTCTTTGTTTTCATGTCACAGCTGGGTCAGGGAGTTCCTCAATGATGAGAACAGAGGTCTCGATGTCCTGGTTGAGTACCTCTCGTTTGCCCAGTGTGCCGTCATGTGAGTACACCCACACCTTGACACCTCTCCTGTCCAAAATCTTTCCTGAGGAACTGGGATGGACCATGAATCCAGCTGCTGCATCCTGTAGAGCTTGTGGAGAGATTGCCTGTGCATCTGAAAATGTGTTCCTTAGGACTGTTTGAATGCCTTGTTGCAGAGTGAATGTATGTCTGGACAGTTTGCTACATGGTTTAGCTTCGAGGTTCATGTTGCCTGAAATGGGTCAGAATCTTTGTGCTGAGCTTCATCATGCAGCTTCCCGTCCTCCAGTTCTTCTGATAACGCCTGGCTTTCTACCAAGCTGTCTCGCTAACCTAACCTCCCTCATCCCTCATCTCCTCCTCTGTGCCTCTGTTGTCGGCTTTCTCTGTCTGTATGTGCGCGGCTCAGGTTGGATTTTGAGGGGCTGGAAAATGGGGAGGATGGCTTCTTGGACAAAGCTAAATCATGGAGCAGGTCCATAGAGGATCTGCACCATACGGCCGCCCAACCCTTCTGCAACACGCTGGTTCGCTCTGCCCGCCAGTCTGTCCTGCGGTACGTAACTTCCCTGCTTCTAGCTCTCCCTCTTATTGGCTCTGTGTGCTTTACCCTTGAATGCTGTAAACATGAATTAGCATGCAAGCCTCGGGGCTGTCGTCTCTCAGGAGTCTGCTGTAATAAGTTATGGGGTTCGGTTATCTCTCTCATTGGTCTTGCTATGCAGAAACTCGATCAAACATAGAAGCTGAGCGTCTTTGACCTTTAGCGCATTGTCTCTCATTGTTAATGGCTCATCCAGCCAGATGTGCATCCTTTCTCTCCACAGATGAGAGCCAGCTGTGAGCAGCATCATATGTCTTGCAGTTCTCCTCATCACCTCAGCATACAGAGGAATCAAAGAAATGTTAGATGTAGAGGGTGATTAAATGCATATTTAAAACATAAGGAAGAGGTTTTATGAATTTCTACATTTTGGAGGCAAATTGCCATAAACTGTGTTTCGATATATAACCTTAAGTAATGGGCGCGTCTCAATAAATTAGAATATGAAAAGGTAATTAATGTCAGGAATTCAGTAAAAAAAATTAACTAATATATAGATTAATTACACACAGATATATATGTATTTCTGTTCATTTTGATGATTATGGCATACAGCTATAAAAGCCTACAATTTAGTTTATTCAGAAACTTGCAATATTGCAGAAGACCAAAAAGGGCCACATTTCTGAGGCGCTTTTTACTTACTTTGGAAACACCTTATTTTCAATGTGGACAGTGCCTAAACCCCTTGAAGGTGATGGATATAGAACTATCAGTTGAAACTGGCACCGAATCTTGCCATAGCCCCGAGTCTCACATTCTCTAAAATCAAATCAAGCCATGATTGTGAAGCTAACCCTATTTAAGAGTTTGGAGGAGTTTTAGAAGATGAAGACTGTAGCTCGAGTCACAACACACAGACATCCAGGACACGGGCTACAGTTGTCACACCCTTCTGTTAAGCCACTGAAGAACCAGAGACAAGTCAGAAGCATCTTACCTCCTCCAGCTCCTCCGGGGGAGCCCAAGGCATTCCCAGGCCAGCCAGGGGTAAACTTCTCAGCCAAAGTAGTAGCCAAAGACAAGGTAATCTACTCAGATGAAAATAAATTTGACATTTCAGATGGAGGGAGAGTGGAGATGCACAGAATCCAAGTTGCTTAAAGTTCACTCGTTTCCACAGTCAGTGATGATTTAGGGGCCATGTTTATCTGCTGGTCAGCTGAGACATCTACCAGGTAATTTTGGAGCACTTCATGGTTCCCTCTTCTGACAGGCTTTATGGAGATGATGATTTCATTTTTGCCAAAAGTACCAATATCTGCTTTAATGGCCATGGTATCACTGTGCTTAATTGGCAAGCAACTCTCCTGACCTAAAATATTTGGAGTATTGTAAAGAAGAAGACGAGAAACTCCAGCTGAGCTTAAGGCCACTATCAAAGCAACCTGGGCTTCCACTACACATCAGCAGAACCACAGGCCTCCATGCCACGCCTCATTGATGCAGTAGTTTATTAAACAGTACATGAGCATATCTTTTAGTACAATTTTTGTACTGCAAATCTTCTGTTTTTGGGTCTCATGTAATATTCATCTTCTCATTGAACCAAATTTTGTATTTTTTTAAAGCTGTGAGCCATAAACAAGATCTAAACCTTTTAAAATATATTAACATGGTTATAAGGATTTCAAATCATAAATTTGTTTCACTTTTTGAAATGAATCACTAAAATACATTAGTTTTTTCATAAGATTCAAATTCACCAAGTTGCACCTGTGCTTATTGTGGTTTTAATAAATGGAAGTTTGAATGGAAGAAGGAAAAAAGCCTTTAGAAATTGCATGGGAAAATTAAATGTACATATGATGACTTTGCAGTGCAGTTACATAACAGCTGTGTGTGAGCTCATATTTTGGTTGCTTGGCAGCAGAAAGGAAACCAAACCTTTCCCATCATGCATCTGCAACCTCAAAATAAGTTTTTTTTTTTTTTTTTTTTCCAGTCATTGTTCTCTGTAATTTTCTTGCTTTCTATGAGGCACTCTTATAACAAGTCATGAGGGAAGCAGATTAACAGCAGAAATACCTGAAATGAATCATGGACTTGTATAAATCACTTGAAGATTTTAACTTGTTGTAACTCCATCTATTGCAGGTACGGATCAGTCTCAAACAGCAAAACCATCAAGAATTCACGGCTCGTGAGCCAAAAAGATGATGTGCACGTGTGCATCATGTGTTTGAGAGCAATCATGAACTATCAGGTATCAAGCAGTTGCACCTGCATTTCACTTTACACAGTCCTGTGTGGTGCGGTCTGACACAGATCGGATGATGGGTTTCCTGTGCTGTCAAGTGCCGAATATATCAGATTTTTTTTTCTTTCTTACCACATCCTGCTCACTGTCTCTTTTTCTGTCTCTCCATGCAGTATGGCTTCAATATGGTCATGTCTCATGCACATGCCGTCAATGAAATAGCTCTCAGCCTGAACAATAAGAACCCACGGTAAGAACCTGAGGACCCCCACCCCTTTAGAACCAGGGCTGGGCTGAACTGTAAAGGAGACCCTGCAGCCAGCTCATCCGATATGTTTCCTCAGTCTTCATGGGACCCGGCTTGTCTTTGAAGGCGAGGATCAGATTCACACATTCAGGCTGTAAAAGTAATGTTTGCTAAAGAGAGATTAGTGGTGAACCGCTGGGATTGGCCACTGTATAATGAAGGCTGTGAGGAAACCCTTGAAAAGCAGTAAACCTACTTTTGTTTAAGACTGTATATGGATTAAAACTTCTAACGTTTTAATGTTAATACTTGCAGACATTTTGGAGTATTGCCTGAATAGCCATACCGTCCAGTTTTAGTTTGAAATGTCTTGTACCGATGAGATTCTCCTGCACTTACAGGACAAAAGCATTGGTCCTCGAGCTCCTTGCTGCCGTCTGTCTTGTCCGAGGAGGTCATGAAATCATCCTTTCAGCTTTTGACAACTTCAAAGAGGTGCCCAATGCAACATTTAACCAATTTTTAAAGACCTGTTTGTATTCTTTTGTGTATTTTTATTCTAGGACAGGGGCTTCAGACCTTTTCTTGGGTACCACCATCTTTTATAGACTTTGTGAAACAGTGGTAGGGTACATCAGGAGATTGATCCTTTTGTGCTATGTCAGTAAAAAAATATGTGTTTGAAATTTTCAACTTTGAATATGGAAAAAATAATAATAACAGAAAGTCAGAATTATGAGTGGGGAAAGTTTCCAGCTTCTCAAATCGCCCGTCCTCAAAATGCAATATGGCGGCCTTGGATATAAACTTAGTTACAGCTAAAGAAAAATAAATAAATAAAGTGCAACTAAAAGATGTTGCTAGAATTTTGTATTTTCAAACAGTGTTTGAAAATAAAAACTGCATAGGAATATTAGAAAAATGAATCTTAATCGTCTGAATACTAAACACTTAATGCTAAAGGCAGCCCAAGCACTAGCACTTGTACCACAGTTTGAGAACCTTAGATCTTTAAATTTTATCATACTGAAAAATATAATATTCAATAAATTGCTCTAATTCCCCTCATTACAGCTATGCATATAGGGTAAGAACACGTAGAAATTAAAGTTCTATCTGTGAATTTTCCCATCTACTGAGGTTGTCCGTATAACTCTGTGATGGACTGCCTGTGCTTTTTAGTCTTTTTAAGTGTGGCCTTAACAGTGATAAGGATCTGCTTCCAGTGGGAACTGGTGGACCTGAAAGACTTGCTTAGCCCCTCAGATTCAGAGTGCACCATCATCTGAACTCTGAAACGGGACAATTACCGCGCAAGCTAAAGCCCCTGAGAGAAGCAAGAGCTAATCAACTTGCCAGTGAAAACAAATTTTTTTTTTTTTTTTTTTACCGTGTCCTGTCCGGCAGAGTAGTTCTCAGAATTGTTGTCTGAGTGCCAAGAAACTGCCCAACAGATTTACTTTCACAAGCGGAGCATCACAGCTAATGCTTTAAAGCTCTGCTTGATATTTATAAAAGAAACTTTATTATAAACTTTTTGGATATTTCAAATTTTTACGGACACGGAGACTGAAAAAGAAAAGGAAAACGAACTTGACAAAGAGAGTGGGGCAAAAGGGAAAAAAGGGGAAAAAAGGAGGGGAGAGTGGGGAAAAAAAGAAGGTGAATAGAATAAAAGATTACACCCTGCTTGCTTATACACAAATTAGCACACGGGATTTATGAATGTAAAATGTACTTAGTGAGAAGTGCAGCCCAAAAAAGATCATCTGTGTATCTATCAAACCTTGGGGGGGGACGCGCTTTGGGATACAAGGTTTTTTCCACAAAAATGGGAAAAGCGAGTTTTGGGACCCACCGGGCCCCCCCCGTGGTCCCCGTGCGGACACTGAGGAGATCCGGGCCACAGACATCCCAAAAGCCCCCCAAGCACAAGGGAACCCCAGGAGAACCACCGCCGGGACCACCGCAAAACCCCCCCCCCAGAAAAGCCCAAAGGAGAGTCCCGGGGGAGCCCCCGCCCCCAAACCGACAGTGCAGGAAGCCCCCGGGAACTGCAGCGACCGGGGGCCAACCCGGCCCCCCCGCAGCCGTCCACGCCCGAGCAGATCCCGCCATGGACCCAGAGACCCAAGACCCCGGGAACCAAAAACCCCCCCAAGGCAAGGGGCCCCGACAGAGCCGGGGGCCCGGGGTCCAGGCCCCGGCAGGCAGCCACCGGAGTGAGCCACCCAACACCAAAACCCCCAGCCCCCGGACCCCGAAACCACAAGTAAAACCCAGCGGGCAGAGACTCCAACCACCGTCATGCCCGGGGGGGCGTTTTGGAGGAAATAGGCCCCCCCCTTTAATATGGGGGGGCCCCGAAGCTGATCCAAGAGAGGGAGCAGTCAAAAAACCCAAACCCTTTTTTTCAAAAAAAACAAAAAAAAAAAAAGGCATTTCAGTCACAGTCACCCCCTCCCATCCTCATCCACACATAAAAACACTCGCTCCCAACGTCGAGACAAAAAAACCAATGGATTCCTACACTCCCTTTCCCCTCCCCCATGCCCCACTCTATACTCCAGGGTCCGGGCGCCCGGCAACCCCCAGGGGCGACCAGCCCACGGACACAGGAGGTGGTTTTCCCCTTCCCTCCTGGGGCGGAGACAGGCAGACAGGCCCAGACCCGGGCGGTTCCCCCCGGCCCCACCCCAAAACCCCCCCCCCAACAACCCCCATCCACCTTTTGGAGAGGGGGTAGTTTCAAAAAAAGGGGTCCACATGGCCCCCAAAACCAGCCCCCAACCAGAGCCGCCCCAGGCGGAGCAGTCTCGACCCCGCCCAACGAGCTCCCTTTTCCCGACCCCCCTGAGTCTCCCCAACCCCCTGAAACCCCCCCCAAAGGGGGCCTCGCCACAGGGCCACCCCCCCAAAAAGGGACACCAAAAATCAAAAACATACCCCCGAACCCAAACGCCACGAAACCCCCCCCCCCCCCAGGGCACACCCCCCCAAAAGGGGGAACTCCCTCAGCCAGAGCCCGATGAAGCCACCCCCCACCCCCCAAGCTCCACACACAGGCCCCCGCTCTAAGCACCCCTACTGCACCCCCCTCCCCACCACACACCCGCGGGTAAAAACGGCAAGGCCTCCCCCCCACAGGCTGCAGTCCCTCCACCCACCCACACCCCCCAAACCCGCCCCCCCGATACCCCCCCCCCCCCTACACGACAGACAGCAGAGCAGGCCACACCCCAAGGGGCCCCCCCAAAAACCCCCCCAGACAGCCCCAGCCCACCAGTCCCCCGACAGGGGATACATGCACCAACCCATGCAGGGGGCCCAACCCCCCCAAGCCAAGCACATCCCCCCAGCCGCCCCGGTGCAGTCGCAAGGGTGCGGGTCCATCGCCCCCACCCACCCAACCGGCAAACCGCAAAACCCAGCCCGGCGCCCCAACCATGGGCCCGAAAACCACAGAAACAGTGGAAGAAGGCCACGGCAGCACCAGTTTTCCGGCCCCCCGCCCCCCAAACCCCAACCCGGGCCCTCCCCCCCAGGGCCCCCCGCCACCCCCCACCCGGCCCCCATGGCGCACCACGGCCCACCAATTAGTCCAGCGGGCAACCCCTCCATCGGAGGGCCCCGGGCCACATCCCATTCCCAAAGGCCCCGGCTAAGTCCCCCCTACCAGAGCCCCGGCACCCCCCCAGCTGGCAGACCAGGGCCCAAAGCCAGGGGGCGAGATCCAAGGGAAACCCCAAACCGATCCCCAGGGGGAAGCCAAAAAAGGCCGCCCCCCGGCACCAGACAGTCCCCAAGACCTGCCCCCAAAAACCCAGCCCAGACCCGACTAGAGGGCCCACTCCCTCTCCCGGCCTCCGACCACAGATGGGAAATAGCGAACGTTGAAAACAAGATTAATATTCTGTGGAGCTATTTTTCCCAAATTAAATTTTATTACAGGGTTACAAGTCACTGCAATCTCACATAGCAATAGTTGTATTTAAATAAAGCTGTAGATTTAGCAGCTGCTGATTTGACAGAAATTCAAGTACTTTTTCCATTTCGTAATGGTAATAAATATCCCTAAAAATCTAACTTTCACCTTATAAATAGTTTTAGCATAGCACAGCAGATAGTAATTGCTAAAGCAAGCTTATTGGCTAATGCAAGCATAATACCTAACTTTAGCTTCATAGATTATATTTGCGATCAATAGCAACATGTAAATGTTGGCAGATTTGTAAAGTAGAGGATTGTACCCAAAGTGTTTGCATTGATAGCAACATGCCAATAGTAGCATACTGGCTAATGTGAGCATAATCCCCAACTTTAGCAATAACAGATGAGTCTTAGTGATAGCACCTTTCTAAGAGTTTATCTAAAGGGATGATGTTTGTTATTGATAGCCACATGCTACTGCTAACAAGTTGGATATTGCAATCATATTACCAATACTCAAGCGATAAAGTTTGTGAAAGACAGAATTTCTGTCAGTCACAAAGTTTAGATTAAACGGAAAAAAATCTGTATTCCTGCACCTTTTCTGTTTCAGGTTTGTAAAGAAAAGCATCGCTTTGAGAGACTGATGGATTACTTCCGCTGTGAGGAGGGGAACATCGACTTCATGGTGGGACAATATATCGGTTATCCATTGCTATCACTTTGTGGGTGTGAATGTGTTTCAGCACAAAATAGGTGATCTAATACCTCATTTCTAGTTTAATCTTTATCTATGCACAAGTAAAAACCCATTTTAACGGCAGGTGTAAATGCAAGACTCCATGGATTTGGAGTTATTATCCAGATACAGATCACAGTACCATGTATAAATGGAGTCTTGGTCTCTTTGGCATTTGTGGTCTAGGTTGCGTGCATGCAGTTCATTAACATTGTGGTCCACTCAGTCGAGGACATGAACTTCAGAGTCCATTTGCAGTTTGAATTCACCAAGCTGGGACTTGATGACTTCCTGGAGGTAAGCAGTTATTTCGGTCAAAACATTTTTGTATCGCACATTATTTACTGTGTCACCAATTCTTAATTGGTCCTTCTAATGTCAGAAATCGAAGCACACAGAGAGTGACAAGCTGTCAGTGCAGATCCAGGCCTATCTGGATAACGTGTTTGATGTGGGTGGCCTCCTGGAAGACGCAGAGACGAAAAATGCGGCACTGGAGAAGGTGGAGGAGCTGGAGGAGCACCTGTCCCATGTAAGTGCACCACCCAGTCTGGACCACCAGTGCTGCTCTCAGTGCCCATCTATGAGACTGTTGTGCCTACTTAACTTGGCTGTCTCTATGTGGTAATTAGAAATCTACTCTGTGTTTGCTTTTCACAACTGGTTGGAGATAATAATTGGGTGGGGGAAAGCTGGATAACAGTGTGTGAGGAACAATGTTATTATTGTCCTTGCTGCACTGTTTTTTTTGTTCCCAATCCCTCGCTGCTTCCCTAAAAGCCTCCTTCACAGGGAAAAGGTCGTAGGCAGCCCTGACATCATTTAGGGAATTTCATAACAAACCCTGCTCTCAGGGGTCAGGAATGAGGGGAGAAGATCAGAGTGAAGATTCTAGGTGATTTTCTGGGCAGCATGTATAATGTCATCAAAATCAAAAGTAAAAGCTGTGTCATGTCCATGTTGCATCATGCTGCTGGCCACATCTCATTTCTTATTGATGATGTAGCGTACAGGAGGGAGTGGAGCTGGGAAAGATGCCCTCTCATAACTCTGTTGCTCGCTCCATCTTGTCTCCTCAGGTAACTGAGAAGCTGCTGGAGGTGGAGAATGAAACGATGATGAAAGTCGCCGATTTGGAGACACTTCTACTTCAGAAAGATAAAGACCTGCAAGCAATACGTGTAAGCTCTAGTCACACTGATGTAATTACTTTTGCTTTCTCACATAAGTATGTCTTTGATTTCTCTGTGTTTGAGATAAGTTGCAATGAAGATAAAATGGGTCAGAAGGAAACAGGATGTTTCTATAAACTGGTGGAGTCATCATAATGTGCTCTTTACTACCCCCTGGTGACTGCTCAGGAGACGTACGAGTCGACCAACACCCAGGTTAACACCCTGAGGAGGATGATCAAAGAGAAGGATGCTGCTTTCCAGAGGCAAGTCAACATCGAGCGACGGCTTCTGGAGCTGGAGCAGCAGGGCACCATCCGTTTGCACAAGAAACCAGACGGTGACATCTCAATTGAGCCGCTGGGCGTCGGCGGTGGGGGTAGCGGTATCGGGATTCCTTTGGGTATCGTCGGGCAGCTGACGCTGGGTTCGACAATTGGGCTGACAGAACCTGGAGGACCAGACACAAGCTTACCACCAGCAAGTGAAGCTCCACCGCCTCCTCCACCACCTCCACCACCTCCCCCTCCTCTGCCATCTGCTTCAGGTGATGCATCATAAGTCAAAGGAGTTATGTCTGATGACACATGCATGTGAAATTCCATTTGTTTTTGTTTTTTACTTTAGACTCTCAACGAGCATCTATTTTTAGCTCTGATCTATGCTCTCTCATGCCGGCGCAAGGTGATGGGTCACAGCACTGTTCAGCTAACCCAGACAGGAAAGGGAACCTGTGTGTGCCAAAAGGCTCCACTCAGCTCTTTATTCTACTTAATTTGACCATGGTTAATTAGGAGTAAAAGTATCGTTATGCATAAAATAGAAAAGTTACGTACTTGTAAAATATAGTTCATAGTGTTTTATTATCAATTTCTGCATTAATCACAGCTGCACCAGTGCCACCACCACCACCTCCTCCGCTTGCTCCTCCTCTTCCAGATGCTTCTCCTTCTGTCATCCTGAGCCTGGGTCTGTCAGGTGAGATCAACCTGATGTTCTTTTTCCTTGACAGTTTAACCCTTTACAGCCTAATTTTAGATTATTAATGTATTTACATCCCCCTAACCCCCCACAGCTATCAGAATCAAGAAGCCCATCAAGACAAAGTTCCGCCTGCCCGTATTTAACTGGACAGCCCTAAAGCCCAATCAGATCAACGGCACAGTCTTCAACGAGATCGATGATGAGCGTGTGCTGGAGGTAAATCCAGCTGAGGAGACCTCTGTTACATTTTTGTTTCATAAGTATCCAGGTTTAACATATTTTAGAAGGCAAATAACAATAAAAAATTCGCAACAGTTCTAGATCAGGGGATTTTTAAAATTCATCTTCATTACCGTCCTGCTCCACATGCGTTGTGGAAAAGTACAATTGTGTCTTCATCCAGCCGATTGGTCTGTGGCTGAAAGAAATTGGATTAAAAATGGTAACTATCAAATAACCTGCAGCACATTTTATTCTCTTTACGTTTTATAGTCCTAAGGGAAAAAATGAATCAGTCAAAATTTGAAAGAAAACCAGGAGCCTGTAATGGCCCAGTATCAGAAAAGCCTGTTATTCATTTTAAAAAGGGTTCAGTTACACGTATCTTTAAGGGCTAGTTAAAGGTACCAACAATCGGGTCACCGGTGCTTTCTAAAATACAAAATTAAAAATTTCTAAAAATTTTCAGTCAATGTTTATGCTACAGCAATAAAAGATTCATTTGTTTTAGAGCTTAAAATAAATGTGGCTGAATAGGGTAAATTTTTGTGTTGGAGAGCTTTTCATCTCTGCTTACAACGATACAATAACATCAATTTTATGTGCAGGAGCTGGATCTGGAGAAGTTTGAGGAATTATTTAAGACCAGAGCCCAGGGTCCTGTTGTGGATGTTTCCTGCACAAAGAGCAAAGTCACTCAGAAGACGGTAAACAAAGTCACGCTTCTCGACGCCAATCGGTCTAAAAACTTAGCCATCACTCTGCGAAAAGCCAACAAGACCACAGAGGAGATCTGCAAAGCAATAGAGAAGTATGCATTTCCAATAAATTGAACAAAAAACGATTTATTCATTGAGCAAGTTACAGATGAATGTTCTGTTGTTTGACAGGTTTGACCTCAAGGCTCTGCCGGTGGACTTTGTGGAGTGCCTGATGCGTTTTCTGCCCACCGAGGCTGAGGTGAAGGTGCTCCGCCAGTACGAGCGCGAGCGGCGTCCCCTGGATCAGCTGGCGGAGGAGGATCGCTTCATGTTGCTGTTCAGCAAGATCGAGCGGCTCACCCAGAGAATGAACATCATCACTTTCGTCGGGAACTTTACAGATAGCATCGGCATGCTCACCCCGCAGCTCAACGCAATAATTGCCGCTTCAGGCTCGGTGAAATCGTCGCCAAAGCTGAAGAGGATGCTGGAGGTCGGAAGTGTTTCTAAGGCTGCTTTTAAGGTTGCATTTGTTTGGTTGAGGCATAAAAACTGACCATTTTGCTTGCCCTTTAGATCATCTTAGCTTTGGGAAACTACATGAACAGCAGTAAACGAGGGAGCGTTTATGGCTTTAAACTACAAAGTCTTGATCTGGTAAGTTTAAATACAAACAAATGCAGTCAACAGTGTATTGTTTTGCAGTGTTTTTTGCTGATGATGTCATTATTATGCATGTTTGTGCCACGCAGCTGTTGGACACAAAGTCCACCGACAGGAAAATGACTCTGCTCCACTACATCGCTCTCATTGTGAAGGAGAAGTACCTGGAACTGGCCAACTTCTACAATGAATTGCACTTTGTGGATAAAGCTGCAGCGGGTGAGTAAGCTCCAGACCTTTTCAGAATTTTTTAGGTAATAATTAAACATTGTTGACCCATTCTGACTGTGTGCAGTGTCCCTGGAAAACGTGCTGCTTGACGTTCGAGAGCTTGGCAAAGGCATGGAGCTAATCCGAAGAGAATGCAGTCTCCACGATCACCCTGTACTGAAAGGTTTCGTCCAGGCCAGCGATCCGCAGCTGGACAAGCTGCAGAGGGATGCCAAGACAGCAGAGGTACAAGCTAACTATAAAGAGGAGATGATAAAAATAAGCACAAAGCACACGTTTGTCCCACTTTCAGCTCTCTAACCTCTCGTACGTAATCACTCTTTGCTCCCGACTTAACAGTGTTTACAAACTCTGCTTCCACTCTCCTCCCTTTCAATTCTAGGAAGCCTTCAACAGTGTAGTGAGCTACTTCGGAGAGAGCGCCAAGACAACTCCACCCTCCGTATTCTTCCCTGTGTTTGTGCGCTTCATCAAGGCCTACAAGGTGAGGATGGCAACCTCTCCCTGCCGCTGTGTGCTGACATGGTGCCGCCTTCTCTGCGGGCCTTCTGGGAAGTTCCCTGGTTTGTTTTAAGCCCGCCTCAGAGCGGAGAGGAGCAAAGTTTGGCTGCCTTTTTGTGCAACAGGACGTGGCGTGTAATCTGAAGGCAAAAAACAGGAAAGGCCAGCTGGGCCTGACTTTAGAGCTGCAGCTGTGGTGTTTAGACTGCCCCCCCCCACCCCACCTCTGAGCTGTTACCCTGGACCGCCGCGCCCAGGCCCCGCCACACAGCATACATCCTGGGATTGTTCTCAGACTGGATTTATGGGATCTGCTTAAGGAAATGTACAAGACAACAGATTTCAGGGTACATGTGTCTGTTTGAGTTCATGTAGAGAGTCCAGATTTGCTGGTTTTGTCCTCACTGAGGGAAATACAAGGCAGCTTTGACCAGAATCCAGATTTAAGTTGGGCTAAAGTTTCAATACTAAACAAGCTTAAGGTGATTACAAAAAAAAAAAATTCTATGGTGTAACTTAAGAAGTTTGATTTTTATTTTGTGGCTTTATCACAAATTCTTTAAAATATGCTTAAAAAAAAGCCCAGTTTAAATATAAAGTGTCTTGCTCTCCCCTAAAACCACAAACCTTAATGTATTTTATTGGGATTTTGTGTTGACCAACGCAAAGTAATGCATAATAGGAAGTGAAAATATTTTTATTTTAAAAATGGGATACATGTCCCATACATTTGAAGTCAGACCCATGACTATACTTCATCAACGTACACTACCGGTTAAAAGGTTTAGAACCACTTTAGTGGTTTACTTTATGTTTATGACTATTTACATTGTACTTAGATTCTAACTGAAGGCATAAAAACAGTGAAAGAACACATATGGAATTATTTAGCAAACAAAAAACTGTAAAATAACTTTAAATATGTTTTATGTTTTAGATTCCTTAAAGTAGCCGCCCTTTGCTGTGATGACTGAAATATTAACCTTTGGTCGTCTCTCAATGAACCTCTGAGAAGACCACCTCATGGAGCTCATGGAGCTCAAGCAGTCATCAAAGCAAAGGCTGGCTATTTTGAAGAATCTAAAATATAAAAATGTTTAGATTTATTTCACACTTTTTGTTTACTTTATAATTCCATGTGTGTTCATTCACAGGGTTGCCGCCTTTGGTGAGAATCTATGATGTAGACAGTCATGAAAATAAGGAGACCCAATAATTGAGAAAGTGTATCAACTTTGGACATCGGTTTTTAAATCTTACCAAAGATTCCTTATTGGATTGAACACATGCATATGCTTTGATCCAACCCATTCCATTGTAGCTCTGGTTGCATGTTCAGGGTCATTGTCCTGCGGGAAGACAAACCACCTCCCTAGTCTTCAGTCTTCTGCAGCTTCTAATTAGTTTTTCAGTATTGCCCTGTATTTAGTTCCATCCTTTTAACATAAACGCTGACCAGCTTATCCCTCCCTGCTAAAAAATATTATGCCCACAGCATAATGCTGCCACCACCATGTGTCACAATGGGGATGTTGAGTTCAGGGTGATCAGTTTTATTGTTCCTTCAAATATTGGGTTTTACATTCAGATCATAGAGTTTAATTTTGTTCTCATCTGAGCAGAGCTTCTTTTCTATCTGTTTTCTGTGTCCTCTACATGGCTTGTGACCAACTTTAAACTGGACATCTGGTAGCTTTTGTTCAACGATGGCTTTCTTCTTGCTACTCTTCCCTTAAGGGCAGGTTTTTAGAGTGCACAACTAATAGTCATCCTGTCAACACATGAGCTGTGCATCTCTGCAACTCCTCCAGAGCTGTTATGGTGAAGGCTATGATGCTCTTCTTGCACGGCCTGTCAGCCCATGTGTTAGTAGGTTTGCAGTTGCATCAGACTGTTTTCAGTTGATCCCCGACCTCCCTGATCTGTTCCTTGGTCTTCATGATGCTGTTTGTTCATGAATGTTCTCTAACAAACCTTTTAGGGCTTCATGGACTCATTTACAAATAGTGTACTCTATTTACTAATGTGGTGACCTCTAAGGTGTGCATTTGTGGGCCACATTGTGGGTCCAAATTACTGTGGTCTGCCCACAAACACATTGCAGAACAGATTCTATTGTGTTTGTGATTTTTACAGCCAACTGTCCCAGGTTTTTAGAGGCACAAAGTTTAGTTTAGTTGTTTTTTTATTTGTAGGGTTTTCTCACACTTTCCATTTATGTGTTATTTTGGCATTTGGGTTGTTGAGTCTCTGATTTCATGGTTATGAGGAGGAAAAAGGCAATTCTGAGTCACAAGAAAAAAAAATAGAGAAATGAATGTAAAAGGTTCCCATCTGCTTTCCTGAGTATAGCATTTGCAGTTATTTGTTTTTTTTTCAGAAAGACATGAAACACATGCCTATCCGGTTTATATTGGACTTCAGAACCTCTTTTAGTGAGCTAAAACTGGCCACACAAGTCTGTTGACTTGGATTTATTTGAGGTGTAGCTCATTTTTGTCATATTTTTCTCAACAGGATGCTCTGGAAGAAAATGAACTGAAGAAAAAGCAAGAGGAAGCAATGAGAGAAAAGTTACTGGCCCAGGAGGCTAAGCAGAATGACCCCAAGGTACAGTCCAAGCTGAGATGAATGAAACCTCTGCAATGTTTACCCAATGCTAAATAAAGAACCTGTTGAATGCCAAAAAGCACACATCCTCTCTGCTGACGCAGGTCCAGGCACAAAAGAAGAGGCATCAGCAGCAGGAGCTGATCGCAGAGCTGCGAAAGCGGCAAGCCAAAGACCATCGACCGGTGTATGAGGGCAAGGACGGCACAATCGAGGACATCATCACAGGTGGGCCAGAGAGAACCATTAAAGGGCCCCATGTGGGCGTCAGCAGCCGCCCCAGTGCTCCCAGGCTGAGGATGACTGTAGTCATTGACTGCTCAGCTCCTTTGAAGTGCACCTTGTGCTACATATTGCAGACACCAGCACATCTGGAGCACAGCAGCACATAGCAGCAGTTACTGCCTGCTTCACAACGTGCCGTCCAGCCACCTGTGAAATTTACAGCAGTAGAGTTTTTACCGTCAGAAAAGCAGCTTGGTGCCGGTTATACAAGAAATTAGGACACAAATCAGTGGGATTTCAAAGCGGTTTCTGCTACTGTTCTTCTGAAATACACACAGACATGGTTTTGAGTCTTTAAAACAGCTGCATCTGCAACATCAGTGTATGCTCAGTCATGTTTACATTATAATCCATAATAGTGCTATAAAATGTAAATAATATAAATGTTGCATCAACATTAACTTTTAGGATGTTAATAATAACAGCTTTTAATCAATGGGCAGTGGGCGTGGGCCGGTTACTGGGAATCAATGTATAGTAAGGTTTTAAAAGTTTAAAATAGGTTTTAAAAACCACTAAAATGTTCCAGCACACTGTTCCTATCACTTTAAGCTCTTTTAATGAAATGCTAGAGACAATGAAGCATAGAGTAACTAGGTTATGCCCCTACCTCACTCTTGTTCCTGTGCACTGGTGGTCAGCTGGCTGAAAGAAGGCTGCTTCACCTTTCCTTAAAAAGGTACCAGTGATTTGGCCAGGGATTGTAATTAGCCAAATTTACCTTGATTGGCCCTGATTGGTGATCAACAGGTCAAAAATCCAATTTGTTTTTCTATTCAGTAAATGAATTAAAACTTTAAGACTTTTTTCTGTCTTTGAAAACATCAACCATCAAGACATATTTTGATGCACTTTTATTTAGTTTAATATAAGTCTGAAAAAAGTTAGGGACATATGCTGTGATGCAAAAATGGTAATAACCTTGTAATTACATCATTTTGATAGATTTAAAACTATTACCTCTATCAAAGAAGTCTGCAGCACATTGACATTTTCTATGTTTTGTAGTTGGCAGGTAAGACCTTAAAAAACGAAAACAGAAATCTGTTTCAGTCAGAAAAGCCTCGTTTTGCCTACAACAAAGAGTAATTTCACCGGAAATATTTTGAGCCACAAAAAATGGAACTGTCAAAAATATTCTAGGTATTATATTTAAGCTTTAATAAACAATGTGTTATAATATTATAGCAGCATTAGGAACAGTTGTTGCTTTTCAGATTGAAATAAAAGCAGTTGATTCACGGTACACATTTCTGTTTAAACTTTTAATTTCAATACTATGATATTTTATACTGTGTGGTATTTTTTTTTTTATGTTAACTCACTGGGATTTCATACCGGCCCATGCTTACTGAGCACTTTTTAAGGACAAGCTTAATGTGTCCTAACCCAACTAATATTGGAGATTTTTATCTCAATTTGCCCCCATAGATTTGAAGGCTTTTCTAAAAGCAGCAGTTTTCCCATATTTTTATGATATGAAGTGAGTTTTGTTCCTCAGGGTAAAAGCACTGTTGGTGTCTCAGGTGTGACATGTTTTTCTCTTCCTGCCCACACCTCTCCTCCCCCAGTACTGAAGAGCGTGCCCTTCACCGCCCGCACTGCTAAACGCGGCTCACGGTTCTTCTGTGAAGCCAACCTCTGCGACGACGCCAACTGCTAGCCCTCCCTCTCTCTAATGCCAAGGTTGTCCAGGTGTCTCCCCGTATGACTCCTAACCCCACTGTGCATGCAGCATGATCCCTGTCCCCCACCTACAACAACCTTGTTAACTAACTTGGGCCGCCTTCCTTCAGTTTTGTTTTTTTTTCTTCGAGATGGCTTCTATCAGGCGTTTGGTGATAGGAAGCAGCCAAACCTCTTGGCCTGTATTTTGAGAAAAAGCAGCTGCAGAAAATGTCGACATGTTTTTTTTTTTTTGTTTGATTTTTATGTCTGTATAAATTAAAAACATGTTGACTCACTCACAGCGCAGTCAGTAATGCAAATGAGCATTTATACAACATGCATGGCACAGATTACTCTATACAGCTCTTTTAAGTAAACCTGAATAGAACAAAGAGGTTTGGCTAAAACGCCGGTTTTATCCAGTGAGACTAACTTGTTTGGTGTTTGGTTTTCTGGCTAACGTATGACTTTTTTTCCCCCCACCTCTTCAACCGCCACTGTTTATTCCACCCCCCTTCCAGCTGAAAAGAAGATTAATGACAGTATTTCCCACTCCTAGAGAGCGGGTAAGGAAGGTAGCCTGGCTGAAATCTGGCCTGCTTGGCCCTCAGGTTCCTGTGTGCTGCTACAAGTGATGTCAGCTGCTTCAGCTAGTGCTTCTGACAAAAACAGCTTTGCAGCGCTAAAATACATTTTACCACAGGGATAAAAATGACAGCTATTGCTGAAGCCAGGTAATGGTATATGAACATGAAGTAATATGCCTTATCTTTCAGGTGGCCTCCCCCCCCATCAGAGGGGAAGTTCCTGTGTCATTTTCAGTTTAAATGTCACCTAAAGATCATCCCGCCCCCCTCTAAAAATGTGTTGCATGTTGTCTGGTGTTACCATGTCCGCCATGTTTGTCTCTGCTAACTGTCATCTGCAGCGTGCTCAACAGCTGTTTTGGTCAGCAGGCTCGAGGAAGTAAAAATACACAATAATTTAATAATACAGTCTTTGTTTAAAATGACCATTGGCCTAAATGCTGTTTTTTTACGAGCTTGTTGATCACTGTAATGTATGCAGTGCATTGTTGGCGTTAAAGTGTTGCTATATCTGCATCCCCAAAGCCTTGGATTTCCCTTTTTAATGTAGATGAAATACAAGGTTTTGGGAATCTCTTATCTGCTGTTCAAATTTTGAATTGTTCATGCTCTCATTTGGTTACTGTGCCTCACATAAGTATTCATACCCTTTAAAGGTCTCTACATTTTGTCATGTAACGACCACAAAGTGTGGCGTGCCTTTGTATTGAGCCCCCGTTTACCCTGATACCCAATAAACAACACTAGTGAACCCTATTGCTTTCAGAGGTGACTGAAAGTTTGATCTAGTTATTAATGCAACTGTTTTCAGAAGGCTAGCATTGTGGTACTTCAGACCGATCTTCAAACCACATTTTCAAAGTCTTGGTCTTGTCTTGGACATGTTGGACTCTAGGTCAAGACCTCAGCTGCAACATCCCTTTTTACTTAATCGAACCAGTAAAGTTTTTTACTTTGGAAATTTCAACACTGCCACCTGTGCCCTTTTGCACCATAGATGAGAAACATTTTCTGGATTTTTTTCTGTATGTACAACATGCAGAAAGTAAGAAGACTGAGTTAAGTCCTCCACTTGAAGTTAGGACATTGTGTAAAACATAAAAAAAAAAACTGAATACAATGATTTGCAAATCCTGTTCCACCTATATGCAATTTAATAAATGACAAAGACAAGATATTTAATGTTCAAATTAATAAACTTTATTGGCTTTTTGCAAATTTGATGCTTGCAACACCTTTCAAAAAAGCTGGGACAGGGGCATGTTTACCACCGTGTTACATCACCTTTCCTTTTAACACTCAATAAGCATTTGGGAACTAAGGACACTAAACGTTGAAGCTTTGTAGGTGGAGTTCTTTCACATTCTTGCTTGATGTACAACTTGAGTTGGTCAACAGTCCAGGGTTTCCGTTGCCCTATTTTGTGCTGCATAATGCGGCACACATTTTCAGTGGGAGACGGGTCTGGACTGCAGGCAGGTTAGTCTAGTACCTGCACTCTTTTACAACAAAGCCAAACAGTTTGAACACGTGCAGAATGTGTTTTGGCATTGTCTTACAGAAATAAGCAGGGATGTTCCTGAAAAAGATGTTGCTTGGATGGCAGCAGATGTTCCTCCATAACCCTTCAGCATTAATGGTGCCTTCACAAATGTGCAGGTTACCCACGCCGTGGGCACTAACACCCCCTCATACCATCACAGATGCTGGCTTTTGAATTTGCGCTGATAACGATCAAGATAGTCCTTTCCCTCTTTGGCCCAGAGGACACAACGGCCATGATTTCCAAAAACAATTTGAAAAGTATATTCATCAGACCACAACAAACTTTTCCACTTTGCATCAGTCCATCTCAGATGAGTTCGGGCCCAGAGAAGCTGGTGGCCTTTCTGGGGGGTGCTAATATATATGGCTTTTGGTTTGCATGGTAGAATTTTAACTTGTAGATGTAGCGACGAACTGTGTTAACTGACGATGGTTTTCTAAAGTGTTCCTGAGGCCCAGCTGGTGAAATCCATTACAGAATGATGTCGTTTTTCAATGCATTGCTTCCTGAGGGATCAAAGGTCAAAGGCAATGTTGCTTTTTGCCCTTGCGGCTTACGTTCAGAGATTTCTCCAAATTCTCTGAATCTTTTGATGAAATTATGGACTGTAGATCATGAAATCCCTAAATTCCTTGCAATTGTATGTTGAGAAGTGTTCTTAAACTGTTGGACTATTTGTTCACGCAGTTGTTCATGAAGTGGTGAACCTCGCCCCACCATTGCTTGTGAATGACTGAGCCTTTCTGGGATGCTCCTTTTAAACCCAATCATGACACTCAACTGTTTCCAATTAATCCGTTCACCTGTGGAATGTTTCAAACAGGTATTTTCTGAGCATTTCTCAACTTTCCCAGTCTTTTGTTGCCCCTGTCCCAGCTTTTTCAGAATGTGTTGCAAGCATCAAATTCAAAATGAGAGAATATTTGCAAAAAAAACAAAAAACAAAAACATTAATTATCTTGTCTGTAGTGTATTCAGTTGCATCTAGCTTGAACAGGATTTGCAAATCATTGTATTCTGTTTAAATTTGTTTTACACAATGTCCCCACTTTATTTGAATTGGAGTTGTATTGCTGAGTGAGTTCATGTTTAGTTGGATGTATGCTCTTTTCAGAGTTGTCTGGTTTGCCTGTTTAACTTGTTACCCTCTTGTCAGATTTTAGTAGACCGGCGATATGTAGCTGCGGGTCTGCTTACATACAAGTTTTGGTTCATCTGAATCTTGTGACAGAAAACTGAAAAGGCTAGGTGAACCAGTGAGTCCGTAGCTCTGTTAAAGGTTTAACTTGCTAATAGGCTGTCACAGGAATATTTTATTTAAACGTTTCCGGCAACAAATACGTTATTATGATTACTGCAATGGTCTTAGTAAAAGGTATCATGTTGGATTAGTCTTGGACTTGGTCTCGGTCATAGTATGCCCTGGTCTTGATTAGCTAGTCTTGACTACAAAACTGGTGAAGGCTTCAGATGTTTATTAGAGGACACTGGTGAACAAACAGCATCATGTAGACCATAGAACACAAAAGACAGGTCAGTGGTAAAGTTAATTTGATCATCAGAAAATGACCCAACTGCAGACCTACCAAGTCATTGCCGACCACGTAAACAGTAAACAGTTGAGGCGAGGACACCACCAGTCAGAGAAGCAGCCAAGGGGTGCTCAGGGTAATTTGAGGAAACTTTCAGAGATCTACAGCTCAGGTGGAAGAAACTGTCAAAAAGAGACATATGAGCTGTGCACCCCACAAATCGGGTCTGGTGGTGGCAACATCATCATGCGGGATGCTTTTGTTCAACAGTCACAGAGATATTGGGAAGATGGATGGAGCTAAACACAGAGCAATCTTAGACAAAAATCTTAGAGGCTGCAAAACACTTGAGACTGGAGTGTAGGTTCACCAACTGGGAAAGATGGTGGTGGCAGCATCATGCTGTGGGGATGGAAACATTTCTGAAAAGCATGTGTCATTTTCATTCCACTTGATTTATTTTAATTTTCCAGTACAATACATAAAGTTTACTATTTTTTAATATGAAAACTCAAAAGAAAGGGTAGGAATACTTTGGAAGGCACAGTCTATGTACTTTGATTCAAAGACTCAGCTGCCATTTTATTAAAAACACCTGACCAAAATGAATGCAGCTGACAGTAATTCTCCATTAATGAAGGTAAGAGTTTATCTTTGTGATAATTATGGAGGACAAGGTTCTTTCATGCTGGATGGTACAAAAAAGTTTTTTGTATTTTTTTACTCAGCTGAATTGGACCGTATAACAACACAACTGCTCCTGAAGTTGATTTAATAAAATGGAAACTGAGTTTGTCATTTTGCCTTTGTTGCTTAGAAAACACAGAAGCAACCTTTTAAGACCTCCTAGTCGTCTAACCTGTGCGTCTCCTCCCTGTCTCTCATCCCTCTTTCCTCGCCTACTCACAGATCTTCGAAACCAGCCCTTCCTGCGTGCTGACGCCTTGATCCGGAGCGGTTGGAAGAGACCCTAAACCACTTACGTGCCACTTATACTCCCCCTTTCCTTCTATAACACTTCTCTCTGTGGTCCCTCTCAGCCCTGAGGTTGCATATCACAAAAAAAGACTGCAAAGGGAGGAACAGGGCAGGGCTCTTGTTTTGGATGAATAATTTATTTATTTATGGAGGTCCTCCTTAACAGCCACTTTCAGTGAGCAGGGATCATTAACAAAGCACAATGAGGATGCTTCTTCTTTGACTCTCCCTGCTGTGCTGGCACTGACAGCCAGCCCAGTTGGAAGGCGACTTCGATGCAGGTGAGACCAGTCTACGGTTCGTCTGGCAAACCTATTTCCTTACGTGAGTGCAGTTGCGGCAGGACTGAGACTGGGAGGCGGTCCAAAAACATTGCCAACCCTCACCCTCTGCCTCAAACGTTTACGGAACAATCCTCCAAGACGACATGTCATAATCAGACTCTAGTGGACTATTTATTAGAGTTTTGCCAAGTCTTCTTGACACATCCAATCAAGACTTGATACTGAGGGATGTTTATGTAGATTGTATTCTAGAGGAATATTTTTCCTGGTTCTAGATGAATCTAGTCAAACCAAAATGTCTCAAATCATATATTTCTTAAGAAGTGCCTTTTGTGTAAACAGTGTTATTGTAAGTCAGCCATTATTTGTTATGTTGAAGATTGTACCTTTTTTTTTTTTGTACATCCTTGTGCTATTACCTGCAGCCTTATAATACTGACAATATGCAAGCTGAAAATCGGGCTCTCCCAACACACAACACCTAGAAGGTAACTTCTAGCATTTACCTCTCAAGTAAGACGATCTGAAATAATTTATGCTTGGGGGGCCTTATCCAAGCAGTTGTAAAAAGAAAAATAATTGAATGTCATTGCATGTATCTTGACAACACTTCCTGTCACACTTTGACATTTTGAAAGTAACTTATCTATCAGGATGTCTCCAAATGTGCACAAGATGTGGAAGATATCTGCCATAAGGTGCATCTCAATAAATCAGAATATGACCACTATATAGTTTATTTCGATGTCGATTGCACACAGAATGATATATTTCAAGTGTTTATTTCTGTTAGATTCACTGGTTGTGGCTGACAACTAACGACAACTAGAACATTCCATAAAACAAACAAAAAGGATTTTTAGTGTAGAAATGACTGCTTATTGATAAAAAATCTAATATAATCTAATCTCCGAGTAGATGGCTGCGCCTACTCTGGACTTGGCTAAATCCAGTGGACCAACAGCAACAGATAACACTGCTGCTCCTACACTGGACTTATGTAACCCATGCCCTGGAAATCTGTGTGTGGTGTCTCTTGAAGCACCGACTCCACCTGCAGTCTCCCAAACCCTTCAGTGAGCTTTGCTTCAGAATCCTCTTGAAGGCAGCAGCTTTTTCTTCCACTAAACTTTTCATTAATATGCTGGGACACAGCTAGCATCTTTAGCGATGCCGTATTGTGACTTACATTATGTGGAGTGCGTCAATGACTGTCTTCTGGACAACAGTCAGATTAGCAGTTCTTCCATTTTATAAAAATCCTTTTTAATTGGTCGTATTGTTCATATTTTCCAAGAAACAGAATTTAGGGATTTAATTACCTGAAAGCCATAATCAAAAATAAAATGCAGGAAATATATTAGCCTGTGTGTAATAAATCAGTATAGTGAGTTTAAACACTGAAATTAAAGCTTTCGTGATATTCTAATTTATTGAAATGGACCTGTATTTGTGGGGTCTTTTTAAGTCATTGTAAATGATTTGTCCTACACTACATACTTTGGCTAAAAATAGTATAAGACACTATTCTTTACATGAAATTAAAAAAAATTAAACCAAGAAATATGCTTTGTAGAGGAAATGACTTATAGGATCATCAAGTGGCTGAAAGATGACACGTCCTGTTTAATAAACATGTTGAATAAAAGCTTTATCAGAGTCCAGGGTTATGAAAAGTATGGAAAAAGTATTTGGGACAATTTCTTTGACCAAGCAACATTCAAACAAGCAATTTCTACAATCTTGTTTTATTTTTTAGGATCAACCAAGTTTCCTCTCCTCCTTTTCTCTCCAAATGACAGACAGGGCCGTTGTACATTTCTACTAGAAAAATCCATTTAATTTCTTATAATCAAAATGAAATCAAATTATAACAAAACAATCAGATCCACAGACCTGTGGGCTTTTTGCTATCAAAAGAAATCCTCCAACCAAAATGTGATTGTTCTAATTTGCATCAGTCATGTGAACAAGATCATTATACTTAAAAAAGGTGATGAATACTGTTAACAAGTGAAGGGTAAAGCCAGACATTCCTCAGTAAGTGTGAGCACCATGCTGTGTGATATGGCAGGAATGGCTGATGGTTTTAAAAAGCAGCACAGTCTGCAACACTGTTAGCAGCAAAACAATTCAAATAAAAAATATACACTCATCAGGAAGCAGATCAGTCTCGCGACTTGGAATGGATTCAGTGACGAGCATTTACCTAAACTACATAGTTATAAACTAAAAACGAGAGAGTGTTCAACCTCACGTGTCGTACCATCAATCTGTCTCCCTGGCCTTTCCTGACAGTTTACAATCAAAAGACAAGGAACAGAAAGCTAAAAGCAACCTCTGCTGATTTTCAGTGAATTCAGACAATTTTGCCCTTTTTTTTTTAAACGGCTAAAACAAACACTGTGGAGCAGTGTCAGAGCTCCCATCGCTCCTCAGTGTCTCCCCCAGATAGCTAAAAAAAAAACAAGGCCACGGATATCCATTCCTGAATTCTTTTTTTTTTTTTTTTTATCCAGGAAGGTGGACTTATAATCATCCTCATTAACTCTCATTGCTGCTGACGAAGATTACACAAGGACTTAAAAGAATAAAAACTAATGTTAAAAAGTACAGACTGCTATTTGTTACTGTTTGTTTGTATTTCCTGGGTAATATTTTCAAGACACTTTGTTAATAGATTCATATATATATATATTTTTATATGGAAATATAGATTTCTATATAACTTTAGTCTGTGCAAGGAGGTAAAAGACAATCACTTGAATGTAGCTGCTGTGTGCATTCCTCTGTCAGTCTCCTTCCGGCAGCAAACTAAACATGCACATCTAAAGTGGAAAGCATCCAGGAAGCATTCATGGTGAGCACTGACATTACTCTCCCGAGCAACTAAAGACTTGCAACTTGGCAACTTCTTCCTCCAGGATGGATGAATACTTCTCCCACCCCATACAATTCATACAAAAATTTAAAAAAAATCTGCTCCACAGCCGTGTTTCTCTCCATCATTTACATTTGCACAGAGGTAGTGGCTATATGTAAAGAGGAAGTGGGCAAAATTAAACAGAACTGATAAAATGTCTAAAAAATGGTTTGTTTTCCCTCACGGGTTTTTTATGTCAAAGAACAAAATATAATACTGCAATCACTTAAAAAAGTAGTCCTTCATTTTTATACATTTTGTACAGAGTTCTTGCGTTCCTTTTTCTCCTTTTGTTGCTTTTCTTTTCAGCTGGTAAAGGCATATGATGAGAGAGAGATAGAGAGAGAGGGAGCTTGTTGGCTCAGCTCTGAGTCGGACGACGTCGGCAGAGTTCAGTCCAAGCCGAGCTCTACGCCAGCGGGTCATTCATGTCGTCGTCGCCCTGGGATAGAAGCTCCTTCTTTTCATCCGTGCTGGCCAGAGAGTTGCGGCTGTTGTGGGCGCCCATGTACAGGGTGGCGTACACGGGGTTGGTGAAGTTGGTGGGCTGCCGGGAACACAAGATTACAAGGTTGCTCAACTTGTTATATGACAAAGTAGGCAAGTTTCAGTGAGGGTAATTCAGAACTTTAAGACCTTTTTAAATGTCAAATCTAATCTTAATTTGATAATTTCACTTATAGTAAATCCAAATTATGTTAAATATAACTTGGTCAACTTCAGTTGTTTCTCAGCTTTGATATATGACTGCAGTGCTTTAAACCTACGCAGATGCATTGCAAAGAATTGGAATGTTATTTCTTTTTAGTAACTCGATGCAAAAAACAGTCGATTCAGTACTCGGAGTAATGTTTTTTCACTTTCATTTCTCTTAATTTTAATCCCAAAGTTCAGTTTCTCTGAAGTCTTGGAGAATAAATAAGACCAATCAAGAATGCTTTGGAATGCAGAAGTTTTATGTTATGAGCCACACAAGCAATTTGTCAAGCAGACAGTACTTGACAGAATATACGGGTGTCTAAAAAAGCTGGCTCTTCACAGAGTGTTGTATCCAATTATATTATAATGGAAAGCTGAGTGGAAGGAAAAAGTGTGGAAAAAAGTACATAAAAACAGGGATAACCCAAGGCTAGAGAGGATTATGAAACAAATTAATTTGGAGAGTTTAAGAAAGATTCACAAGGAAATGGACTGCAGCTGGAGTCGGTCCTGCAAGAGCCACAGACGGATATATCCAGGACATAGGTTACAACTGTTTCATTCCTTCTGTTAGGCCTTTCCTGAACCAGAAACAACAGCAGAAGCATCCGACTTGGGCTGAGGAGAAAAAGGATTGCCCTGTTGTTCAGTGATTGAAAGGCCACTTTTCAGCTGAAGAACATTTTTCATTTTATTTGGAAATCAAGATCCCTGAACCTGGGGAGTCATGTTTTCTGCAGATGTTGGTACTAAAACCTTGTTAAATGACCATGGGATCACTGTGCTTAATTAGTCCGCAAACTCCCCTGACCTGAACCTCACAGAGAATCTATACAGTGTTTTCCAGAGGAACATGAGAGACACCAGACCAACAATGCAGATGACCCGAAACCCCTATTAAAGCAACCTGGGCTTCTTCAACACCTGAGAAGAGCTACAGGCTGATCGCCTCCATGCCACGCTGCATGGTCGGATGGATTAAAAATATTGTTTTTTAATCTTATGCAGTATTATAATTTTCAGAGAAACTGAATTTTGGGATATTATTAGTTGTAAGCCAGAATGATCAGAATTATCTGTAATAAATGCTTGAAATATTTTACTCTGTGTGTAATAAATCTAGAGAAGTTTCACTTTTTGAAATGAATTACTGAAATAAAACCACTTTTTCCTGATTTCGTGAGATGCACCTGTTTTTTCCAATGTGTAAAAACAGATCGGGAATGTTGCAGCTTGGCAGACGGTGCACAGAACAACTCATTGCATCCAACACATTTGTCCAAAACAAGAAAGAACAAAGCCAACACAGGAGGGACGATACATAAACGAAATAACACATTCAAGATGCAAGTAAGTTTAAGACCTTGTATGGAAGAACTGGATGTTTTTAAGACTTAAATTTGCCGTAAAGACCTTAAATTTAAATGCCTAAAATTAAGATTTGTTATGGCTGTTTGAGATGCTGCAGAAACCCTGTAAGAGGCTGCTTAAAGCTACTTTTCACAGCAGAAACTGATTGGAAAACATGGATACAAAAACAAAAAAACATGTAATGTAGATAAATGGATGCTTTACACTACTTGGCTTTTCATAGTGTTACCTTATCTGGGTCCAAAGTGAAGTCTGAATCTAGCAGCTCCCCGGCGTCATCATCAGGATCTCCTTCATAGATCTTATAGGCCGGATTCCCGATCTCAACATTCATTGCTCCATTTGTCATTCGGTGGTGCTGGAAGCCCTTTGCACTGCACAGAATCAGAAACACATTCATTAATCATCTTTATTTAAAAGAATAAAATCTGCTGCTCTTTGGGAGGAACCATCAATCAAACAAAGTCAAAAGGGATACAAGTTTAATAAATGAAACCAGGTACTGACGTAACATCCATCTATACACAGTTCACACAACCGAGACAACAATTTAAGGTCAAATAAGCCTTTTATTTTCTTTAAAAAAGGCCATTTGATTAAAAAGATCATATATACAGCAGCATGTCTACTGCAGAGAATGCTTTACGTTGCAAATATTCGGCTCTTGGGCAGGCTTGTGAACAATTTTCTTTTTTTACGAATTCACAACTGAATGTTTCCTTGCCAGCACTTAGTGAGAGCCTAACATTTACACATTTAAACACAACATCAAGCGATATGGAGATGCTGGAAAGGTGTAAAAGTTTAACTTCAGGTAGGTACAAAGTTCCCCGTGCTGCTGCAGGGAATCTCCAAGGGGGGTGGGTAGGCAAACAGGTAATAGCAAGCAAAGACAAACTGACTGAAAGAAAAGATACATAAAAACAGACAAAAAAGCATAGCCACTCTGACTGTACATGAGAAGAAGAATAAGAAGGAAAGGGGGGTAGGGGCTGTGGGTGAATTATTTAACTCTATCGAGTTACCGCAAGCACTGAGTGCGACATTTGCCTGGGCACAGAGACCTGGGAGACAGGAGATAGAGGTGATTATCAGAATGTAACACAGAAAGAGAAGCTGGAGGGAAAATGATGAAAACTGGAAGTTGGAATCTAAAAAAAGTGAGTTTTGTTGTGTTATTTTTAAGCCGGCACTCACCCACGCATTCTTCGCTTGTACCACAAGATGGCCCCAACAACCAGCAGTGCCAACAGCAGCAGCAGGAGGAGTGGGATCACGATGGAGGCGGAGCCTGTAAGCCAGCAAATAGGTTGAGCAAACAGGACCAAAGGGCATATTTTATTAGCACACAGTGTTTGTCAGGGGCTGCATGACTTACTGCCACCAGCAGCAGTAGAATCCACAGAGGAAGATGCAACTTCACACCTGTATCCTGACCATCCAGAAAGACACCTAACAATAACAACCAGAGAGTAAGACAGGAGTTAGTTTAAAAGAGAAGGAGGAGGAGTCATGGGTGGGGGTAGTGATCCGGGCTTTGAGGGGAGGGTACAGATCTTACCTGCATGTAGGAAGCAGAGTGCGGGTGTCAAATGAACACTGGCCCTGAGCGCAGTAGTCCAAACATGTGTAGCAGCTTGACTGGGTGTGACCATTGGTGCAGCTACACAGGCACATGAGGAGAGAGTTCATCTTTTTCACAGTCCATCTATAACAGCTTAGTCTACAGCTAACATTAAAAAATACATAAATTCAACAAAGAAATGTGCATCTCAAAGAATCAGAATATCACTGAAACATTAATTTATTTCAGAAATACTAGCTTAATGTTTATTATCCTGTAGTATAATATACCAGTCTAACCTTTTGTACTGAAATAAAATAACTTTAATAATATTCTCATTTGTTAAGATGCACCTAAAAAGGCAGATTTATTTTCTGTAGTCGTTTCTCCACAGACATCCTTACTTGCAGGCAATTTCCCCGGAGGCCAACGTCAAACACTTGCCCTCTCCACAGAACTGACACTTGTCGAGCTCACACTGGTGCCCCGTATACTGGATGGGGCACTGACACAGTTTGGTGCCGTTGGAGGTCTGTAAGCAGGTTCCACCGTTTTGACAGAAGTCTTCACATTTACCTGATGAGAGAAAAAGAGGGATGGTGTGAAGAATAACCAGACAATGCAACTTTCAAACAGTTTAGTTGATGTGAAATTTTGACATGTTTTTTTTTTATATATCCCAGCAGGCTTTGCGTTGCGGGTAAACTAAAATGTCTGAACGCAAGAGCAGAGAAACTGTGAGAAACTTTAGTGATGGACCTGGAAGTGTTAATGGGTTAATGGGTTTTGGGGTCATGAATCATTGAGTGAAGGAAGGAAACTTCTCTCAAGAGAGGATACAAAAGTAATCAGGTAAATATCTAAAAGCTCTAACCAAGTTTTGTAAGATATTATCTTGATTTTCAGTATGAGATGGATTTTTGGGCTGTGCCCACTTGACTGGTTAGTTTATATTCCTAGGGCCTCAGCTTACCTCTCTCTGTTCCTTGTTTCAATATTTTATGGCAAAATTTAAAAACAAAAAAAAACACCTTAAGAAGCTGTCAGACGTGTCATCAGTCATTGAAAACCTCCTTCATTAAAGCAGACACACCATCCATATTACGAACATTTCGAACCAGGGTTCCTATACATTTATCATTTTAAAATTGCATCCTTTCCAGATTTAACTTTTCTAGATTTTTTCTAAACTTTTTATAACACTCTGGTCATTTGAGTACCAGACATTCACCTTGAACTGCTTAAACAGTAGTTTTTTTCTGTAGGTTATTGACCAGTCTTTACTTATGTAAAGACTGGGTTTTCTCAGACTGTATAGAACATAGTTGGGGAGTGATGCCCCTCCTCAACATGTTGCTGCACACTGCAGACCAGCTAGCTGAAAGAAGGCTACTTCACTTTTCCTTCACTTACAAGAAAGACCAATTCAGCTCACTGGAAATATTAACAGCATGGAAACTAGTTCTTATTAAAGTAACGCTGGTTTAAACCTACCACCAGAAGCATGTATGTAAAGAAGTCGACTGAGCAGATAGTAGCTGGTTAGTTAGTCGTGCTATCAGTTATTTATCCTTGTGTAACTCTATAAAGAGCAGAATGACGAAGAGGGATAATATTCTGCACAATATGAACGAAATTTAGTGGGTGTTTATTCTATATTTTGCCTTCAGTTTACATATCCAAATCAAAACAATATAAAGACCATACGTGCCATTGCCCAGTCCATGTATGACCTCAAAGCTATAATATAAAACTCTGAAATAAAAATCTGAAAGTGCTGCCACTTACTGTACTGGCACTGGTCTCCTTGGTAGTCGGGTTTGCAGCTGCAGGTTGGCTGGTTGCCCATGCTGACCAAGCAGTTGCCTCCATTCAGGCAATAATCCTGACAAGTGTGGAGGTTGCAGTTCGGCCCTGTGAAGCCTTTAGGACATCTACAAGTCGGTGTACCTACAAAACCATTTCATTTATTAAACAAGAGTTTCAAGACCCCCTCCCTGAAAAGACTACATTTACAGTCACTAACATCAGTCTCTTCCCATTTTTGTATTTTTTTACTAAACATTGGTGAATTTAACACCCCGCACAATAAATAAAGCACAGTTTGAAATATAGGGAAATAATTTCTTTAACGCCTTCTCTGCAACTGTTTTGCTACAATTGCTTTATGTTCTCCAAGAAAATGTAATATATGTATTTTTTTAATTCTATAAAACAATTTGTCTAAATAAAGTAAAGATTGTTAATTTCAACATAGCACAAACAAATCAAACGAATTTAGGTAAAATTAGACATATCTATGTGTAACACCGACCACTAGATGGTGGCAAAGTGCTTCTAATGTGATCCTTGTTATGAGTAGAAAATGCATTCAGAGGCTTTGGTGGTCTACATTCACCAATTTAAGCTGTAAACGTCTTTTTCAGATAAAATCACGGACCTTTATTTTGGTTTCTGAGCAATGGAACGTTTGCTAAAGGGCACTAAACATCTGAAAAAAACTGACAAAAGATGCACAAACTAATATTTCGAGAAAAATGTTATTACTACCTGCTCCAAATGCAATTGTAGTCCATCCAAAAGTAATTTTGCTTTAAAAAACATGGACAAATCTGGCTGTACAAGAGAGGCGGTTAAAGAACTAGCAGAAATGTATTCCTTAGAGACAATGACACAAATTGGGTTTTTTTTTTTCAGAGGATTTGAACGTTTTTTGAGATACGTTAGCCTCTCTGAAAACCCTTACACAGAATGATTGTACCTGTACGGGAAGAGGTGCAAGTGCCTCCATTCTTGCAGTAGTCCCTGCACTGGTTGACCTCACATCTCGCGCCCACGTAGCTGGGCTGGCAGCGACACTTTTGTACCTGATGGGCATTGAAGAAGCAGCTACCTCCGTTTAGACACTGGAGGCTGCAGGGCTCTGACGGTGGAGCTGTGGAGGGACGACATCTTTTATAATGCAGCATTTAAACCCCCCCCCCCAAGCTGAGGTGCAACTTGGTGTGAGTGAGTAATGTTAACACTCATACTTACAGAAGGGTGACGAAGTGGGGATCGGTCTCTCCACGCATGTACCATTGTCAGCGATGTAGTTGTTGGGGCAGGTGCAAACGGGCCCGCTGGGACTGAGAAGACACAGCCACTCGCACTTCTTCTTGTCACACGGGTTAGGTACTGGTGCAGAGATAAATTATACTCAGTAAGAAACTTTAGCATCCTTAAAAGCATAAATTATGGTTTAAAGATTTTTCTCCACTCACTCTCTGGTTGCTTGTAACGGTGGTACAGGACAATGTCAGTGGCGTGGTTGATGCCTGTAGTGAGGTTCTGCATCGGGCCTTTGCCAAACTTGTTGACTCGGAAGACAAAATTGTTCATGTAAGTGACTCCGTAGATGTAGTCCTCAAAGATATCTATGCTGAAGGGATGGAGCAGGTCTGAAAATAAGACAAAAAAAAAAAGAAAAACAGTCAAACCATGAGTTGATGTGACAGCTTTACGTTTTCTGGCTTTATACAGATTGGTCGAAACGGAGCTCAACTGTTTTTGATGCCAGAGGCGGCGATGACAGGATCTGAGCCGTCCAAACGAACACTGCCGATGACTGAGAGCTTAGCATCAGCCCAGTAAAGGCGCTCGTTGAAGTAGTCCACGGCTAATCCTGCAGCAGCAGAATGAAAACAAAGAAATGTGAACTACTTTCATTTGCTTGGAACATTTTGGACCTAAAAGAATGATTCGGTGCTCAAACAGCACTGACCTGTGGGCCACTGGATGTTTTCTTGAACGAGAGTCTGTCTTAGAGTGCCGTCCATGGCAGCCGTCTCGATTTTAGGATGGTTTCCCCAGTCTGCCCAGTACATGGTACTAAAGAGACACAATACACAGGTACAAGACTCAGAAACACAGCATCTACAAATGAATGTTCAGTGCCTTGCAAAAGTATTCCTACACATTTAAATTCTCCTACATTTGGTCAGATTATAACCAGAAACATGACAGACCAACAAAATGCTGAGTGGAAACAAAATGATAGCAAGTAAAAATGTCCCCTTTGCTCTGTTACCCCACTGCCTTCAGATGACAGTTAGCAGAGAAGTCAAGGACTGGCAACCCTTGTAACTCATGCACACTAAAGATCTGACTTTTATGTTACAGTGACAAGAAGAAAGGCACTGCAAAAAATGTGGTCTGGTCCGGTCAGATAAAACTAAAATGTATTTATTCTGTCTACATACAAAACGCTATGTGTGGCAGACAACCAACACAGCACATCACCCAGAACACACCATCCCCATGGTGAAACATGGTGGTGGCAGCATCATGCTGTGGCAAGCTGGTAAGAGTTGGTGGAGGACACTAAAACAGCAGGGCAATGACTTTTAACATACAGCAAGAGCTACAATGGAAAGGTTTAGATCAAAACATATTCATGTGTTACAATGGCCTAGTCAAAGTCCAGACCAGAATCCAATCTTGAATCTGTAGTAAAACCGATGTTCACAGATGCCCTTGATCCAATCTGAATGAACTTGAGCTATTTTGCTGGTAGAGACACCCCCCAAAAGTTATTATTGAAGAAAAAGTTTGATATAGTGAGGCTGAACACAAATGCATGCCACACTTTTCAGATTTGTATTTGTCAAATCAATTATCCAATCTAATGCATCATTTTCCTTCTACTTCGAAACCTCAGCCTACTTCGTGTCTATCAAATAAAACCTCAATAACATATTGAAGTTTGCTGTTGTAACATGACAAAATGTAAAAAAAAAGTCCAGAGAGTATTGATGTACATTTGTAAGGTACTGTAGTGTATAAATTCAAACATCTCTCTGACCTTCTCTGTGGGTCCACTACAATAGCATAAGGCTCATCTATCATGCCAGAGATGAGGGTCTTGCAATGCTGCCCTGACATCTGAGCCACTTCAATGACGTCTCGACCAGAGTCGGTCCAGTACAGGTTCCCAGCCACCCAGTCCACTGCTATACCACGGGGCATCTTCAGCTCACTGATCTGGATGCGAGCAGGAACACCTTTACAAACTGTTCAATGTGGGTTCTTTTATTCTCAAGTAACGCATTTCCAAATTGATCCCAAGCTTTACCTGCAGGTTGGTGATACCGCCCTCGTTCTGTCGCCGGTTGCCATGAGAGTTGGAGGAAGACAATGATGAGGACTGCTCCGGGAGCTCGTATGAGGAGATGCGGCCAGTGTGCCAGTTGGTCCAGAAGATGCGGTTGCTTTTGACATGCAAGTCCATGGCGTCGATTCGCACGCTGGCGTCTCCCTGAAAGATTTGCTCATAGCGCCAGTTGGGCATGCCGGGATCCAGGCTGCGGATTTCATTGTCATCAGCAATGTATAGAATCTGCTGGCTGCTGTTCATGCCTTGGAGGAGAGGAGGAAGACGTTACAGCAAAGATTCTCAAAATTTCTTTAGCATTAAAAGATAAAAACTAATGATGGTCTCATCCTTACTGTCAGCCTTGCATGTGTCATTGATCCTGGTAAAGTACTTGTAGCAGCTGCATTTGTAGGAGCCCTTGGTGTTGTTGCAGATCTGGGAGCAAACTCCAAACTGTAAACACTCATTCTTATCTGGGAGACGGAGAGCCAAAGGAAAGAATTAATGTCAGTGAAAAATATATTGCAAACCAGTTTCTAAGTCTAAAGTGTAAACATCCAATTAGTAATAATTGCAGCGAGTTATTAACATGCCACAGTGCTTTCGTCATGTGTACCTCCACAGGTGCGGTGTCCTATCTTCTGGAAGCCCGGTTTGCAGGAGCAGAAGGAATCCGTGCCACTAGTGATGCAGTGGGCCTCGTCTCCATCGCCGCACTGAGTGCTGTTACTGCGACAGTCGTTCAGCCTTTTGTCTGCGATTAAACAAGCAAGTCAAAGATGAGACGGAGCATTCAGAGGTTCCATGTCTCAGATTGGATGACGGATCAGAAAGGAGGAACCTGTTTTGCACTTGATCTCATCGGATCCAAAGTCCTCACAGTCATTGAAGAAGTTGCAGCGGAGGTTGGAGCTGATGCATCTGCCGTTGGAGCACAAGAACTCATCCTTCTCACATGTGGGAGGAGCTCGGTGGGCCTCTGCAGATGCAACCGCAGACATGTCAATAATAATTCAAGCTGAGGAAGAGGAAGTACAGGTGTTCTCAAATCTTCACTTCCTCGCAAACGTTTTTCATACCCCTAAAACCTTTGCAACTATAAACGTCAATTTGTTGTAACAGGGAAGACAAAGGAGCAAAAAATGGTGAGGAGCGAAAATTCTGCAGAATATGAACACTTTTCCAAGTAATTGTAAGAAATCTGAACGACTCCATTTCTTACCACAGTTGAGTTCGTCTGAGTTGTCCCCACAGTTATTAACGCCATCGCACCTCCTCGACATGTGCAGACACACGCGGTCATTCATGCAGCGGAAGACCCTGGTGGGAGGACACTGGAACCTCCCTGAGAAGAAGAACAGATGAGACAGAGCCAAGAACAAAATAAACAGGTCAGGACATATGATGGCGATCGATACATTTCAGAGGTGTGGTGCTGAAAAGCTGAACTCACTGCATTCTTCTGGATTCTCATCAGAGTTGTCGCCACAGTCGTCTTCGCCATCACACTTCCAGGCGAGTGGCTTGCACAGAGTGTTGTTGCACTGGAACTCATTCTGAGGGCAGTGACGTCCAGCTGAGAAATAAAAGACCAAGGTGGAGTTGCTGAGCAATGCCAATTTTATTTAATGGCTTTCAGATTTGAAGTTAGGCTAACAAAGGAAGTAAACAATTTATGTGCACAAATCCTCAGTGATCCATTGTCCAATCATCCTAACATCCTTAAATCTTAAAAGAAGTTTTGAGCAACATCTCTTGAGGCTTTTTGAAGGCCTTTTACAAATTTTATTTGAATGTTGGCAGCTTTTTCCACTTAATCTGGCCCAGTACCTAATCATAGTAGAACTGTATGATATCAGCAAAACATGTAATTACTATTGCTGAATATTGCCCATTTTCCTAACTTTTTTTCTTTATTTTCTTCATCATAATGTCCCCACCAATCTTTGAGAGCTTTAGCATTTAAATCATTAAAAGATTCAAAGTCCAACCAACATGCCCCATATATATTTGGCATGCAGAATTTGCATGAGTGACTCTTCACATTTAATATCCTACCAATTATTGCATTCATGTGATTGTGACATTGTACGGTGCTTTGGTATAATTGTGGTGTTTTGTTTTTTTAGAGGAATGTTTTTTGTTGCATGTTAAGCCACTTAGCTCTGACTTATGAATTATTTAGACTTAAAAAGACCTTTAGATCTTCTGGAGAACCATGAAGAAGAAAGAATACAAGAACATCTGGTTTCTCTGAAGCAAAATAACAAAAATGGCTTAAAATTATATACTTCCAGGTTATAGGATATATTCCTGCAAGGAAAGGCTTACCAGCGCTGCCGCAGTTCTCCTCATCACTGCCGTCCATGCAGTCAGGGTCAGAGTCACATCTCCAGCGGATCGGGATACAGTGGCCGCTCTTACACTGGAACTGGTCAGTGTCACACTTCAGATCACAGCCATGCTGAAGATGACAAACACCACGCAAGCAGAGTTATCTTACAGTGAGAGTTATAAATAGCATAGCTGGAGGATGCTGCATACATCTGTCACCTTTCACGGAGTTTGGTATAAAAGGCTAAAAAAAACTGAAGTAACTGGCTAAAACATTTTTATACAAAGTGACAATGCATCTCTTCTCCAACAAAATAAGTTATGCATATAAAATATTAGCTCATAAATGAAAACCGTAAACCAATGTACACATTTTCTGGGGTGGGGGTAGGTTGTGAAGATATCATTTCTTGTTGTTTATTTTCAAAAGAAAACATTTTTTCCACATACAGATTTAAAAGTCATTTTGTCTATTTAAACAAAATCAAGCCTGCATTTGTAATGTCTACAAACAAAAAGATTGACCTTTCATTTTGTGTCAGCTGAAAGAAAAACTAATTTATGGCGTTCCTCAACAGGAATACGTGAAACCTAAGCATCAAAAAGTAAGCCGGGCGCCCCCACCTCATCAGATCCATCAGCACAGTCGTGATCTCCATCACACTTCCATCTTCCAGCGATGCAGCGGCCGTTTGTGCAGGCGAACTCGCTCTCTGAACATTGTCGAGGCTCTAAAGAAGGAGAGGCTCGTGTTACTGACAAATACCGACGAAGATCAGGTGAGCAAACTTTTAGCACAAAGCACAAAATTGTTACACCTAGATGGGTAAACAATACTTCAGGAGGTGATGTGAGAGACTTAAAGGAGATGTCTTTTGTATTAATACATTTTTATTGTTAAGAAAAATCATGCATCTTGGCAAAAAAGGACAACTAAAACTTTGGAAAATGGATTACAGCTCTGCTTGCAGACTCTCAAGGGTCAGTGGAACAAAACAGGGGTTGGAGAAGTGGAAATGATGGAGCACACAGGAGAGACATGGCGCTGATATGGGAGGTGGAATAACTTACCTCTGGCTCATACCAACAGGACGGTATGAAATGAAACAAATATCAGATGAGGTGAGATGCTTTAGAAATGTCAATGCAATGAATTTGCATTCAAGCTCATCAACTCGTTAGACGTTAAAAGGAGAAACATGACTTTGTTACTGGTGGATGATGCACGCGGGTTACTGGTAGCAGATTAGGTGAGCTAATAGATGTAGACAGGATAAACTACAGAGGCATAGTATTGCTGCTGAAAGCGACACGTACGGCATTTCTCTTCGTCAGAGTTGTCCCCGCAGTCGTTGTCGTAGTCACATTGCCAGCGGCCTGGGACGCAGCGGTTGTTCTTGCATCTGAACTGGTAAGGTTCACACGTCCTCTCAGCTGCACGATTCACAAAAATATGTTGCAGTGAACAACAAGGACCTGGAAACATCTGCACCTCTAGCTTCCCTGCAGGGCGGAAAGTTCCTACCACACTCTTCTTTTGGTTCATCAGAGGAATCGCCACAGTCGTCCTCGCCGTCGCACTTCCAGCGTGCAGGGATGCAGCGTCCGGAGTCTTTGCATCGGAACTCATCCACGCCGCACGTCATCTGAGCTGCAGGGAAGACGAGCGATTGAGCACAACGTTTAGTGACATTCATTAAGGTACGTCAGAGAAAGCTGATCGGGTCGGTAAAACAGGAGACTTACTGCAGTTGGCTGGTTCATCAGATCCATCCGCACAGTCGTTGTCCCGGTCACACACCCAGAGGCGAGGTATGCAGCGTTTGGTCATCGCACACTGGAATTGGGTGGGAGCACAAGTAACCTCAGCTGTTGGGGAAAATAAAAAGAATATTGTTAGTTTTACAATTTAAATCGCGTAAATGAGTAAAAAAGAAGAAACTTACGGCAGTCCTTCTCATCCTCGCCCTCTCCGCAGTTTTCCTGGCCGTTACAGCGGAAGATCCCCGGGATGCAGCGGTTTGGGTGGGAACATTTGAACTGGCTGGGCAGGCAAACGTGAATATCTGGGAATAAAGATTTGAAGCAGACAGAGCAATAACAACGTTTTTTCCCCCCAGAAATACATAATAAAGCTGGTAGACATTTAGAGCTGCAAATAAAAAACAAAGACCTACCACAGTTGGCCTCGTCGGAGAAATCCTGGCAGTCGTTATCTCCGTCGCAGATATAAGCAGGGTTGGTGCAGATGCCCGTGCCGCACTGAAACTGTCCCGGTCTGCATTTAAACTCCGCTGTCACAGACAAGTCGCAGTTTGTCAACATCCTGCTCGGCATGAGTATATTCAAGATTTCATCTCCTCCGCTTCTCTTTTTAATGCAGAGCTACAGCCAAATCAATGCACCAAGCATGAATATGATACTCAATCATCATCATCTTCTTTCTCAGACACTTACGACAGTTTGCCGGCTCGTCTGATCCGTCTCCACAGTCATCCTCAGTGTCACATTTCCACCAGAAAGGAATGCACTTGTCGTTCTTGCACACAAACTGGAACAGGTAAAGAAATGACTAAAACTGAGAACAGAACTGGTGATAGATGACAGAAACCCTGGGGAATCGATCCCGCAGTCATGATAAAGAAAATGAGTAAGTCTGGCATTTTTTTATTTCTAAAGTTTGATATGCCAGAACTTAAAAACTGATCTTATAACTGACCACGTCTTAGAATGAGATGAATAAAACTTAAAAACAAATGAGATATCAAACCTAGTCACTGTTTATTTTCCAAAAACTAACCAAAATTCTTAAAAATAATTTATACAAAATAGGCATAAATCAGGAATTAAAGTACTTTTCCTACGCATGGGCTTAAACTTCCATCATCTGAATAAATGTTTGGTCCCACTTTTCATTTAAAGAACATTTAGCAATGCAGGGAGTTTATTGTTAGGAAATCATTTAACCTTTGGTAATATTATCACCACTTGTTTACATTCTGCTGACATGCAAAACAACTGAACCAATTCTAACCAGAATAGTGATGGTTCCCTTTAAACCCATCCACATTTTCTAAACCAGATTTAATCCTTGAATCTTTAATTGAATCCCAGTTTATGACTGCATTTCCACAAATCGGGGTTCCTATAAATTTTCCATTTCAAAGTTCCATATTTTCTTAGACTTTGGCACCATCTACACTAACATGGATATTTTATAAAATGGAGGAGTTTTTCCTGTTTTTCTTGTCCTTCTGGTCTATATGCAATCACAGTTTTCTAGTGAGAAACTTTAACAACCCTGGTCTATTTGTGTGTGTTCATGTCCGACTGAAAAACAAAGTATTTATAACTGTTGACGTGGCAACGAACAACGTGCATGCTCAAAATCCCTTCTACCATGAAACCACAAGAACAATAGAGCTGTTCAGAGGAGATGTTTTTGTTGCATCTGTTTCACTTTGTCCCGACTCTGATGAAATTAAACTTTATGCATGAGCTGAAAAAGTTACAGAATCTTTAGTCCGGCATTGCTTTTTTATGCTCTGTTTTTTCTTGCTTTCTGTTTTGATGTTAATTTAGGTTTTGCTATGAACTGAATCAGCATATGTATTTCAGTGCTGGTCTGGATGCAGGTATTTTAATACAAAATATAAATTTTGTAATTTGGACAGTCATTGTTAGTAAATGTGTGTAAAGCGTTTGTTCTCAGTGTAACAAAACAGAGATAAAATATGTTAAACTTTAGGCTTGATGTGGAAGGACTGGAAAATTACATTAAATTTACATTCAGTGCAGAAACACTTTGGCTGTTTTAGTCAATCATTTTAAGAAAATCCAATTTTCCATTTTAAAAGATGAAACACTAAATAAACTCTGAAAGGCCACACCAGTTAAATTTTTTTCATAATTCTGCAGACCTGGGAACTGCTTAAATTAAATTCCAGAGTAGGAAGCCAGTTAAATGCTGAGCTACAGCCTGCTTACTTGGCTCGCCGTACAGTTGGACATGCATGTCCGCTGGTCGCTGGCCAGATAGAAGTTAGTGGGACAGGCACATTTGTAGCTTCCTCCAGGTGAGAGGAGGCAGAGGTTGCTGCAGCCGCCGTTGTCTGTCTGGCACGGGTGGTTGAGCACTGTGACGGAGATGAAGGGACAAACAAAAGACTGAGCTGGATTGAAAATGTGTCTTGAATTATTGTTGTGAATTATTATTAGGTAGAAAAAACGTACAGAACTTCTTAAATCTCTTACCTGGGGGCTGGCGGTAGGGATGGTAAATGTGAATATCCATGGGCCGGTGCAGGGTGTTGATCAGGGTGGTCTTGTTGGTACCCATGGTCTTATGTGCCCTGTTGATGGACTTTGTCTCCCAGTCGGTCCAGTAAATGTACTCCTCAAACAGCGTCATGGCAAAGATGTGAGGGATGTCATGGTTAAGAACTGTGGAAGCAAACATGGTTTTCCAGTCAGATCCTCACAAACGGCCAGAGTAAAGATACCGTCAGGTTTTCAGGGTCAATGCCAAGATTTTTCACCACCCTAATCTTCTCACAATTATAAATAGTCATATGATGAGACCTGATGTATTTTGAGAGATTTAGACACGAGAATCTAAAGGCAAACACAAAAGAACTCAAAGGTCTTTCAGAGCTAATTTACAGGCTAAAAAGCACTCTTTAATATGAAATGATCTGGTAGATGACGCAAACTTTAAGTCATTCTTTGTTCAAAATTACATAAGAGGGCAGCACCAAGAAATGGAGTCTACTGGCTTTTTTAAACCCTTATAAAAGAAAAATATAGAAATTAAATCTATTGAATATCTTAACATGAGCTGCTCCACGTCAGTGGACCCCTTTAAAGAGTCTTAGCCCAGTTTTACTCTCATGCGTTTCTCTTGTATGTGCAAACAAACCGTTTCGTTCCTATGTACTAAACATGAGTCCAAATATTACATATCACTTTATTTGTCTTTATTATTTTTAATAAATTATAGAGATAAATGGTCTTAGAAATGGTCAAATCTCAGTTATAATTCAAATTAATCTGCACTGACCAGGCTTTTTCTGGCCAAAACCAATTTCAGGACAATGAAACCGTCAAGAAAAAAAAATGTGCAGCAGGTTTTTTATGGAGGTATTAAATCCAACTGAAAATGATGGAGTTACAAGAATATCCCCCTAGATGCATCAAAGCACACGTACCTAACCTTTATTTGATGTTTAGGTAAACTCTGAAAAGGACATCAAAGCACATGCAGTTGGTTGATGTGTTTGTAGACAGAAAATGGTGGGAGTTATATTTGATGCATTTAAAGAATAAGAAGAAAAATCAGAATTTTCAGTATTTGACCTGCAGATCAGAAATCATAGCTAAATCCAGACCACCTGGCCTAATGGACTGACCTAGGACTTCAATGATCGGATATACTGGGCAGATGCCAGAGAGTTTGCCAGTCTGGACGGGACCAGCAGACACACAGGTAACAGATCAGTAATAATCCAAGAAAAAATTACCCGATTCTGATCTCTGACCGATTGATGGGTGCATCTCTTTATCTTCTACACAATATCCACTGACTGTCCTGTTTGGGTCATTTGACTCTCATCACGTATAACAGATTATGATCCCAGATCAAACCAGCAATGGCTCTGAACATCCAAATGATAGTAAGTAAAAAAGTGAAGTTGGTAAAGCGCCTTTCACAGACACAAAGAAAAAAACATTGCAGAATACAGTATCAAAGGGTTAAACAGACCAGCCCTGTACCTGAACGTCAAGGACATGAAATGTTCTGAGTACTTTTCACTAAAAGGAAACAATCAGTTTTTAAATCTAAAAAGCAGCACATTTATGATTTTAAACCATGAATACATTACATTAAAATCCAAGCAATTTATTATGAATAATATTGAACACATTTTCCATTATTTTACCCCCAAAAAAGGCTTTTTTGAAATTCAACAGTCTGGTCAGTCTGCTTTCCTCTAGAGATGGAGGTAAAGTGTGCAAAGGGCAAAAAGTTCAAACCCACCCCTCCTACTAATAATGTACATCAGAAATCCATGCCGTAATTTACTGAGCACATGGAGCAATCTATAGCAGTAAATAGAGCCCTATACTTCCTTCTCAGGGGTTGTTCCTGCCAACAGAAACTTTCTGTTCTGTCAATGTTATGCTAAGTGAACAGATAGAGTCTCCATTATATCCGTGTTACACAACAGCTTCTACACTTCATTAGGTTTTACACTCTAATTGATCCTCCAATTCTTCTGGCGACATTTACGCGGCGTCTCATGCATGCTCTCAGTGTTTGAGGGTGGCTGCGTAAAATAAACATGCAGCAGCAATTCAGATTCACACACATCTGACAGGGCAAACAAAAAAAGCAGATGGTACTCCTTCAAAAAACCTAGCAGTTAGCAACAAATTTCAGCAGTGATATTCACCAATAATCTTCTTTAATAAAACTAATACATGATGGCAGATTTACAGCCTTAGAACAAGTTCAGATATTAGGAGCATTAGCTCAAAGTGCCCTCCAGTCCGTCCTTATCCGAGTCTTGGTTCTCAAACACACACAGGGCTCCAATGGTGGTTAAAGGGTGTGTGATTCAGTGGAATCATTGATGTGTAGTCCACCAAGCTGTTGTGAGATTACGCTGCATTATAGAAATGATTTTTTTTTATTTAAAAAGCACACAGTTTAAAACTACGTTCGATGCATCAATAACAAGCAATTACAGGCCCATGTTCAATCTAACATTTGGCAAAGATCATTGAAAATAAAGTTTATGAACCCCTTTATGTTAAAAAAATAATTTCAGTTGAATGAAATACATCAACAGTGAATGATCTAGAACTTCTTTGTCTTTGTATTACTTGATCTCTGTACTGGGTTTAACATACGTTATCATGACATCCTGACTAATAGACTGGAAAAAGAGCTGTGACTGTCTGATGTACTAAACAGCGTGAGACACTGACTGCTCTGTAATTTGGTAATTATAATTATATTATAATATATAATATATTATTATCTGGGTAAGCAAAAATCAGTGGTGGGGTTCCACAAGGAACTATTCTTGGGCCACTTTTATTTAACTTCTACATGACCCTCCCCCCAGCTCAGATTATAGAGCACTACAACATTTCTCATCATATATATGCTGAAGACACACAACTTTATATCTCAGTGACCGTATTGGGCTGTGGTCATGCACGGAGTCAGTGTATCCATAATATCAATGAGTGGATAGGTCAGGATTTTCACCAGCTAAATGCATACAAGATGGAAATTTTGTCTTTGGTCCCAAAAATGCAAGGATAGCTATCAGTGTTCAACTCAATAGAGCTAAAGACCACAGATTCTGCATGAGACCTCGGTGTTCTGTTGGATCAAAAATTTAACAACCACATTAAGTCTGTTGTTAAATCAGCTTACTATTTGCCAGAATAAAGAGTTTCCTGTCAAAACAGGAAACAGGAAAATCTGGTGCATGATTTATTTTCAGTATGTTAGATTATTTCCATGGAGCCTTTACTGGTCTCTGGTAAAAAAAGATCATCCAAAATGTTGCTGCCAGAGTCCAGACCAACACCGGGAAAATGGATCATATCACATCAGATCATAAACCACTGCACAGGCTCCTTAGCTATAAAAGGACAGACTTTACAATTCTGTTATTGGTCCATAAAGCACTAAATAGTCTTGGGCCAAAATAAATTTCTGAGTTGCTTGTCAAGTGCAAACCATGTAGACCCCTCAGGTCCACAGACACTAGCTTACTCAGTGTTTCCAGGACCAGAACTAAACAAGGGAAGATAGCATTTGGTTTCTTTTCTCCTCAGCCTTGGAACAAACTCCCTGAAAACCTGGGATATGCAGACACTGGCGGCTCACTTAAATTAGGACTAAAAACATTTTTGTTTACAGCACCTTTTACCAAAAACGTTCACTAATAAACTGTTTGCCAGAGTTAGGCTGGGTGGTATGAACAGGCTAAACCCAATTTGCAGTACTGATCTCTTACCTGTGTGTCTGCTGGTCCCGTCCAGACTGGTGAACTCAATGTAGTCCTCTCTGGCATCTGCCCAGTATATCCGATCATTGACAAAGTCCAAGGTCAGTCCATTAGGCCAGGTGATCTTATCCTCAATGATAATTTTTCTGTCAGTGCCGTCCATCCCAATTCTCCCAATGTGAGGGTTTTCACCCCAGTCAGACCAGTAAAGGTACCTAACCAACAGATAACACAGATGACCTTGAATTAAAGAAATTTAAAGCAAGCATCTTCAACGTTGCAGATTAAAATAATGTCTCTTACCCGTAGCGGACGTCCAGAGCAACAGCACGCGGTTCCTTAAGGCCACTGTTAACCAGCACAGTCCTGTAGGCCCCATTAAGCTTCGAGACCTCAATGGTGTCACGGCCTTTGTCACACCAGTACAAGTTTCCACCGACCCAGTCCACAGCCAGACCATCTGGATTACTTAGGGAGGTTCGGTGCAAAACCTGCCAGATCAGTCAAAATGTAGCCGAAGAATAAACTTTATCTGACTCGTACTTCTAACAAACGCTGAAATATTGTCAGACATGAATTTTAACATTTGTTGAATTTTCTTCCTGACCTCCATGTTGGAGCCATTCATGTGCATCCGTCGGATCATGCTTCCCTGAGTGGTCACATCTGTCCAGTAGATCATCTGCTCTTCATAGTGAAAGTCCAGTGCTACTGCATTGTTCAGACCCTGATTAAAAAACAAAACAGAAGGAGTAATAGTTATCTTTACAATGAAAGCTGACAGTGAGAACAAAAATGTTTCTTCAAACAGAGAACCAGGCATCCCACCTGCTTTATAAGAGTGTAGTTGGAACCATCCAGGTTGAGCTTTCTCAGATAGTAACGATTCGCAAAAATCAAGTAGGGCTCCACTTCTACACACAGATACCATGCAAAACACATTATTCAGGACTGAGTTATATATGTGCATTGAATGAGTTACAAGTCTCCCTTATGGCTGCCTTACCCGATGTGGACTTGCAGATGGTGGGGTCATTGGGGCTGACTACAAAACCATCCACGCAGAGACAGTGGAAGCTGCCATGTGTGTTCAGGCAGTGCTGAGAACAGGGGTAGGTGGTCGTGCACTCGTCTATATCCACACACGTCTTCCCATCGCGCTTCAGCTGGAAGCCTGGATGGCATCTGCACTGCAGGGACCAACAACAGAGCACATGCGTCGAAATCTCACGGACGAGGTCAGTCAAGCAATCCTCACATTTATTCTGGTCGCGCGCCACTTTCTAGTTCCGTGCAAGGCAAACGTTTTATGTTTCAGTGTTAAAGCTGGTTGTTAAAGCTGTTCTTCCTATTTGCCAAAATAAATCTGAATGAATACAAGTGTTTTAAAATAACAAAAACATGTTTGGCAAAACAGTGTTCATACCCTTTGAGAACGTTTTCACATTTTGTCACAACCTTCTTTGCAAAATCTTAGGCTCAGTCTGATTGGATGAAGCATTTCTGAGAGCATACATTTTCAGATAAAACCGCATCAAGAGGATTTTGTTCTGGACTTTGACTTGGCCATTCCACTATGCCTTGCAATTCTTTTTCTTCCATCCCCTGTATTTAGATCCGTTTATCTTTACATCAGCTTCGACCAGCTTCCACGCCCAAGAAAACAATTTCCACAGCACTGTGCTTCCACCACCATGATTCACTGTAAACATATGTTTAGATTGAAGTGCATTGTCAGTTTTCGTTTTACATAAAATACAGTGGGTGTGGTTGCAATGTGACAAAATGTGAAAAAAGTTCATTGGGTGTTCATAGTGCAAGGCACTGTCCATTGTGTATTAATCCAGGTTACATATTTTAAAAAAAAGTGTTTATATGTGATGCAGACATCGAACTTGATCACAAAGCAGAATAGAGATGCCTAAGTAGTAGAAAGCTAGTGCAAAGTGTTTTTCATTTGTAGAAGAAGCCTTGCCCTAAAAAAACTGTACACCACAGATGTAACAGTTCACCCAGAGTTCAAGCTGTCCCAAGACTGGCCTCTTTTCAGGAATGAGGATCTGAAGAGACGGGCTTATCTTTTTATACCAGGTCCTCTTGAACAAACAGCAAATACTATCCCAGTTAACCCTGTGCTCCCAGTGAAAGTTGCACATTGAAAAGGGAAATCTGAAAGAAATGAGATGTCTCACTTTAAAGCCGATCTTTAAGTCATCGCAGAGCTGCGAGCAGCCACTCAGCTTACTGTTCAGACACTCGTTGATGAAGCAGTTTAGTTCGTCAGAGCCATCGCCGCAGTCGTCGTTCCGGTCGCACAGCAGAGTCTCGTTTAAACACTTCTTATTATGGCACATAAAGGCCGATTCATTACAGGTCCTCTCTGAAATCAAAGATACACTGTCATTGTAACAAATTACATGAATTCTTCTTAGACTAACTGAGCTGGTACAAAAATGTGACCTGTTTTTAACAGCAAATGATAAATTGTGCTTAGGAGGCTTCTAAAAGAAGCATAAATGAACTAGAAAAGATAGTGCAAATATGTCTGCTGCTTAATAACATAATATGCAGCTGAATCTTTACACAGGTTACTATTAAGTCCAGCTTTTTAATATTTATCAGCTATTTCTTTTTTTAAGCATTAAGTCTGCAAGCAGGAGAGAAAAGAATAAAAAGGTTTATCACTAGAATAGCCACAATTATCATTGTGCTTGATCATGTGTAAAGTCACTTGATAATTGAGTAATAACACCATGGATTTACAACGTTATGAGATTTACACAAACATTTGAAAGAAAAATGTTTAACATGTTCTTACTGCTTTGATTTACAACTGATCGGCAGCAATTTCTCCTGTAATTATCAAGCTTCAAACTGAGCAAGAATACTGATAAACAGACAATATATTTTGTTGTAGTTTTGAAGTGCCATTTGTGCAGAGTATTAAACCTCATTAGCAGGTTAACTGGTCAGGCTATCTGCAGTTGGCTGCTTAGTAGACTGTTAATAGCTTCCAGTCCGCTGCTTTTCCCCATCAGGGGAACCATCTTTGTGTTTCTAGTAAGGCTTCCGAAAAGAGAAGCAGCCTTCTTCAGCCAGCTGAATAGCAGTGTGCAGCAACAGTTTGGGGAGGGGTAGTAATACATCACCTTATGTCTTAGACAGCTGAAGAAACTCTGGACTATAAACCATTGTAACAGTATTGTTTTTGATGCCAAAACGTTTTTAAACCTTGCCAAACCTTGATGCCAGTAACCGACCCTGTAATAGTTTCTGCAGGACCAAATAAACTTGATCCTACCTGAGTCTATGCAGTGAGGGTTTTTGGGAGCTTCATCTGAGTGATCTGGACAGTCAAACTCCCCGTCACACTCCCACTTCTTCTGGTTGAGGCAACGACCATTGGCACAGCGAAACTCATCTGGGCCACATGGTGGATATTCTACACCAAAGCCACAGATTATACACTTGTAAAATTAGCAGGTCGCTGAACAAAGACACACTATATACTGGCTTACCAGAATTCCTATAATAGTTTTCTTAGATGCAAAGTAAAACTAACCACATTCAGGGGATTCATCCGACCCATCGGAGCAATCAATGTCATGGTCACACACAAAGTGCTTAGGGATGCACTGTCTGTTCTGGCACATGAACTCATTCTTGGTATCACATGTATTGTTGGTGTACACTGAAAGCAGAAACAACCACATTTATTAAAAAGACATGGGGATTTTTCTGGCTATTTCCTGCAATCATAACAGACTGTCTGACTTACTGCACCCAGCTTTCACACTCTCATCGGCTCCATCGGGACAGTCATTATCTCCATCACACTTCCAGCGCTGAGGGACACACACATGGGAACCCGGGCACTGGAATACGTCAGGGCTGCAGGATTTATGTTCTGTGAAGTCATGGATTAGTTAGCTGAAGGTATGATGGTTAAATGTTTCCAGTGAACAGGCAACAGAAAGCAAGGGTAATGTTAGTTACCACATATCTGGCCTTCGTCAGAGCCGTCACCGCAGTCATCGGAGCCATCACACACCCAATTCTTGGAAATGCAGCGGTGGTTCCCACATTCGAACTGAGTGGGCGAACAAAACTTGTCTGCAGGAAAAGAGAAGGTGTGTTCAGTATCTTGAGAGAACAGCAAAGCTGCGCTTTTTTTGGGAAAATCGAGAGCATGAAAGAAAACAGTCTTTGCGTTTTCAGGAAAATATGAGCTAGACTTTGCAAAAAGACTGACCGCAGTGTGTTTCATCAGCTCCATTCTCACAGTCATTCTCCTTATCGCAGGTCCAGCTCATCGGAATGCAACGCCCACTGGGGCAAGCGAAGAAGTTAACGGGACATTTCAGCTTCCTTTTATCTGCAAAGTGGAAAAAAAACATGAACATGGATCTGTGGAGGGTTACAGGGAGCTGAAAGTGTTAGAAGAAAAATAAAGACACCCCACCTGGACAGTTTCTCTCATCAGAAAAGTCTCCACAGTCATTGTTGCCATCACACACCCATGAGGAGAGATAACAGAGTGTGGTTTTCTCACAGCTCCGGAAGGAGGAACCTTTAACTCCGAGGCGGAAGAAACGTGAGCAGTCGGTAGGTTCTGAGAAAATAAAACAAGCTTTTTCTACTTCAGGTTATACTTTTTCATTTGGTCACACTGCTAAAATTTATAATGGATTGCGTACGGCAGTTCATTTCATCACTCGCATCTTCACAGTTGACCACCTGGTCGCAGCGGCTGTGGTTGGTGATGCAGCTCCCGTCTTTGCACTGAAATTCTCCTGCTTTGCACAGGGTCACTGCAAGGAAAAATGGGAGTTTAGCTAAGAAAAATCAAGTTCCAGATTAAGTAAATTTATATTTCCTTTAAAATGTGCCCGTCAAAAAAGCTTTCACAAAGCAACAACAATCACATAGTGACTAGCGTGAACCAGATTTACTTACTGTTGCAGGGCAGCTCATCTGAATTGTCTCCACAGTCATCTGTGCCGTCACACCAGAACTGGTGGCCAAGGCAGCGGCCGTTAATGCACCGTCTGTAGCCCTTCTTACAAATGCGATTGGCTGCAGAGAACAGTTGTTTATATTTTCAGTTCTAATAAATTAAAATGAAAATCAAACCTATTTTTTGTGCTTTACACCTTTACACCTTTACACCTTTTGTGCTTTACACCTCTAGCCTTAAATGTACCTTTCCTTACCACATACCATATATAGTAACAAGCTACACATACAAGATGTTGAAATTGATCAATGGTAATTATTATTTACCACCTAATTTATTTCAATTAAAACTCACCACAATACGACTGCTTTTCGTCAGACTTGTCCTTGCAGTGGGCCATCCCGTCACAGGTAAGGCTGTAGTTGATGCAGTCACCGTTTCCGCACTCAAAGTCATCAACACTTGCACATGACATATTCAGTGCTGGTAAAAGGGAAAACATTCAGTTTCAGAAACGCTCAAACAAAACTCAAGGATTCCAAAAGGTTTTGCTCCTTCTTTCTTACAAGAGCAGGTGTTGTCCTCGAGGAGCTGTCTGTCCCCGCGGCAGCTGCAGTTCACCCGTCCATCGGATGTAGGCAGACACAGATCCTGGCAGCCTCCGTTATTTGTGCGGCATGGAGAATACTCACCTGAGGAACACAGGAGGGTTTGTTTGGAAAATTATAATACGCAACATGTTCTTCTCACGTTGTATGCAGGAAAAATATTGTTTGGTATGCTTTTTCCAATGAAACATACGCAAGTGACATAATAGTAAAGAGGGAAGTCTTTTGGTCTAGAGACATGATGTTTAGCTTGTACTCTTTAAAAAGTACTCTTGGCTCATTGATTCTATTTAACCGTATCTGTTTCCTATACGAAGGACAGTTTTCCTTATTTACCCCGACCCCGACTAAAGGAATACTCCTGGTGTGAGCATTAATAGGGTTTAGCATTCATTCACCTAGCCAAGTATATTATAGATATACAGAGCATAAATTCATAAAAAATGAAATATATCCTAGCAAATATTGCATTTAAGCAGTTTAGACGGTCCTCTCTCCTGCATGAAGCCATCAACTGACTTACTGTTATCACTAACTTTGTATTCCTTGTAGTTCTTTCCCACAGGAAGTACTCCAGTGTTTCTGTGTTTAGTAGTATTTCCTTTCTGGACAAAGCCACTGACTGAGCTATTGCTAGCATTGATGTCGTGTGCTCTTTGTTTTTCTATCCTATAGAAAGAACTCTTGGTGATGTGATTCAGTGTTTATCTGGCCCTTTTTCATTTATGGTGAATTGGTGCCATATAAATAAACTGAACTGATTTCAAATAAAGCTTATAAGGGAACGCTTAAAAGTATAAGAAAAAGGTTTTTTTTTGGTCAGAGCGCAATTCATAAATGAGGTGGGATGAAAAAAAAAAAAGCAATACTGTTGCCATCAAAAAAAACCTTGAGTAAAAATGGGTAGTTAAGTAGATGACTAATGAATAATTGTCACTTATGTGGTGACAGCCGCCCAGGAAAGTTCTGAACTTCAGATGTAAATGCAGCCCAGACACTTTCCAAGTATGATAAAAGACGCATTAAACTGAATCTTTGAGAATCCTAATATTTTGAAAAGCACCACAAATATAAAACTATTTTAGCCCTTTCTGAGGGATTTCGCTAGTAACCAATAGGTAGACCAACAAAGATAGATATCCATTTTCTAACCTAGTGTTACGGCAGCTATTTTCTAGCTGTTTTAGAAAAAAAGTCTTTGAAAAAGTAAAAACATAAAACACAATCATGAGTTATGCTAAATAAATCGATGAGTGAATGATACTCACAGCTATTGGTGTCATTAGCTACTGCAATGATGCCCATAGGCTGCTGAGGAATGTCGGCACGCAGAACTTTCATGTCTCCTCCCGTAAACTTGTCAGCCCTCAGGACAGCCCTCCTCACCCAGTCCGTCCAAAAGATGTAATCTCCATACACAGCGAGACCAAATGGATGAACAGGTTCGTTCTTCAACAAGACCTGGTGCATACAATTTTAAACGTATAAAAAAATAATAATATGTCTCAGTGCCAAGGCTGTATCATCTTCTTTACAGATAACATCAAACCAAAGAGCTGCCTTACATAACGGTTGCTTCCATCATACTCGCAGCGCTCGATCTTGTCCAGAGTGGCGTCGGAGAAGTAGAGTTTCTCGGCACGGTGATCTATGGCCAGGCCATTAGGAGTTTTAATGTCACTGCCAATGATTACAAGCACATTAGCTCCGTTCAGAGAGGCCCTCATGATGCTGGGAGCCTGCTCGTTCCAGTTTGTCCAGAACATGAGACTGTGGTGGGAAACAACAGAAGAGAGGAATTATGGCATGCTACCAGAAAGACCTGTAAAAGAAGTTACGGCTCACTGAGGTAAAATAAACAGCGGATGAGGATAAAGATCTGAGACAGCTGACTCACTCCTGACACTCATCCAACACAAAGGCTCTGGGGTGGTCTTCTCCAGACATTGTAACGACAATGTTGCGGTTGTAAGCCACAGAGCGGCTCTGATCCACCGTGTGGCGAGTGATGGTGGAGGTGGTGTAACTAGTCCAGTAGAGTGTGTCCCAGCCTCGGTGGTATGCCAGACCCTCAACGGACCCAACATCTGTGAAACAAAGAGAGGAAAAAAGTACATATTAATATTAAAAATATGTTTTGAAAAACCCACTTACACAAGAATTTTAGATAACCTTTGATAAGCATTTGAGAAACATTGATCAGAGATGTTGGAACATGCCTTCTAGGTTTCCACATGTATCTGCTCATAAATTGTGAAACTCTGGGAAATAATTTGGGATGTAAAAGAAAATAGGGTCAACTAAATGTGACTTTTAAAAAGGGATTGCTTGATCTGATCCAAGTGCTGGACCAGGGCCTGATCAAGGCATTTTTAAATGATGACTATTTCACTTCCACACTAAACTTAACACCAGACTCCTAAAGCTGATGTTCTCCAGGTACTTTTAGGTCAGGTGTACCAACAGTGCTAGCCATCGAGCTCTGCAGCTGCGTTTTGCTCAGCCAGTTAAAAAAAATTCATGGCCTATTTTGTGAATACAGCTTGCAAACATGTATAATTGCCCTTAAAAAATCCAACATATCTGGGTTTCCACTAACAATCCAAGTATTATTCACCTTTTACACTGACTTTTAGGGCAATAGACAGACCATGTTAGCGGTTTCAGCTCCTAGTGACCTGATCTATGTGCTGTGAGGAGAATTGTACAGAGAGCTGCAAAAACACTACTCATTACATTTCAGCTCCCAAAAGAAAACATGACGTTTTTTGAAAGAAATAGAACAGGTAATTATTTTCTTTTCTTTATATATAAAAAGAAAAACTATGCCTGTTTAAACACACATTGTCAGAACATAGCTGCTTTCTTAACCTAGCTAACCCTGTGTCTAAGCAGCATATTAACACGCCCTGCAGTATTTGACTGAGACATTAACCTAATCTTAATTTACCCTCTTTAGTATGAGGTACAAAGAAAGTAAGATTGAAAAATATCTACTCTGAACACAAAATACCTCAGCAGAGACTTTGACTATTGGGAGTGGAGGTATGCAATCATGGATGATATAACATGGGCATAATGACAACACAAACAGCCTAAACGCCAAAGTTTTAATGACACCTTTAAAACCCCTTGTAAAATTTTAGGGCAAAAAAAGGGCCCAAGCATTAAAGTACGAAAATTGGAATCATCCCTAGAACACACACATTACGCAAAGTTTGGAAACCATTAAGCTAGATTTCTCTTTCTGGGAAGGAAACGCAAATTACTAATGTCACTTTGAGGGGAGGAACGTTTCTCAAAAAGACAAACTTACTTCATACCGTAAAAAATATTTTTTAATCCAGTGGAACCTGGACGCTGTGGCATTAGTGGCTCCAAACCATCTCTTTTGTACAACGCTAGCAACCAGGTTTATGACCACTTACAGCACACAATAAAAAGGTGAAGTCACCGTTTGCTCTTGGATGAACGAATATAATTGCAACATAATCGACAATTCAGATGAAAAGTCTAAGTGCTGTAATTAACATTAATGTGGGACATTTTTCAAGGCTGAACACCTAATTTAAAGGCCAAATCAAGAGAAACAAACAAATCTCATTTGTGTTTTTCAAGCCCAACAACAAGACTCTCCAAACAGCACTGAACACGAAAGAATGCCTGAAAAGTTAATTTGATTGTGGAAAGATGAGACCACTGTTATATAATCATTCACTCTGCTCTGCCCTCCCATTATCTACATTAGCTCAGCTCCTGGCGACAGAGCAAACAGCACACAGACCCTGTTGGGAAGGAAACTGCCACCAGGACAGAGCTTTTATAAACCCCAATTCCGAGGGATCCCCGTACATTTTTTAGAAAAATACTCCTCTTTTTTTTGAATTCGTAAATAACCTCTGGGGATTCTAAGTCCTACAACGAAAGGGCAACAAAACCCCCCTGCGCGGGAGACGTTCTCAAGTACGGGAAAACCCTTTTATCAAAGAGGAATGCCTATTTGCAACGACAGAGATGAATTTGTGCCGTTACCTGGTTTCAGGAATCAGTCGAGCTGCAGAGGAGCTGAGGCACTGACATCTGATTTTTTTACCTGATCAGCTTCTTCTGGGATAACAAAGCACATGCTGATGCTATGTAACAGAAGCTTTTTTTCGGGAATCTTTTTTAGAGGATAACAAATTTTATATATATAATTTTTATATAATATTATATATATATTAATTTATATAATTATTTTTTTTTTTTTTTTTTTTTTTCTTCCCCAAAAAAGAATGGTGAAGAGGACAAAATTTTTTTTTTAAAAAAAATTTTACCTTTAAAAAAAAATTTTCTCAGCATGACAATTTGACTATTTGTGCAGCTAAAGAAGATATTGCTGTTGAATAAGATATATCTCTAGTCCTTCCCTCTTTGTTAACACAGTATGGAAGTTAATGGAGAAGCGACCCGTGTGATCCTAACAGCTTAACTAAATGCTATTATTATCAAAGTGCCAGCTGTCTCAGTGGAGTGTAATTATGTTTGTTTAAAAAGACATCAATTGGATCAAACAGATTAGCAACCCACATGCTGCATCCCATTCGGATGCTTAACACTGACATTATATTGGATTAAAGGACTTTTACTGGGACTGGATGGAGACTCTGGGACTGAATAACAGTGGCCTTACTCAAATGGGCAAAGGAGAGGATGTGGCTTTGATTAAAACTTTGGTTCCCTTCCTGGATGGGCTGATCCTACTGACTGGACTTGTTGGTCAAACCCTTGTGATAATTATTCTTACAGGCAGATGGAAGAAAGGAAGTCAACCCCCTCATGGTACAGACACTCTGCTGCTGGCTCTCTGTGCTGCTGACCTGTTGCAGCTAATCTGCTTGCCCTTCCATACCTATGCCATCTCACTGGGCTACTGGCCTTTTGGCAGCTTCCTCTGCAAAGCTATCAGCTTCCTGGGAGTGGCCTGTTCGACTGCCTCTGTGTTCACCCTGGCGGCTTTAGCAGTAACACGCTACCTTATAGTGGTGCACCCCACCTGGACCCACCGGGCAAGGATGAACAGGAGAATCAAACTGATAGCTGCTCTGCTCTGGGTCCCCGCCTTTGCTATGGCAGCGCCACAGTTTGCCTTCCGGGCAATTACATTTTCCACCACAGTGTACTGCTTCGCCTTCATTTCTAACTTCTACCGGCTGGTCTACAGCATCGCTCTGTTTTTCTTTAGCTTTGCTCTACCTTTAGCCATAATTGTAGTCATGTACAGCAAAATCTACTCCTTCCTTCAGCACACGCTGCAAACAAGTAACGCTCCACAGCTTGAACGCTATCAACGCCAGGTCACTCACACCTCAGCTCTCCTGGTGCTGGTCTTCTCCATACTGTGGCTGCCCTCCTACATCCTCATGTTCTCCATCATCAGTGGAACTCCAGCCAGCTCACCTGGCTTCAACACCTTTGCCCTCCTGGCCAGACTCTTGTCTTCCTCAGTAGCTGCCGTCAACCCTGTGCTGTACGGCTTCATGTCTCAGAAGTTTAGACGAGACTTGGTGAAACTGGGAAGAGAGAGCTGGGCGAGGTGCAGAAGCTTTTTGATTGTTTGTCCACGTTTGATGAGCAGGGACATGGTGCAGCCGTTAGAGCAGGAAACTACGTCAGAGAGACTTTAAAACCGACTCTTTATTCAAAATAAAAACACTGTAGCTAAATACTTAATTCAGGAATAAATATACAACCTTAACACTTATAGAAGCCCTGGTAAAGATGTTTAATATACATTTTTCATACGCCAAATAAAAAAAAATTTAACCTTGATTTGAGTTTATTTATGCAGTGTCGAATATAGACATAGCCATTCTTCAAAATTGGAAAGACAAGAAAACACACCAATCTAGCAAGGCAGATGTGTTCTGATAGCCAAAAGTTAGAAAAGGGTTACAAGGAAATGTCTGCTTGCCTAATCTTGTCCATATCTACAGTCAGAGCAATAGTTAAAAAGCTTAAAACAACTTGAACTATGACAAACGAGGACCCAAGTTTATCTTGCTCCAGTGTACCACACACACAATGGTAAGACAGGGACAAAAATTTGAGACCTGCAACAAAGAGCAGCTTCCTGGGGTTACAAAGTCTTTGAACTATTCCTTAGATAATATGTACATGCATTTAAGGTGGCAAACCAGAAAGAAAAACATTTCTGTAGTACTGTCAAAAACGTAAATTCATGCAGGTGGCTAAGCGCTGTTGGGATTCTAACTGGAATAGTGTGTTTTGGTGAAATGATGCTAAGATTGAGCTTTTGGACAGCAAAGACAGAATCCTGGGTTTAGAGTGAAAGAAAAGATAAATATTTGGAAAACACCTAATTTTCTTTAATTCTCCAACTGATTCGTCAACAAAAGCCCTTGGAACCTTGTTAAAGTGCACAGCATCATGGTCTCCTTGAAATAGCAGAACATGTGATGGAAATATCAGGAGGAGTCCGCCAGAAAACTGAAAATGAGTCATCACTGGGTTTTCAGCAGAATAATGATCCAAAAACATAAAGCTAAATCAACCTTCTTTCAATGTCATCTTAGTCTACAGACGTCCATCCTACAGAAGATCTGAGCTTAACAGAGCATAGAATAAGAGAGGTGCGGGAACTCTGGAAAATTTAGAGAGATAAGAGGAACAGTCACTGAGCTCTCTTACTGCCTCTGGCAACCTTCACAAATGCTATCCTTTATCCACAAATGCTATCCTTTAGACAAAAGGGAGAATTTGTTAAAAACAATTATTTTCAAGATGAACTTAATGTACACATCTTTATCAGGGGTGTCAAAAAGCATGGAGGCTACTGTGTTTTTATAGCTTTGTGTTATATGTTCCCACAAAACATTTCACTGGGAGAGGGATTTAAAAGATATGCATGAAACACTTCTTGCATTTCCTACCGTCTGCAGCTAGCCTCATTAACAAGGCCCTGGTCCCCCACTGACACTTTCCCCTTGCAAAAATTATGAATATCTCAGCACATGTAAATAATATTTAATAAAATTTTTATATTGTGGTTTTTTAAACTGTATGTTTGTCTATGTGTAGCACCTTACCACCCAAGCAAACTCCTTGTTTATGTGAAACACTACTTGGCAAGAAAGTTTTTCTGATTCTGATTTAACAGTGCTGAATGCAATAAACTGGCCCCTCATCAACTGTAAAGCTGACAGTAGAGATGAGTAAAGGTGAGTTTATTCTACGGCAGCGTCACTAGCATTGAATTAGTTTGGGAGATTTTAATCATAACTTTTATAAAATATGTAATATGCAAAACTGTGAGACAATATAATTGTTTGTATTATATGTATAGTATATGTGTATTCACAGCTCTGATCTCAATGTGACTGAAAAATTATTTAAAAAATACACGTCTTAGTTACTATATGTAAAAGGTGTCAGAAACGGGGCTGCAAGGTAAATTATAGATATATACTAAGATACGGATATTACCTGTGATAAATCTGCATTTTGCTTATTTTGTTTTCTCATCTGTGCTTCCAGTTCTCTTTGTGATCTTTTGGTATTTTGGCCACTAATCTGTGTCAGGTAGGGCATCTATTGCAGTGAGACCCCATGAAACAGGCTAAATATTAAATTGGCATATAAAGTGTGAACTCGTGACACTTGGAATCTAATAGCCAACAAATATTGCACTTCAAATAGTCTTTTGCAATATTAATATTGCACACAATGATACTGCGATGGTGATTTTTTGCAGTATACTGTTTAGCCTTACAAGTACAAGTTTTCTTTGCTAAAATGCACGATGCTGCTTGTCGACGGCATTACAGCGAATAAAGCAGAAAAGTTATCATGCAAGTACTGTAGTAAGAAGCCAAATCACACCTGTTATTTTTGCTCCTTGATCCATTTTTTTAAAGCAATAAACTTTGAACAGATGAATCAAAACTTACTGTCCACCACAATCTTGCGACCAAAGCCGTCGTCGTTGATCTGCTGGATGTTGCCAAAGTGAATGTCGCTAAAGAAGATACGGTTGGTTCCCTTCCCTCCGCTGCCGCGGTAGTCGAAGGTAAGGGCGATAACGTTCTTCATGTGGTCCGGGTCCTCGAACGGTTTTATTGGCGCGTTGAGGTTTGTCTCGTCGGACAGGTGTATGCTTTTCAGGATGGTGCGCTCTGAGTACAGCAGGTACCCGTCGTAGTCGCGGCAACTACGTCTGTCCTCGGCCAGCTTGCCGTGGGCGCAGGCGCAAGTGCGCTCCCCGTTGCCACGGTAAAGACACAGCTGTTCACAGCCGCCATTATTGTCTTTGCAGATGTTTGTGCCTGCAAAGAGGGAGGTGCATTCAGGAATTGAACAGAAATCTATTATTAAGGATTCCTTTTAAACATGTGAGGTCACACTGTACTCTATGGCTGTCTTTACCTTGCTGCCTGGCCCTGTTGAAGACCTTGATGTCTTTTAGTTGTACACCAATGCCTGTCCTGAGCTGCACGGCGTCTGTAGCATTGTCTTTGCTACCTCTCTTAATGGATCCATTGGCATGAGTCCTGAACAAAGGAAAAAGACAATAAATCTGAGATAACACCATGTCTTTTTTCATTTATTTAGAGTATTGGGAAGAAAAAAAGCTCACCTATCACTCCAATAGATGTAGTCCTCAAATACGGACACAGCAAACATGTCCATGTTGTTGCTGGCCAGCACCAGCTCTCTGTTCTGTCCTGTCTCTAGGTTGATCCGCTCTATCTTGTCTGTTCGGGCATCGCACCAATAAAGCAGACCCTCCTACAGTGGCAACAAAGAAGAAAAAAAGAAAAATCAAATATTCAGGGAACCCATGAGAAATATACAATGCAGGATTTTTCTCCCTACACATTTCAGTTAAAACAAATTATAATATTAGACAAAGACAAAGTACATTTAAAAGGCAATTTTCAAATGATGATTTCATTCATTAAGGGAAAAAAGCTATCCAAATCAACCTGGCCATATGTAAAAATATTATAACCCATTAGTTAAATTTTGAATTAAAAAGGGCAAACCAGATTTCTTTAATTAAATGTCATTAAACACTTACATAAAACCTTTCTGACAATCTGAAATAGGATAAAAGACTTGGCTACCATAATTACTCCAAAAATACTTTATTAAAAACGACATCATGGTTTGAAAACTATATTTTATATTTACTCTGGGTAATTCTGTGCAATAATAAAATTTGTTTCATGTCTGAAACATTTAGATGTGACAAAAATGGAAAAAAATCTGTACGGGAACAAATACCCTTTTCTCATCACTTTATACTTGAGTAAATTGGCTTTTTAGTACAAAGTTATTTAATGCATGGATACTAAAATCAATCATTAGGATACTGATCATTTTACAAAAAAAAAAGAGGTGAAAACCACGGTCCTTCACTGTTTGTAGTCCCGTAAATCATTTCATTTAACTAATACTCAAAATAATTGTATATGTTTAATACATATAGCTTGTTTATGATATTATAAAACAAAATAAAGTCAAAAACCATTATAATTATTTAGCATAATATTTGTACATTTATTTTAAATGACATGTCCACCAAAATGTCCCTGTCAATTTAATCATGCATGGAAACTGAGCAACATAAATTTACTAATTTTTCTTTTCATTCTATTTTCATTTACCTTCAAGACTACATCTAATAAATAGAACATTGAATTTGCAAAAAGTAATTAAATAAACATTATGTATATTCAATTCAGTTCAATTCAAAAATACTTTATTCATCCCAAAGGGAATTTAATTGTTAGTGTAGCGCATTTTATACAGGTTTCTTCTGGTTATTACAGGTTATTAGTGTATATTAATATACACTGATAAATGTTTGTCACTCACAGTTGTCATTTGTGTTAGTCTATACAAAATGTTTTAATTTTGAAATAATTTACAGACATTTTTTTACTGGGTTAGTGAAGGTAGTGCAGCGAACACAGGCTTCAAGTATAACAAAATTAAAAGATGTAAACATGACAGAGTGACAATGAAAAATAAATTAATCTGTAATACCATAATTAACAAATTAAAAATGTTGTAACCTCTGTTTTTAAATCAGCCTAAATATTTGGCAGAATCTGAAATAACAAGCCCATAAATGCTCTACTGAAAAGTAGCCAGTAGTAGTTCAAGAAAAGGTTGTAAAATGGTTGAATAGAAATGTCTGACATAAGATGTTTTGAATAACAATGTTACAAATTAACACTGATTAACAACAATGTTTGGATATAATAGATTTAAACATTTTATTCCTGTCTGAAAATTAAGATACTGATAACATATTTAAGAAAAACTTGAAATCATAGAGTTTGTCATCAGAGCTTTTTTTGTTTAAAACTGTATATATGTTGTAGGTTTTAAATGAAAAAGTACAATTAAAATGTTGTCAACTAATGGGGCCTGAACATCTTAGTTTAAATTTTAAATTAAATAAAATTATTATTGTAAAATAAAAAACACATTTTTATTAAAACATTAAGTGAATAATGAACAAGGAATCCATGAACAATCTTTAATGCTAGCTTAATCACATCTAATATTAAGAAAGAAATAACTAATTACTTATATATATATATATATTATAAGTTTTTATTAAAAACAATAAACATAGATTAAAGAGAACATTTTGTGCATTCATCAGGACACATTAATTCATCTTATTAAAAAAAGATTTAGTTAGTTTCAAAGAAATCAGTTTTTTCCTCATTTATATCACAGACATTTGAACTTTCTTGTTGAATTACCCAGAGATCATTAGTGTATAGAACACCAGTAAAGCAATGTATCAATCTTTATTTAATTTATTTACCTAAGCTGTGTCCTAACAGAAACAACAGCTTTAAGGTAAACGCAGTGTTTTCACGAGTTTCCACACCTCATAGTCGACTGAAATCCCGTTTGGCCAGCTGATGCTCACGTTGACCACGACCAGCCTCTGGGAGCCATCCAAGCGAGAGCGCTCGATACGAGGGTACTGACCCCACTCTGTCCAGAACAGATACCTACGCACAGACACACAGGTGGCCATGTAGAGGAGTCTTTAAAAATGAAGACATACTGCTTTCGGTAACACTGTGACATAAGAAAGAAGTAAGGTTTTGATAAGGAGGCTCACCCCTTCACTGGGTGGACGGTTATAGCTCTGGGTTTGTCCAGACCCTGGGAGATGACCACGTAGCGGAACGAGCCATTGAGCCTGGCTACTTCAATCACATCAAAGCCCTGGTCGGTCCAGTAGATATTTCCTAGAAAAGCACATTTATCAGTTGCATTTTATATTTGCATTCAAAGTACTTGAGTGTAAAGAAATAAATAAAAGAATATAAATAGTTTATAAGCTAAACCTGCTATCCAGTCAACAGTGATCCCCTCCACTCTGCCGATGCCGTTGGTCACCACATCCTCTCTCCATGTCTGATCCCTCTTTGCTCTGCTGATGGTGCTCAGTCCCATGTCCACCCAGTAGATGGTGTCATTCTCTGCACAGGGGATAATTACAGCTTTAAAATGTCATCCCAAGATGGGCGTTAAATTTACTTACATATTTAGGCGCTTCTCACCAGCGTGGAAGTCGATGCCTACGGCCAGAGAGGTCCCAGACACCGGCACCAAGGCATCGGATTTGTCTGTCGGGTCGAGTGGAATACCTCGAATTCCCTCATGAACGGAATAAAGCAGGAAAGATCCCATACCTGCTCAAAAAGAGAACAGTATGTTTTTGGTATACTTTTAAAGAATCAAAAACCTTTATGCTTCAAGTAGCTGTAGTTGTGAATTAGTTTCCTACCCTCGCAAGACTGCTGCCCTGTTTTGAGGCTGTATCCAGCCGTGCACATGCAGGATCTTGTTGTTTGGGAGGTGGGCAGACACAGCTGTGAGCAGTCGCCATTGTTGTTGCTGCAAAGGTTGATACCCGCTAAAGAAAAGAGAGATAAAATATACATCATATACACATATAGATATACACCACGAGTTTCCAACCTTTGTCAAAGGTAATATTTGCTACCTTTCTGCACATCCTCATCATAGATTCTCATGTGCATCATGGGGGAAGTGTTATTCCTCAAAACTTTCCAGTTCCCACCATCCTTCTTGTCACATGTCCCTATCTGGTCTGTTCCCTGGTCTGCCCACCACAGCTTGTCTCCTACAGTGATGGAAATTCATACATATTGTTGAGGATTATTCCACTGTCAAGGTACAGGATTACCAACTGTAGCAAATCATATTAGCACGCTGCTTGTAATTACAGAGGGTTTTTCATCTTACCCATGATAGCCAGAGCAGTCGCCTTGGTAAGTTTGCCTTTCACACTTTCCAAGATCTCCAGTTTAGAACCATCCAGTTTACACCGGTTAATAGTGCTGTTACCCGAGCTGATCCAATACAGCTGCTTCTTCTCATAGTCAATGGAAAGCCCTTAGCGAAAAGAAATCTGACATTAAAATGCAAGCATATCCGTCACAATAACGGTTGAAGATGCGCCAAGAAATTGGACAATTTTGAGGTCAATTGGCTCCGACCGATGACTGACTGCTAAGAAACTCAAAAGTCTGATTGTTTTCTGATCAGTGAATGCAACATACTGTATCGAAGGACTACAGAGTCACAGCAACAACATCTTCAGTGTGGATGCTGTTACTGAAGAAAGAAAACTCAGCTATTTCCAGTAACAGTGAGGTTTTTTTAAATGAAGCACAGACAAATAATCATAGCTGTACTAAGGAGATATTCCAAAGGAAACTAAACTTTCTGTCTGTGGATAATTTGGCCACAAGACAGCAAGACTTAAAGCGCATAACTGGAAGGCTGAACGTATTACAGTAAATAACTCTGGATTTAAGTTGAGGTAAGTTAATTTTGGCCCATGTGGCAAAAAGTTTAGACACCTCTGATCTAAGGAATACAGACAGAGTGAGTGCTGCTATAGTGGTGCAATCCGCATTAGCTAACTGCTAATATAAGATTCCAACAACAGCTTAAAATGTACGCCGCATAACCATTTTGTTTTCAAACTGTAAATTCTGTTTTATTCACAAAAAGCGTGACATCACATCTGCTCATAATATAAACAATAATATCTGTTCATGGCAGAAGGGTAGAAAAAAATATGTTGAATGTTGTTCTAAAATCTTCTTTCTTTATGGTTCTTACAGACAAATTGGAATCAGCTAAAATGGGTATCAGCAAATAAAACCATTGCAAGAAAAACTAGAGATAGAAATCAGCCACAAATTCTGATCAGTGCATCTCTAATTATATAGTTAATCTAGACAGAGATTCTGTATTATTTTACAGTTCATGTATGTTTGAGAGCAAGTAAAACATCTGCTCACCAACTGGGCCTTTCTGATTGGTAAAAAGCATGGTGTGGTTGCTTCCATCCATGTTAGCCATGCTAATGTTGTCACCATCGGTCCAGTAAAGCTTCCTGAGAGAGGGTACGAATATGACTTCATTCATTTACTGTATTTGATGTCTTTTAAAACAATTTTGGCAATTGAGTTGCCCATAATACAAAAAAAGCTCAAAGATGAAAAGAAAATATAATAAATAATAAGGAAATTATTTTACAAAGTAAAGTAAAATAGAGTATTAGGGCATGCTAATGATTTTTAATTACAAGAATAGAATAGAAGTCATAACATTACGAGAAAAAAGTTATGATACTAAAGTATAACTTTACAAGACGCTCAACATTCCTCGTTTTAACGCATAGAAAACTGGGCTTTTCTGTAAGAGTTCTCATACAAGTTCCGACTATTCTTGTAATATTCCAACTTTATTCTCATAATTTTCTGACTTCATTCTTGTAATTTAAAAAAAACAAAAAAAAACAAACAAACTCCTAGCCTGGCTCTAATACTCCATCGTAAGAAACAAATCTGAGAAGACCTAATTAAAGTTTTACTTAATAAGGAAGAAAATTTGATAAAATGACGTGATGTGTGTAATTACAGACAGCACTCACCCCAGTAGAGGATGCACCACCAGACAGTGGGGCTTATCTAACCCCTGGATGACGGCATTCTTGAAAGAGCCATCCAGCCTTGCCACATTGATCTGCTTCTTATTGGCATCATAGCTGGTCCAGAAGAGGTTCCTGGACACCCAGTCTACTGCCAGGCCATGGGCATTAGGAAGGTCTTCAGAATTTAAACCAAAAAATTAATCAGACCTCCAGGGTGTACAGCAAGCTATTAATTTTTTTAACTTTGTAACATGTATTTCTAGGATTCCCCTTACCAGCAGAAACAACCGTTTCCACTCCAGTCCCGTTAATAAAAGCTCTTTTGATGGTCTGTGTTCGCACATCTGACCAGTAGATGCGGTGCTCCACGGCATCATAATCCACCACGGTTACGTTGTCAATGTCCGGCACAGTAAACGAGATGATGTAGTTGTAGTAAGGATTGTCGATGTCCACGCCTCGGATCTCAATCTGTCGGGCATAAAGCAGGAACTTGCGGGACTCTGGAAACAAAATGCAAACATAGATGTAAATTTCTACAGCGAATAACCAAAGAACATACATGCATATGACTACACCAACATTGCCTTAAAATTAAACTGATAATATAGTAACAGACGCTAACGACTACAAAACACGAAAGGCAGGAAATATTCTAAATCACAGCTTTCAAAAAGAAAGGAATGAGGGGGAAAAGTGATTACAAACCATGGAAAGCAATTGTATGTATTTTATCAATCTTTGTGTGTTTGTTCCTCTGTCAGACACTTACACACTTGATGCAGTGTAGATTTGTCTGGGGCAATTAAAACTAGTATTAAATCCTGAAAAATCCAGAGTAATGCTTTTCCCAAATGAATCAGTTTCTCTGCCCCTTCTGCCTGGGATGCCCTCCAATCCAAATTGAAACGGTCCGATCGTCTTCTGCTCCATCTTTTTGATCCATATACGGAGGCTGCAGTCCTCGTTGGGCCTTCACAGGTTCGAGTCACAGCCCACTGACCTTTGCTGTATGTCTTCCCTTCTCCCTCCACCCCATTTCCTTTCGGTCAGCTTACAAAATAAAGGCCACTAGTGCCACAAAAATCATTAAAAAAAAGCAATTTGCAGCAATCGATCATACTGAACATGCATGTGGTGACAGTGGAAAGTCATGACTCCAACAGAAACGGTCTACACCTAATCTGCCACAGCGGATTGGGTTGAAACGATACCTGCTGATTTACTCTGTGCCTTCGTCGTTTCTTGTTCTTGTCTTTATTTTGGTAGCATTTATTTTACCAGCATATTTGTAAAAAGGGGTTGGCCTGGGAATTTGTGGTTTTTGTATCACAATGCAGTGTTGTCCAAAGTTTTTGTCGCAAGTCAAAAGTACTTCCGGGCCAAAACAATACAGTCAGTCAGTCATCTTCTATACCGCTTCTTCCATAGAGGGTCACAGGGAAGCTGGTGCTATCTCCAGCAGTCTATGGGCGGGAGGCGGGGTACACCCTGGACAGGTCACCAGTCCTTCGCAGGGCAACACACAAACCCAAAACAATACAATTCTTTTAAAAATTAATAAAACCAAAACCAAAAAACCTAAAGCAAACTATCCCCCTCTTTCTTTATGACATGGACTGGAAATGGCTGTCATTGCCTGTAGAAACCACTGTTGTATTTAATGCATGCCAAAAACTACACAGGGTTAATGTAAGCCACAGTTTCCATTCTTGCCTTCGCAGGTCCGCTTGTCGGGCTGCAGCTTCATAAGGTGGGGGCAGGTGCAGGAGAAGGTCTGGTTAAAGTTGATGAGGCACAGGTGGGAGCAGGGGCCTTTACCATCCCTTGTAGCACATGGGTTTGGAGCTAAAGAGAAGAAAAAAAAAAAGCACATCTTAATGTTTCACAAGAAGGAATAAAACTTTGCCAAACGAGGAAAAAAGATGCTGGTTAAAACAAAAGTAAATGTATCAGTATGCACTGCAGTTTTAGATAACCCCATGTCAAAAGATATTTATATCAGTCATTGCAGATTTTTCTGGTGTTAAAAGCTTCTCTATCCTAAGGCCCTCAAGGAGATTAAAGGGAAAGACTAACAATTTCCACGAGGAGTGATTACAACTTTATTAACATCAATTTTCTTTGTCATCAATGCAAAGACCTTGTCTCTCTCACACACACACACACACACATAAACATTAGGGGATCCCTAAACTGTTTGCAATGGAAAATCAAAGTGACAATTTGATGTGACAGGATAGAGTCAAACAGTTGTAACAAGCCCTTTACTATCTTGCCAAACCTGCCTGGATTTCAGATCAACATGTGACATTTAAGCTGCAGAAGCAAGGTTTTGTTTCCAACCAGGCCTGTGGGGATGATGAACAACAAGGTGACTTTCTAACAATGCAGCAGCAGGCGTCTAAACTGAGCCTGTGTGAGAAAACAACATGACTCACGGCACGAAAAGGTCAGCTGTCTTTTTGGGAATAGAGGCTGTGAATAACACGGTGAGCATTGGACTGTGAGTTCATCCGGGTCTCCCCCAAATTAAAAGCTCAGCTTGTTTCAAATGTTCAAGTATGTGAGGCAGAAAACTAACTCTCCTCTCAACTTGAACACACCATCTCCATGGTCAAACATGGTGTTAGCAGCATCATGCTGTGGGAATTGTTTTATAGTAATAGGATGGAGCTAAATACAAATCAATCCTCAAAGAGAACCTGTTGGAGGCTACAAAAAACGACTTTTTCAGCAGGATCACGAGACAAAGCTGTAACGGAAAGGTTTAGATGGATGCAAAGTCCAGGCCTTGATTCAATTGAGAATCTCGGGAAAGACCTCCAAACTTAAAGCACTCTTCACTCAATCCACTCAAAAATGGGCTTGACCGTTTTCACAAAAAAAAGCTTCTGTAATTGAAGCGAAAATTTATTCTACAAAGTTTTGAGTCAGAGGGGTTGAATACAACTGCAAGCCACACTTTTAATATTTCTGTTTGTAAACAAAGGCGTGTATCATTTTCATGTCACTTTACAGTTAAGCAGTATGTATTTCATTGTAAAAATCTGGAAAAGTTTAGGGGGTATAAATATTTTTGCAAGGCTCTGTATGCACTTGCTGTGAAAACATACCCAGGGGTTGTCTGGACGGGTGATAGACCTGCAGGTCAAAGGGCTGCGTGTTGGTGCGCTGGACAACAGTGACATTGTGTCCTGTCCATTTATTGGCTTTGGCGAGCGTGTTTGTCCGCCAGTCGGTCCAGTAGACCTCCCCTCCGTACATGGTGACAGCAAAGGGGTGGGACAAATACTCGTGACCTCGTAACACTTCAATCAGACCAGAGCCGTCATACATCGCGGAGTAGATGGCATCTGACCTGAGGGAATATCGAGAAAGAGGGGGCCATAAATAAAGTGAAACGTTCAATAGTTTTATTTTGGTTCATGTGCATCATTAAAAAAAACATCTTGAGGAAGATATTGTATAATGACATAAACCACTGAAAACTCAGAGGCAACCGCTACCTGGCATCAATCCAGACAATACGTCTTTCCATGTAGTCCACAGTGAGACCGTTCGGCCAGCCGCCACTGCCGGTCTCTCTGTGGATGGTGCGTCTGCCTTCGCCGCTCATGGACGCCGCCTCTATCCTGGGCAGACTAGCGTCCCAGTCTGTCCAAAACAAAATTCTGCCAACAGAAAATTTGTTAGTGATGATTTTTCCAGATGTGCACAGGATTATATAAAGGTTAAAAGGGGATGCAGTATACCGAATAAATTTATTTTTCAATGAATAGGTCTTTAAATTCCTGTAACTTTCCAAAGGTAATTTCCACAGTAATTCTGTGAAAGTTTTAAAGCACAATGATTGCTTTATAATTCTGTTCTAATAAATTCGACTTTTTGGTTTTTAAAGGACAGTTCTCTAGATTTTCTGAAGATACAGGGGAAAATGCAGGAAATATTAAGCATTTGAAATATTCCTTGTTGCAAAAAACATGGGCAGTCAATGTATAAATTGCGAAAAACCTATCAGTCTTTTTAAGGTAATGCTGAAAACTACAGCTGGTAAGCTCTGAGCTGCATGTCTGTTACAGAGACAACTTTTTGCTTAAGACTTTGCATCAGAATATAAAAAAATAAAATGTATTTTAACATCATAATTAATGTTGAAAGTAGGGAAAATAGTTGTTTTTCTGTAACTAAAAGCACTTAGATCAGATTGTATGTTTTTGTTTGAACATTTTGTATTAATACTTTGATACTTTAAAGCCAGCCTCCTTTACATCCCCTTTAATATGTGATTCTCACCCGTCCCGCGGGTCCAGAGCAATGGCCCGGGGATGCTCCACTTCTCCAGCCAGTAGTGTAGTTCTCATGGTCCCGTCCAGTTTGGCCACCTCAATCTGGTCCAGATTGCTTTCCACCCAGTAAATGTTTCCTGCTATCCAGTCAACGGCTAGGCCCTCTGGGGTCGCCAGGCCATACTGAATGACCACCTCGAAACTGGTCAGGGCTGATCAGACGCAGAACAAACAGAAAAATCAAAGGTTTGAAATAAGGATGGTAGTGGTTTTCCTTTATAATGCATTTAGCAGAAACATACAAAAAACACACATTGTTTGTTGTTCCTTTTTCTCATCGACCTCGGCGGAGTTCTGACCAATGTTGCAGTTTCTCTAACCATTTTCAGAAATGGCTTAATGTGTCAGCACTCACTCTTAATGATTTTTCAGAAACAGTGACTTGCAGAAGCATTCAGACCTCTTGATCTTTTTACATCTGCTCACATTACAGCCACAAACTTCCACATATTTTATTGGATTTCATGTGAATGCATGGCTGTCAGCCTAAACTCACATGCAGGGAAATAAGAACATTAATTAGAGAAGGAGCTGAAAGGGCCATGGTATCTCTGGAAGAGCTGTAGAGATCCACAACTGAGTTGGGACACTATTAGTTGTGTACTCCACAAATCTGGCCTTCATGAAAGAAAGGCAAGAAGAAAGCCATTGTCTTGTTTGCAGTTTGCCAAATGGCATCTAGGGGAACACAGCAAACATGTCAAAGAAGATGATCGGGTCTACAAGCGAAATGAGACCATCACCTGGACTGATGATACACAGGCAAGCCAGCAGGGCTGCTTAGAGGCCACAGACTGAAGTACCTTCAAAGAAGCCACCAATTATATCCATGGAAACACGGAGACTGTGAATGATTACATCAGCTGGTGCACGTCTATAAGTGCACCTTCAAGGACTGTCCGTATGTCCCCCAACCGAAAACGCTGGTTTAATGGGGACATAAAAAGAGAAACTCAGGAAGAGGCAGGAGGCCTTCAAGTCTGGAGACCAAGAGGAGTACAGTACAAATGAGTCGGGTAAGAGCTGCCAAAGACCATCAGAGCAGCAAAAAGGGCTTACTCCCAGAAATTTGAAAGCTACTACCTCAATCCAACCCTCCCAGGCTTAACACCTACTATGCCAGGTTGGACAGGCTGAACACAGACACACCTTCAAAAGCCCCCTGCGACCCCCCGGACACTGCTTTACAGGTGATACATAAACAGGTCCTGAAGGCTTTGAAGAAGGTGAACCCCCAACAAGGCGGTGGGGCCTGATGGAGTATCTCCCAGTACTGTTGGCCTGTAGTGAACAACTGGCCTGGCTGACTGGAGTTCTCCTTGCATCAGAATGTATGCCAGGATGCTCTTCCTGGACTACAGTTCTGCCTTCAGCACCATTCGCCCATGCAAGCTGACTGGGAAGCTGACAAACCTTTTCATCCGAACCCCCACCTGTAACTGGATCCTGGACTTCCATACGGAAAGACCAGAGGTGGTGGGGATGGTGTCTGCTGAGCTCACAGTCAGCACAGGATTCCTACAAGGCTGCTGGCTTAGCCCCAAACTCTTCACCCTGTACACTCATGAGTGTCTCCACCCAGGAAAACACCATTATCATTAAATATATTGATGACACCACCATCCTGGGGCTCATCAAGGGGGAAGACAAGTCAGGATACAGGGCCCTGGTTAACAACATTCTTGTGTATACAGAGGGGAACGGCCTCATCTTCAACGCAGACAAGACCAAGGAAATTATACTGGACTTGAGGAAGAATCATCCTCCTCTACAGCCTCTCATCATCAAAGGGACTAAGGTGGAGTGGGTCGACAGTTTCAGGTCCCTGGGACTGCAGGTTACGTCTGCAAGCATCACTGTCTGCTGTGGGAGCACCACACAGGCAGAGAGAAAGGCTCTGCAAATGTCAAAGACTGCGGAGAGGATTACAAGGGCTAAACTTCCTTCCATGGACTCTATGTATGTACAGAACTGCCAAAAAAAAGCAAAGGGAATCATCAGTGACTCACTCCATCCAGCTCACTCTCTGCTCAGACACAGCAGAGCAAACAGCATTATCACACTTAAAAGTAGCACAGGACTATGGGTTAAATTCCCCTCTGATCAATGGGCAATTTTTCTGATAAAGCAAAATTGTTTTATAAATGGGCAATATTCTATCAGTGCAACACGTCCACAAAACTCCTTTTAATCTCTCTCTGTCTCTTTCTCGGTCTCTCTCTCTCTGGCTCTGTCTTTGTTTTCTTTTTCTCTCTCTCTCTCTCTTACTCTCTCCCCCTCACAATCCCAGAACCAGCCTAGTAACTTATTATTCCTGTCACCAAACATTTCTCTCTTCTGTTGCTCAGAATTGCAGGGAATATGTACATAGCACTACCTTTTGTATTATATCTCCATATTTTTATTTTATATCTGCATTTTCATCACAGTGTCTTATCTCCTAATATTGTATAGCTTTTGGGTTTTTTTTATATTTTATGTTTACCTAAACTGTTTACTTCGAAAGAGAGCTGCACAATGTGGCTGGACTGTTGGCTCATAAACAAATGGCAAATAAAAAAACCTTGTACATTAACAGTCAAGCACAGTCAGTACTGAGACAAATGGAAAGAGACATAGCCTTCCATGTCCCCTGAAGTGGTGTACTGGGAACACAACCTTTATTGGCAAGGAGACCTGGGTATTTTGGTGGAAGAAAGGCTGACCATGACCTGAGGGATTTATTCAGGGTCAGAGACTTCAACTGCTGAACAGAGACTCCTTAGACACATTGAATTTAGGAAGTAATTGAATATTTTCTCAGGTTTCGTAAAATACTTTTGTTTTAAATTTTCCTAGTTTTCTAGACTTGAACTTCAGGAGTTCAAACTTATTTTAGCCTCACTGGTCAGGCATTAAATATACAACCAGGAATGAATGGATGGATGGTGTAATTAGCTGCTTCACCTCCATTTTCGGACAGCTTCCCACGATAGATCTTGTCCTCCACAACGTCTGTCCAGTACAGGGTGCTCTGGTTGAGGTGGAAGTCCAAAGCAATGGTGTTCCTCAGGCCTGGTACGAGAACGCTGAACTCTCCCTTGTGAAGGTCGATCCTCCTGATCTCGTGCCGATTGGAGAAGATGATGAAAGGTTTGAAGGGATCTGCAGAAAGAAAAGTGTTTGTGTTGAAGTACTGTTAGTCTTATAATAAAAATCTTCAAAAATTTGAAGTCCGTCTCACAGAAAGAATAGAATAGATTAAATTATTATTAGATTGCAAGGCATGCACTTATAGCTTTAAGTAAAATCAGTAGTACTGCGTTTCTATACCAAAATACTAGCTTTAATAGAGTAAGAATCTATTTTTCCTCACCAGAACTTTTGCAGCTCTCCATATCTCCCTCCAGCTCCCAGCCCTCATAGCAGGAACACTTCACTCTGGACTTCTCCTGTTCACACTTCTGGCTACATTTTAGGTGTTTGGCACAAAAGCTTTGGATCTGGCAGGTCTTGTTGTCGGCTCCCAGCTCCATACCCAGTGGACAAGAGCACATGAAGCCCTCCCCAGGAATAATGCTGCAGTTATGACTACAGCCACCATTATCCACAGAGCACAAGTCTGCAGGAAACAGAGAGAAGAGTCACTAGCTCTTCAGGACAGAAAACCCATACTCCTCTTTTGCGTTTTACATGTGAAGCTGAAAAAAGTTTCCTGCTTTCTGTTTACCGCAAAGCTTCTCGTCAGAGCCATCCGGACAGTCGTCGCTGCCGTCACAGAGCTTCTCAGCAGGCAGGCAGATGGAGTCGTTGGTGGCACACATGTGGTGAGACAACTTGCACACCAACGCCTCACAGTTGTCCTCGTCCGAGTTGTCCTCGCAGTCGCTATCCCCGTCACACACCCAGGCTTTGCTGATGCAGCGAGCTGACGAAGCCAGAAAAAAAAAGATGACTCTCAGTTTCTAACACTGAATAAGATATATTTTGAATTTCACACAAGAACAAGTTCTTCCAGTTTCTCAGTTTAAAATAAACTCCAAACACAATGCACAATTAGGCGTTTGATGTGTTTTTATTGTTATAAAAAAATTTGAATTCCTTAGTTTTTTTAACCAGTAAAAATGTTAAAAATAAAATCTAATTTGTAAAACTTTTAACTGTAAACAAATGTTTATATTCTATATTTGGCAGCCTAAATTGATCTTTGTCAACTGAAGGGATCCTCACCAGAGTCTCTGCAGCTGAACTTCACTGCCGTGTCACACGTGTGGTTCCAACCATCACAATTGTTCTCATCGCTGAGATCCATGCAGTCGGTGTCGCCATCACAGCGCCAGCGCATGGGAATGCACAGCCCATCCATCCGGCATTGAAACTCATCAACATGGCAGCCGCCAGCGGGGCGGGGTTCTGGAGAAAAGCAGATTGCAGTTTATTGTTTCATATTTTTATAAAAAATAAAAAAGTACAGATCTGCCACTGAAAATATATGTTATATGTAATATATATATGAGCAGCTTTATATACAGAGCCCTAAAAAGTGTATATACAGCTGTAAGTCTTTTAGGGTATGCCTCCATCAGCTTTGCACATCTAGAGACTAAAATCTTTGCTCTGTTTTCTATGGGAAGAACAACTCCAGCCCAGATTTGATGGAGAGTCTATGGACATCACTTTCTAAGTCTTGCCACAGATTCTCTAGATTCAGTTTTGAACTTCTGAACCACTGAACACCCAGGCTTTGCAGATGCAGTGAGGTGACAAGCCCAGAGGCCAGCTCTGGCTGTATGTTTAGTGTTGTTGCCCTGTTAGAAGGTGACCTACCAGGACCTGTATTTAGCAAAATCCATCCCCCCATCAACTCAAACTAGCTTTCAAGTCACTACTGAACAAAAGTATGCCCACAGCATGATGCTGCCACCACCATGCAGTGATATGTGGTGTGAACTTTCTTCCAAACACTGCATTTTGCAGGGAGACTCAAAAGTTGATGATCAGAGCACCTTCCTCCAAGGTTTGCAGTTTCGCCAGACTCATTTTATTTTCACAAGATGGACTGAACAGTGCTATGTCAGATGTTTAAAACTTGGTAAATTGTTTAACAACCTCCCCCTACTTTCCCCGACAACTAATTAGTATACTTTTGAAGACAATTGGTTGCACAGAATGTTATCTGGTAAAATCAGAGTAAATGGGGTTTCATCGAAATGCACAACGAGCCTTTGTAAAAATAAATGTGAAAACATGCAATTCATTGTATTGGTCTGTCAAATAAAATGCCAATAAAATGCTTTAAAGTTAGTTTTTATGATGTGAAAAAGTTCAGTTGAATTCTTGTGCAAACCAAGGATATTAGCCAGGCAGAGAAAAGTATATCATACTCCTGTATCACTTTGTATTTAAGCTCCATACACCTCCTCACTAAGCCAATTCAATCACCACATCTTGCCTTTAAGTGCAAAAGCAGATTAGAGGCACTAATGAGAGAACGGCACGCTGACCATTCATCTACAGGGCCCAGTCCTTATAAATCAGGAATTAAAACTACAACCTTAAAGGATAATAATGCACAGGAGGGAGCAGCTTTATTATTGCTTTTCCCCTTTTCTAATAGGCAACAGACAGATCAATCCCACAAACACACACAGAGCAGAGCACAACTTGCACATTGGAGCAGCAGGTCATGCTGGGCCTCATTTCTGCATGCTGGGACTTGACAGCAGTGAGACACATTTCTGCATGGATCAAACAGTACGCACTGCAGCCCATCTTTGTGGGCGCACTAACAGCTGAACGAGAAGAGCATCGGCACTGAGTTTCCACCTCAGTCTTTTAAACTGAAATTGCGCAGCCACCAAGCTGTAAACACGTGAGTCCTATCTCTGCAGTAGTCACAACATCTGTGAAGTCTGCAGGAGACCATGAAAGAGTTTAACTGTTGTTTAACCGTAAAGGTTTATCACATCCTGAGAGCAACAAGAGAGGGGTTTTCTGTGGATTACAGCAAGCAGGTAGAAGCATGACAAACACAGGAAAGAGCAAACGGAGGAGGAAGATCTCATCTTTGAGGCACAAAGCAATCTGTCAATACAATGCCACAGGAGATAAGAGCTTTAATCATTTATAGGACAAACATCCCGTTTATCTGCAAACAGTTTTTGGGAGTGGAGATGATACAAAGATAAAGCAATGTTACCCCGGATAGTGCAATTGGCATGAGTTTCGTCACTGTAGTCTCCGCAGTCGTTGTCGCCATCGCAGGTCCAGTATTCTGGGATGCAGCGGCCGCTGTTGCATTTAAACTGCACACTGGAGCAAGAGTGGCTGCAGCCAGCTTCATCGCTGTTATCCCCACAGTCATTGTCTGTACAAAATCAAATACATGAGGGGTTTGGTTGTTGCTTTGTTATTGGTTATCAGGTTGTTTTCAAGTTTTATGGGAGCTGAAGGACAAAGCTTGTCACCATTGTCACAGCGCCAATTGATATTGATGCAACGGCCATTGGCGCAGGTAAACTGGGTGAGAGGGAAGCACGTTGGATAGGCTATGAGAAATATACAGAGATGTGACATAAAATGAATCCCAATATTATAAGAAAAACCTTAAATGGTCAATAAAAAAAGCATAAAAGTGCTGCAAAGACTCACCACAGGACTCTGGCTCATCTGAGCGATCTCCACAGTCATCATCCAGGTCACATGTCCAGGAGACGGGGATGCAGCGCCCACTGGCACAGGGATACTGGCTTGGTGGGCATGTGCGAGCTAGCAAGAAAAAATGTCACCGACTTACTTTGACTGTAGAGACACTCAACTTTTTCACTTCCACTTCCTCTCCTCTATTCTGTTTTTATCAAAATCTTTTTTTTTATCTCCTTCCTTCAGCAGAGGATCATAACATGGCATCCAGCTCAACAGGGAACCAGTTGGGAAAAATGCTTGAACTTTTTTCAGTGTAAATTTGAAACTTATTCCAGTAATTACACCCCAGACTGTTGAATGGCTCTTGCCACATAATCCTTTTAAGGCTGTGGTCATCTCTGTTGCTTGTGCATCTTTTTCTAACACACCTTTTCCTTCCACTTAACGTTAAACTAATTTGACGCCAGCTTTTTAGCAATGGCCACTTGTGTCTTGCCCTTCTTGTGGAGGGTGTCAGTGACTGTCAGGTGGATAACCGTCATGTCAAGTCTTCCCCATGATGGTCTTATATAATACTTCAACTGATTTTGTTATGAGCTAGAAGTCCTAATCATAAACATTAACAGAGGTAAACCTTTGCAATATATCACAATGAATCTATAAAAGCAACTCACTTTTTGAACTAAATTCTAAATCTAAAGCTAAAATAAATAAACTTTTTAATTATACTCTGATAAATTGAGATGTATCTGTATGTATAAATCTGCCTCACCAACATGAGTAAGGAGGACTTTAGTTATAGTTTATAATGATGAAAATGTAATAAAAAAATAATATTCAAAGCCAGAAATAATTTCCTTCCAAATAAGTTAATTTTTAGAAAGAGATTGGGGATACAATAAAGAGGGTAATTTAATTGAAAAATGGCAGTATCAGAACAGCTTAAAAAGAGGATTTTCACTTTAAGGGATATAATTATTGAAATTTTCAACACGACTATAAACAACTTAAAAATGTATGGGTTTGTAATTCTACCTACTCCTTTTTGGACAATTAAATGTATACCAACATAAAATATTATCACAAATTTCTAAATAAAGCTGTACTTCAGTGCATCTTTTAAATACCAGAGCAGGTGCTGTTGGATTCGTCCTCATCATTGCCGCAGTCATTGTCGCCGTCACACAGCCATCGCAGCGGGATGCAGCGGTTGTTCTGGCATTTGAATCTGTCTGCAGGGCAAGTGTGCTGATCTGGAGGACACAATGCAGATAAAAAAATCTAAACTTTAAATTCTCTTTTATTTATCAGGCACATAGCATTATTTTTATACTGTTTAGTCCATTAAAAACTAAACATTCCATGAATTTATGGCAGATATTTCTACAGCAGAAAGGCCTTATAAAGAAAGGACAGAGAGAAGGAGAACACAAGGAAAACAAATGCTATGAAGGAATCACAGGAGAAAGAATGTAAAAAACACACACAAGGCAGAAGGGAATCAAACAAGGAAGGACACAAGGTAGGAAGGAGACGAGAAATAAAAAAGCACACAGGGAAGAAAGGGAGGTAGGACACAGGAAAGGAAACAAAGGAAGAAAGAACAGAAGGAAGGAAAAGAGGAAGAACGCAAAGTAGGAAGACAGAACACAGGGAAGTACACAAAGGAAGGGAGCATACAGGAAGGACATGAAGAAAGGATTGATGATATAAGGACGGAAAAGTAAGGACACTGAAGAAAGCGCATAAGGAAGAAAACAATCAAAAAAAGGACACAAGGAAAGAAAGGAAGGACCCAAGACAAGAAAGGAACAAAGGATGACAAGGAAGGAAAGTATGAAGAATACAAGGAAGGGAATGAGGTATGACACAAGGAAGGACACAAACAACTAAGCAACGATGAAAAGAAGGACAGGACATTTAGACAGTGTGAAAGGAAAAAAAGTAGGGAAAAGCACTTTTCCAAACCTCCCCAGACCTGAAATCAAATTCAATAGTTTTCCATACTTTTCCAGACTGCGTAGGAACATTGTAATAATCATGTTTTTAAACAGAGCAAGAAAATGATCCAGAATAATAATGGGCTCTTGTTGGACTCAGCTAATGAGGACAAAAGTTGGCCCCTTAAAAAGCACGTCACCCTGCATGGAAAGACCCAAATCCTGGAATCTTTGCTACATGCTCTGTCAGTTTGTGTTAGCTGAGACCCCTTAAATGTAATTCTGTTTATTCATGTGTTGCTTTGTATCCATGACAATGACGTGGGGCCACGTGCTTACGGCAGAGGTCAGGGGCCTCATCGCTGTTGTCCAGACAATCGTTGTCCCCGTCACACTTCCAGCGCTCCTGGATGCAGCGGTTGTTCTTACAGGCAAACTCCCCTGACTGGCACTGGGGCGGAGGGACGTAGGAGGGGTTGGCTGGAGATGAGATCAGGGTGGAAGCGGAACACAGATAATTCACAAGGACATGAAGTGAGAACTAAAACAAACCAGAGGCTTTTTATCTCAGAAATTATCTCAGAAAGACTTGTTTTGAGAACTTCTGTTAAATGCTTCCTAGATATTATCCCTTGTATGTGTTTATTTTAAGCCTAGTGTGCACCAACAAGTTTTTAGTATTGGACAAACTGCAGTTCCTCTTAACTATATAACAAAAAAGTGATTGCTGCACATTAATTTGATCTTTGAGAGGGTTTAAAGCAGAAGAAATGTGTCAGAGTGTTGAATTTGTCTTGAACCATCGTAAATTTGTGCACTATTTTCAGAAACATAATTGAAAAAGTTTAACTTGCCAATTTGCAAACCAAAAGACCAGCAAGGAATTCAACTAAGCTCCTGCAGATTAATGAATTTTCTACAGCTCTTGCACGCCGACACAGAGCAAAACACATCGTCTGGTAAAGCAGCTAAGTACCTTTGCAGGTGACGTTGTTGACATCAAGGATTTGATCGTCAGCGCAGCCGCAAGACCTGCCGTTAGGAATGGCAAGACACAGACTGCTGCAGCCGCCGTTGTTTACTCTGCACGCATTGGTGCCTGCACAAAAAGGGAAGCAAATAAGGAGGTCAGAAAACTGTTACCTCGTCTTTCAAACAAGTTGAAACTAAAGTGTAAAAGCGTGATGTACCTTGCTGCTGGTGAGCGTCGTACACTCTGATCTCAAATATAGGAGGCCTCTCGTTGCGAAGCAAAGTGACCGTTTTGGTGACCTGGTCCAGTTTGTAGATGCTCCCGCCGCGGTACTCGTTCCAAAACAGAAATTGTTTGTAATGGCATAAGCCGAACGCGTGGTTAAGCTCCTGGCCCTCGTAGACGACCTGTTCAATCAGAGAAACTGATCATATCTTCATATTGAGACAAAAACAAGCACTGGCCGGCCACTTTGTTAAGTACGCCTGTTTATTTGCTTGTTATCACAAAGAGAGATTCTGTCAATCACATGACAGCAGCTTAATGCAGCAGCTTAATGCATGTGGGAATTTAGGCGCAGTGAAGACAATTTGCAAAAGTTTAAACCAAGGATTTGAACGGCCTTTTTGTTTGTGCAAGATAGGCTGGTCTACTGGGATTTTTCACTCACAACCATGTCTTTAGTTTTCAGAAAAAGAGGAAACATCCACTGAGGACCAGTTGTGTAATGAATGAAGATACTTTGTTGATTTCAGACGCATCGCCTGGTGACCTGAATGGGCCCATTTTATGCTCAACAGGCCATATTGGGCAATTGGCCTCTTATCTACTGTATCCAGTTCATAAAGAATAATCAGAATCAGTGGATCAAGAGATGATTGGATATCAGCCACAAAATCTCTGAGCGGTACACCTCTACTGTAAATGGGTCAAAGAGCTGCTGATGTCTCTCAAAAAGGCTGAATAACTACTGCATAAGACCAATTCAAACTTCAAAAGTATGAAGAAGTTTAGTGATTCACAATATATTATCGCCTTACAATATTTGGATATTATACTTTTATTGGAATGCAAGCAAATTATGCATGTCAATAATGTATTTGGCCTGTTGAATGGACTTTGGCTTCCCCCGATGCCCACACTGGCTGTTTTCTTTAGTGCCTGAGATCCTAATGCTCACAAAAAGTGGTGGGGACATTGTAATGAAAGAAAAGAAAGAAAACAATTATTATTAATTATTCAGCAAGTATTCAGCAATAGTATCCCAGTTACATGTTTTCCTGATATTGTGCAGCCCTAAAGAGGTCCAGGTTGGTTTAAAAGTTTGGCATGTTACTATTTATTTTAGAGTGGCATCGTTTTCTTGTTCCTTAATAATACCACAAATGCACAGTAAATACAGTTAATTCTCAGAATATTTCCCTACCTTTCTCTCCGTGGTGTTAAGGTAAACCATCTCGATTCGGTCATAGTAAGCATCCACCCAGTACAGGATGCCCTGAGGAATGTCCAGACTCAAGCCGTTGGGCCACAACACTGTTTTGCTGGTCAGGAAGACTTGGTGATGGGAACCATCCATCCACGCTTTCTTGATTTTCCCTCTGTTGCTCTCAGAGGGATCCTCCTCCCAGTCAGTCCAGTACATCCACCTAGTGACGAGGAAAAAAATCTAAGTGAGACAGGACATTCCTGTTAGAGCTGCAAATGTTTCTTGCATAGCTATTATCTCTGAAATTCCTTGATGCAGCATCCCACAACTAAACATAGAAAGGAGTATCCAGAAATCTGTTGAGCACAGGCCGCCTCCTACACGCAAACACACAGATAAGTGTGTGCATGTGTCTGCAGATATCATGCACCCAAACATGACATCTGCAGCTTTTATGAGCACTAGGAGCACCCTGATGGTCTTACCCATGTTGTGGGTCCACAACAATGGCCCGGGGGTGGCTCATTTTTCCCTCAATGAGAGTCTTGCGAGTTTGTGAAGCCTTCTCCAGCCTGGCGACACTTATAGTCTTCTTGGGTCCATCATCTGTCCAGTAGAGATTTCCTCCCATCCAGTCGACTGCTATCCCCTCAACTGTGTGAATACCTGAGATAAGCAGGAGAAGCCACAGTGGAAATGGAGTCATGAGAGGACAAATCCAGGATGAATATCAGAAGAAATAAGTTAAATTAATATGGAATACCCTGAAGCCTGTAATTGGAAAGGTACAAAATAGAAAAAGCTTCCAAATCCTGTGAGAAGATAAGATTTCAGAGTTACCATCCTTTAGAATGTTGTCTCTCTCTGTGCCATCAATCTTCTGTCGGCCAATAATGTAGCTGGTGGCATCTGCAAAGTAGATAAATTCACTGGCGGCGTGGAAGTCCAAGGCTCGGGGGTTCATCAGGTTCTCGATGGGAATCATGTACTCATCTGGCACCTTGGCATTCATGTCCATGCCCCGGATGATTCCAGGACGACCCTTACCATAAACCAAGAACAACTCATGGTCTGGTTCTTTGAAGAAAAAAAAATTAAAAGAAATGAAGATTTAAATCCATTTTTACACAATTGATATGAGAAAATGATACTCACTCTTGCAGGACTTCCCATCGCTGCCGAGGCTGAATCCGGAGTGGCAGCGGCAGGTACGGGTCTTGTGGCTGTTGCTTAGAAGACAAATGTCGGAGCAACCTCCAGGTTTTCCAAACTGATCCAGGGCACAAGCATGGCTGCGCACTGAGCGGGAAAAAAAGAACGTGTCAGCGGTGTAATATTATGCCTACATATTTCTTGGCACCTCTGGTAAAACTGTTCAAAAACATTAAAATATTAATTTTAAGTCACTCCAGCCCTCAATTAAAGTACATTAATTCAGTGAAGAAATAAAAAAATCCCATGTGGGAAAAACATTTTTTATTTTTTTTGATAAAATCACTGTGGAGTTATAACTGGTACTTCTGCTGTAAAACACCCTTTTTCCAACAGGACAGCATTTCAGTCTTGGGGACAGAGATGCCCATGGAGGAATGTTGAACTGACAAACCATTTAACTTTGATTTGGAAATATCTTATGGATCGTTATCCTACTGAAAGACCCACTGACAACCTTTTTTATCTTCTGGCAAAATCCACCAAATTTGTTATTTTAAATGTCCTGGTAACTTAAAGAAATTATGATCCCAGGCTTTTCTCAGGGCCTTTGGAGAAAAAACAGGCCCATAGCATGACAGATCAACCACCGAACTTAACAACAGGTATCTGGTTCTTCTTGATATATTCGCCGTTCGTTTCAATCTAGACCAGACCGGAGGGTTTGATGCAGAAAATAATCTGACCAAAATACACGGTTTCAGTTAAAGCCCTGGTAGCATTTAGCAAAATTTACAATATCACATGAGACGCTAGGACAGCGAAACGCATTTTCGTGGCATCCCTCCCAAACAACTAACCACTATGTAGTCAGCCTCTTATGATTAATACACAGACTTTATGACCCCAAGAATTTGCGAGCGTGGGAGATTTTTTTCTCCTCTTCTATCTTCAGGCTTTCTGTGTGCTTGCAAGATGAACCTGTGACCAGTGTCTAAAAGAAATGGGCTTTTGTGTCGTGTCACATTGATATTAAGGAAAAACAGAAACTGATAGGTTGCTTTAACCTTTCTTAAATTGGACTGTTTAAGGTATAAGTAATTATGCTCTGGCAAATTTCTTAACATATTTTTAAGTATGGCATTTTTGAACAGACTAAATGTACTCAAATTAAAGGATAGATTAAAAAAAAAAAATCAGAGTAAGATTTTCCTACAGCAATAACAACACACCAAGAAACATCTTTACCAGGAGTGCCAACAAATCTCTCGGTCTGCACACAGTACTTTTTGCCAAACTGCGCACCTTGAGGTTGGCGCCTCTGGTGGTAAACGTGCAGCGCAGCTCCCCGATCCAAACGGGTCACCACCTGGAAGTCGGAGTTGTTGAAGCGGTTCACCCGGATCACACTGGTCTTTGGGTTGAGGTTGCCTTCTTCTGAGTTTGTTGCATAGAGGTAGTTCTCGAATACAGTCAATCCATACAGGTGTTCAATCTAGGACGGCAATGTGGACACAAGCACTAAGGAAAACAGTTCACGGGCTATGCAACGTTCAGTTGGTCATTAACACTCTCCAAGGAGGGCAACCTCGCTAAAGTTTTTTACAATTAGCTGCAGGCAAGAATGGAAAGTAGAAATACTATGGCACAGCTTCTAGCCTACCAAGAAATGACCATCCACTTAAACTGACTGACTGGCTGGGTAAGGAAAACGTTAGTCGAGAAGCAGAGAAAGACAAATGGCATCTGTAGAGAAGTTACAGAGATCCCCAGCTCAGGATCCTTGTAGCTCTGTAGAAAGTCTTAAAAAGTCCTGTTAAAGCTTGCCACACACCATCCAGAGAACACAGCAAGCAGATCGAGGAAGGAACTCTGATCAGATGAGACCAACACTAAACTTTGTGACTAACATGCAAAACTGTATGTGTTGAGAAAAACTAACACTGTGCAACATCCTGAAGACATTGGCCCTAGTGTAAAATAAGGTATTGGCAGCATCATGCTGTGGGGATTCTTTTCTTCAGCATGGACAGGGAAGCTGATTAGAGCTGATAGGAAGATGGATGTAGTCAAATACAAGGTAACTGACTTGTTATTTGGAAATAGTTTTAAAAACCCTGCAAAATGACAAAATGTGGACTATTTTAAAGGGACATAAATCCTTTAGCAATGCACTGTATATTTGGGGTTCATATCAACTCCCTCCATCAATGACAAAAACAAACACAGCCAATGTCCCACTACCATCACAATCATGTTTTCATTAAGATTATTGCTGTTGGATAAGTTAGATTCAAGCGTCACCAAAGGCTAGAGGAAATAGATGCACACGAGGAAGCTGGAGAATTGTGTTGCTACCATAGATGACATATTTGGCAAACAAATGTTTATTGTTAATGGTGTGAAGGGTGGGGAAGGGTGCATGCAATGACTCTGAGCACATCTGTGGATGTGGTTCAGAATATTTTTACTATGGAGAGCTATCCAACCATCCCTAAAACCTCACCAGCAGACCCTGGATGATGGTGTGTCGGTTCTTGCCCTCATAATCCACCACTTCAATGTAATCCAGGTAGGCGTCAGCCCAGTACACCAACCGGTTAACCAGGTCCAGGGTTATGCCATGGGGGAAGACGATCTTGCTGTCCACTAGCTTAGTGCGGTTCTGGCCGTCCATGTCGCAGCGCTCCACCCTCGGTGTGGAGCCGTAGTCCGTGAAGAACAGTTTCCTGCATCAGGGAAGCAGGTTGGAGATGATGGAAAAATCGAGGCCCCCCCGACAGGGTGACACAGAACATTTGAAGGAAAAATAGAAAAAAGGAACCACATCACATGCAATCTGTTTAACTCCAGAAACCTCAAGCAGCAAGTTGTGAAGCGTTTCTGTAGCATACAAGTATCTGTCTGTAGGAAGTGCTTTGATTTCTGCCAGCCTGCATGGTCAGCATTTTGTCTGATCATAAGACTGCATTTCCCTGTCATGCATTGCTTAAACAGCACTGGGGGGGGGGGGGGATATACAACCCCATTGCCGGGTCCAGGGCTATGCCCTTCGGGTTGTACAGCTCCTGATCCAGCAGGGTCACACAAGTCTGGCCATCCTTGTTGCACACAAACACCCGGTCATCCACGTCATCCACAAAGTAGAAGTTTCCAGTCAGCCAGTCGATGGCCATCTGCTCCACATCTGACGATTGCAAAGTAGCAAAGGAGAGAGAAGAGGAATGCATGCAAGATTGTCATTTAAAAAACAGACCATGTCATGTAAGCATAGTCATAAATCAGGGGAAAATACCAGAAATATGTCTTAACCTGTTGTTTAGGGCTCATTACTCTTTATTAACACTAAAGAAGAGCAATAAATGTATGTTTTCACAACATTCCTGTTTATCCATACTCAGCATGGGGAAAGAAAATTAAAAATATAAAGATACAGTTTGAGAGTGTGGTGAAACTCTTGGAAACAGGCTTGTGCAGAAACCCAGGACTCTCAAAAAGAATCAACACTGGGCTTACTTTTACATATGGCATGGATGACCTTCTTATTTGGTTTAAGCAGAGTTTTACTATCACAAAGAGACCACTGGCATGCAGAGAGAATCAAACTAAAATGCTTCACCGCCACCGTTCTTGCACAATTTTATACAAATACAAATTTCAGACAGTGAACCATTAAGAGAACGAGAACCTTTAGCTGACTAATTAAAGGTAAACTATTAGCAAAGAACCGATCTGGCTTTTCCTGACCAATACTGATTTCCACTTTTCTTTGAGGTCCGATCTGTCGATTCCAGTTTAGACCGATTACGATTTTTTTACCCCAAAGAACTATAAAATATTAAAGAGAAAAATGTGGTGCAATCTATCACTTTTCAGTTACAAGATTATCACTCATCACTACCTTTTATGCATCAAAGCAAATGTTCTCAACCTTTATCTGTTTTTTTATTTTTATTCAAAATGTGCAGCAAAGTATATATTGTTGGCAGATTTTTTTAAGCAAAGGTTGAGAGGTTTTAGTTTTGATCAATTTAATAAATAAGAAAAAAATGTTTTTTAGTATCCGACCTGCAGAACAAAGCTGGACAAAACCGTCTAACTGATCTCTGAAAAAGTGATCAATGGTGGAAAAAACACAAAACAATCTAGACTATTTTCATTAGCACATCTTTTAAAACCCTTAATTACTTGTAGGATTTGTGTCATTTACACTGGACCCTGAGACATTCATTAAGATTTATATACGTAGCACAAAACTATGATTCTTAAAATTTTTGCATTTTTGCTCTTTAGTCCTATCTAAGTCCTTACACTAACATCATAAAATATCCATTGTCTCTTTTGGTATATGTTTCCATTTCGGTTTGTCTTTACATGTCAGGTGGGAGCCACATACATAAAAATGGCTTAAAAGACCAGACATATTTATCCATTTAGAGGAACAAACATGACATGACATAATCCAATGGTGTTACCATAGTTCACAAAAGGTAACTCAAAATATAAGTAAAGGGGAACTATTGCAAATAGATGTTTTTTTTGCAGGAAGGAAGCTGTTTTACCAGCTGCATTTATAACTCAATTCAAAATGTGACGCTTTTGTATTATGTATTATGTAAAATTCTGAGGAAAAAAAATGAATTTAGTTTTTTCTTTTAGCCAAAAAAGGTTAACAGAAATGTATCACTCAGTGTGTAATGAATCTGTATAAAATAAAAGTTTTCACTTTTCACATATTGAATAAAATGTACATTTTGATGATATGCTAATGTAATAAGATGGACCAGAAAAAACGTCCTGGGTAAATTTGAACATAGAGGAACAAGGTACAACTCCACCGACGGAAACTCGCCAAAAGGCCGTCCCAAAGCATTTTAGAAATGCTTACACTGGTACCTCCTACACAGCAGCCTGAAGTTACGCAACAGAGTACTGCCACATCTGGGCTCAATTCAGAACCCTTCACAAAACTTACCAAACATACAGATTTTCTAAAAAAATGCAAGTTCAACATGGGAGTTCAAGTATGCTTGAAGTTACAGTGTTAGGAGAGAAAACAGGAAAACCACAGAGAGTGGAGTTCTGGTGCCGTCAGTCTGTCTCCAAGATGGATTTAAACTTTTTACTAGCAGACAATAGTAACAGCAGCAGAAAAGCACAAATGGAAAAGCTTGTCTTGGAGGGAGGAGGCGTAGTGATATTCTTGTTATCAGCTTTAAAACTCTGCTTCATCACAAGAGGTCCAGCATTTGGCGTGCTGCATGAATCAGTAGATTCAGAGCAGAGAGAAAGTTGTGCAACCCAGCAGCTACTGCATTGTGCAACAACCCTGCAGACCCCCTTATTGAGAAAGAGCCAGCCAGTCTAAAGTCAGGCAGATTTTGGTAACTGGAAACTTTGCCGGGAAAATGAATGAACCCACCCCTTACCTCCAACCACCCTACACTTACAACTCATTTTCTTATCCTGTCTGCAACACCTCCCAACTCCTTCTAATGGTAGTAAATATTTCACAGACTGAGCTGTTCTTATTGCCAACAACAATTATGCTTTACAAGGTAGCAGAGGTATTAGCTCACATGTCCCTGGTTTTTCATGGTGTTTCATGGTGTTTCATGGCTTTGTTTTCATGTTACTGTAGTAAGCACGTTAGAGCAAAGCAAAAAAAAAAAAGGTATCATCCAGGCTCCATAATCCTCTCTTTGCCAAAAAGATCCAAATAATCTCTGCAAAAAGCTCTCTCTGGTCTCTCAGCAGCTCTGTTTTGGAGTTCAACGAGTTATTATTTCACATAGTCAAGCGACATATTTAAGAGGCAGTAATCCTGAACTGGCAAATATCCTCCTGCAGAAAAAAAGAGCTGGTGGGTTAGAGATGTCCGACAGGAAGAGTACCATTACTCCAGCCAAGGCAAAAAACACTTCTTCATTTAAAAGGATCCTGTTCTGTCAACAGCAACTAGTCCCAAGATGCGAAAAAGGGTTTGCTCAGATAATTAATTACAGGATTCCAAAGAACTTTACAGACTTTTCCAATAGTTTCTAAAATATTCTGGACATTAGAGTATAGAAAAATGCATGCGTATGTGGTCCATAAATAATAAAGCAACACAATGCTCGATTTGGCCTCTGATTTTGGTGTTTGATAAAGGGGTATTACAGAAGACTGCTGAGCTGAAAGTTTCCCAACTGATGGTCATTAACACTCTCCAAGGAGGGCAGCCTCGCTAAAGTTTTTTTACAAATAGCTGCAGGCAAGAATGGAAAGGTCAGTGGAAGGAAAAAGTGTGGTAGAAAAAGGTTCACAAGCAACAGTGACAACCGCAGCCTCAACAGGATTTAGAAGCAGACACCTTTCAAAAGTTTGAAAGAGATTCATAAGTTATGGACTACAGCAGCAGTCAAAGCTTCTAAAGCCTTTACATAGAGATGTATCCAGGACATGGGCTACAACTGTCAAATTGCTGTTGGTTGCACAGTGGTACAAAAGCCCTTTTCTCCATATGAAAGTAAATTGATCCACTGTGTTTTATCATTTATACTGTCAGTGCTGCTGTCTACAATGCGAATCCTGGGCATTTCAGGCTTCCCTCTGCTGACAATATTAATGAAGATGCTGCCCACAGTGCCAAACGTATCAATATCTGGTTTAATGACCATGGTATCACAGAGCTTTACTGGGCAGCAAACTCCCCTGATCTAAACCTCTTGGAGTGTCTATGGAATACTGTCAAGAGGATGATGAGAGACAACAGATTCAACAATGCAGATGAGATGAAGACTACAAAGCAACCCGGGTTTCCTGAACATCTCACCTGAACCACAGGTCGAAGGACTGTACTCAATAGTCAATTTTCTTTTTCTCCCCTCAAACTCATCCAGACTTGTAAAATGATAACATCAGGTTACATACCTTTCCAGACGTCTAAAGAGTGTGTAGGAACTAAATAACAAACAAAAACTGATTCCTGTTTTGTATTTTTACCCCAAAACATCAAAGAAGATCTGAATATATATTTTCTAGAAACTCCCTTGCTGTACTGTATTCCTAAAATACACAATGCAATGAAAGCAGGGCTCACAGGGATCACCCCCATCAGTCTGTTATCAAGTTGTGTGCACAGGGTGGAAAGGATGGGATGGTTAGCTCCTGCTCGGTTTTTTATCTCCCAGTCAGAGGATTGCATGCCAACGGAGCAAAGCCGCATCTGGAAACCTCATCTGTCCTGCTGTCTCAGGCTCTCCAAAACCATACATCATCGCATTTGTGTGGATTCCGCTTTGAGTTGGCACCTATCCGCCGAAGCCTTATTATGTTCAAACGCTGAACGGAGCAGAGAGCAACACTGCTGGTATCAATTATACGATCACCATGTGTAATGAGCGGGCATTTGACTCGTTAGTAGGCATTTTTTGCATACCTTTCTTAGAATGGTAGTTCAAAAAAAAACACCCTGACCACAGTAGATAGTTATAAGAATCCACAAAAGGAATAAATACAAGATAGAAAAACTGCTGAAAATCATGTTAGTAATAAAACACAGAGTCAAAGGTACCTGGGTCAAAAGGAGTGTGTCTGAGTATTAAACTGGATACTAACAGGACACAACCTAAGACTGAGTGCTCAGACTGACAAAACCCAAGAGGAATATAAACACCGTCTGCATGACCACTTATACACACAGCCGCCAAGCGACAGCAAATCACTACCTTCTCTTTCTCCCTTTCATCTCATCATGTCTTTAACATTGCTGAGGTCTTTCATAGCTCCTCCAGCCTTCACTCCAACCCATCCTCAGGGCACTTGTCTCAAGGAAATTTACAGTTGTTCTATGTGCAGGTAAATGCAATATCCACATTTCATGAGCCTGAATACAACAGGATGGACAGTTGGATGGATAGACGAACCGAATGTACGGATGGAGAGACCCATGGATGGATGATCGATTACATAAACTCACAAAAGAGCAGGTGTTCAAAGGAATGGACAAACAGTTTTGACCATGTGAAATATAAGATTTTACTTCACACACGATTTTATTTTTCCATACTTATCCAGACCTGGAAAAAACTTCCAAACGGTTCAGGCCAAAATACATCCTGGTTTGTTAATGGAGTAAAAGGGCAGATAAAACTCAAATTCAAATTATTTGTGGTAAAGGTGAGACTAACAAAACTCATTTTGGTTAAATATGTATTTTAATCGAGTTTAAAGTCTAAAACGTCTTTGTGCTTTATTGAACGCTACCTCTGATTAGAGTTACAGTCAGCAGCTGAAGCTGCCTTAGCTTTAAAACAATAAGGATATAGCTGGAATTCAGAAAGTCAAGAGTTAAAAAAACTCAAAGACCTGCTTTGAAGTTGACAGAAGTGACAGTAGTTACACAACTTTAGGTGCATGTTAGCCTACAAAATCTGTCATGTTACAGTCACCACTTCTAGTTGTTTTTTCATGTCGGCTGTTCTACGCCTGAGGCTAATTCTCAAGAGAGACTTCCCATGTGCTCGTTCACAGGCAAACGTGCATAAACCCACACCCTCGCTTTCCATGTTTTGACTACAGTTCTGAACTTATTCTTGTACAATACCAGCACATTAAGCCATGAGGATAAAAAAATCAAACTGGTCTGGTCTGTTATCAACCATAATTCCTGTCAGCATTATATGACTGTGTGTGTGTGTGTGTGTGTGTGTGTGTGTGTGTGTGTGTGTGTGTGTGTGTGTGTGTGTGTGTGTGTGTGTGTGTGTGTGTGTGTGTGTGTGTGTGTGTGTGTGTGTGTGCGTGTGAACTTCAGACCAGATGCTTCACTTGCCATCGTTACTCAATAAACAAACATGCATTATCTGATAAGCAGAAATCTGTTGGGACAAAATGTCTGGCTCTTGGAAGATTTATAAAAACAAAGAGGGTTTTCCAGGGAGAAAACTAACTTAATATTGGATTATGTCAGGGATCGAGAGCTAGGAGACGACAGGGAGTAAAGAGATGGGAGCTAAAACTACAAAATCTAAGTTTTTTTTGACCTTGCAAACTCAAATGGTTATTCTCCAAATATTTTTTCTTAGAGGAGTTCTTCAAATTGATCCCAAAAATTTACTAACAGATTTTATCCGACCCTCATCAATTGCCATTTTTTTTATAAATAGATTAATAGGTAAAAATGTTTCTATTCCAATAAGTAAAAACTATTTATATTTTTCCCCTATTATTTCATTTGGAACTAAATTTAGCTCCGAAATTAAGCCAAAAATATATAAAATCCTTAAAAAACAAGATTTAATTTTGTCACGTTATTACCACAAACTGTAATGTATATTAACAGGATATTTTTTGATCATATAACACAAAGCAGTGGATTACGTTAAAGGAAAACGATGCATGGTTTTCAAAATGTTTATGGGTAAAAATATGACATGCATTTGTATTCAGCCCCCTTAACATTGACACCCCAAAATAAATCCAGAGAGACCAACTCCCATTGTGTATAATTGAATCTCATAAATCCGGTCAAGGCCTCAGTGGTTTGTTTGAGAACATTGGTGAAGAAATAGCATCACCAGGGGACACAGCAGACAGGTTGGGATAAAAATCATCGATGAGTTTAAAGCAGAGTTAGTTCATAAACGTTACGTTTTTTAAACTGTTCAATACATGTCTGAGTACGTTGCACATCTGCAAACCTAACCAGACATGGCTGTCCACCTAAACTACTAGGTTGGACACAGAAGACATCAGTCAAAGAAAAAGCAACCAAGAGGCCCATGGAGCTCAAGATCCACAGATCAGGTGGAACATTCTGTTTGCAGGACAACAATTAGTTGTGCAATCCACAAAACTGGTCTGTATGGAACAGTGGCAAGAAGAAAGCTATTGCAAGAAAAGAAAAACATCTTGTTTAGATTTGGGCTGCACTATGTATGAAAATCAAAATCGTTGTTGCAATATCAGTTTGTGATGAATATCCTTGCAACACACTGTATTCATTGACTTCTGGATAGCTGTGCACGTCTGGCCATAAATCTAGCTCCAAAGTAGGTTACACAGTTTGCCTGATAAGAAAAGTCGAAGCTAATGCCTAGAGACAAGCGGGCAGCTTTGGGTGCTTCGTGTCACATTAATTTAGCAACATAGCATAAAAGGGAAGACAAAGTTGTCTGTCAAGGAGGCGCTGTTCTTTACAGACAGGCCTTATAAATAAAAAGAAAGTTGAGCTCAGTGTTTTACCTGCTACATTTATACTGGTATTGCCCTGGCAAGACCAGTCTACACTGCTTGAGACCCCTAATCAGTCTGAAGGAAGGTCAATTACAACATTTAATGAAGCTGTATAGCAGAGTGCTGTTCAAGTCAGTTTAAAAGCGTCCATAAAGAAAAATAAAAGTTTAAATCTGTTTCTTGCATTTTCTTTCAGAGAAGCCACCACTTACGATGCAAGCTGAGGGTGATGTTGATGGTACGGATGTTGCTGACCGTCTTCAGGTCTTGGATGCTGGCGCACTTCAGCTGAGTGGCAGCGGGGGATTCACCCACATCTATCCAACAAACCGTCTCCTCGGCATAGATAAAATCCATCGCCATCGTCTGCTTGGTGGTTATGACAGGAAGCCGGGACGTGGAGCCGCTCAGTGACGTGCATCGGATGTCGTGGAGGTTGGCGATCAACAGAACAGGCAGACGATCCACTGGATCTGAGCAAAGATTTCACAAAACACATGGGAGAAAGCGTGAAATGCTGCCATGCAGATGTGACTGCTGTTAATGAGTCGATCCAACAACAGACAGAAAACACTGGTGTATGTTACCTTTTTTACAGTTTTTACTCACCATTTTTGGCTTTGCAGGAGCGGTTATCTGGCTGCAGCAGATAGCCCTCAACACAGCTGCAGGTATAGCTTCCTTCTGTGTTTGTGCACGTCTGACTACATGTCCCATACACACTGCACTCATTGAAATCTACCAGGCAAAGGACACGAAGGATTATTAACAAAACAGGTTATACTGAATATAATAAGTCATAACATAGATTTAAAACATTGAACTCATTTAGCTTTTGCCTTCAATGATCTGAGAAAGTTTTTCTGCAGTAAAAGCAACTAGATGATTGCTTTGAGACTTAGGTAGGCTAAGCGTGAATAGATCTGCTAAATTACCACCCACCCACCTTTACACTTCTTTCCATCTGCAGCGACCTCGTAACCATGTCCACAGTAGCATCGAGGCCCATCGTGAGTCACCCCACAGTGAAACGCGCACCCAAAGGCGGCACACTCTGATGCTTTTTCTAAATGGAAAGAAAACAAAAATTCAGAGTTAAACACTAAACATAAATCAATATTAACATTGGTAGTTAGGATAACAACCATGCATTTTTCCACAGAGGCGTACTATCCTGCCATAACCGATGTCACAAAGATTATTAATTAATTCTTTCCCAACCCTCAGAGAGAGCTGAATGATGAATCTTCTGGGAGGAAATGAAGGAGAGGAATCCAAACATCCCTTCATCATGGCCTCTGCAGAGTGTGGGTGTGCATACACATGTATGTCTAGGCGTTAAGATAAGTAGGGTCAGCTGCCTCTTATAAGCAGTTGCTTTGAAAGCTTTCAAAAGCCTGAGATGACCTGGACTTTGTGCAACTTCCCTTGTAATATGTCTGATAAAAGAGACTGGGTGAAAACAAATCAGGACTGTCTACAGCAGGGGTTTCTCAAGCCTTTAATAATGACAGACACAATATTCACAGACTTTAGGTGCATTACCTGGACAGGAAACTGTTTCGGGAACCAGTGTAGATTTCTAGGGTCTTTCATTTATTTCCACTGCAGGAACCAAGGCCAACTCAGATTACCATGGATAACTCTACCCCAGAAAGCTGCTCTGGTAAGGAGATGATACTTTTTGAACTGACACAGTTTTGTGGTGGCAGACTGAACAATTTTTACTGGTTAAATATTCCCACCACCTTTTTGGGAAGTTCATATCTTCTGTTAAATTTAAAATTCGGCAGGAGTAATTAGTATTTAGTTTTGTTTAGAACCTTTAAAGCCAGTCACCTATGTTTAAAATTACTCTTACATTGTTTACATTCTAACATGTTAATAAAATCAGCAAGCTTTAGTGAAAATAATAATTAAAATGATTAGATACATGTTGTCATTTAATAAATAAACAAAAAACAAAGACGGATGGTTTGTAAAAAACTAGGTTCACCCCCAAAACCACAGATATGTAAAAAAACAAGAAAAAAAAAATTGTGTGACAAAAGCATCGATGCATATAAGGTAAGGAAAAGTCGACAGCCAGGCCCACTATCCTCCAAGTCCAATGTAACAATAAACCAAAAGTTATTGTCTGCATGCTAGGCAGCCTTCTTCCACTTTCTATCCAGATGCAGCAAAACAATATTTCTAACCATGAGGATGAGTCAAGAATGAACGACCCGGCATGGCTGTTACATGTGTAAAAGGATAATGTGAAACAATGTATGTACCTTTTACTGTGTTGCTATCAGTGTGATTGGCTTCATTTTTAACGGTTTGATAATAGTAGGATTAATCCGATGTCACACAGCAAGATTGAGAAGACATTATCCATCAGGGTTCAGCTCGGAAAAGCTCATTGGTACCAGAAAAGCTTGATTCGTAATTAAAAATAGGGCATGTGAGGACAACTATGATCTCCAAGCTATCGTTAGAACCAGAGTGGCCCTGGTTCCACAGGAGCAATCATCAGAAGTGTTTTTTTTGTTTTTCAGGAATGCCATACTGGATGAGGCTTCATGGCAAATCTTTAAATACACATTACATATTGGTAAGGGAGAAGCAGTTTAAAACTTTAAAATTAAGACCTCAATATTAAGTGCATTAGTTTGTACAATTAGATGAATATTTAAATTGATAACTATTAAAAAAAAAAAAAAAAAAATCAAACTTATGATTTATATTTATGGTATGGCCTAAAGTCTGAAAAATTTTAAATCTGATGCACCATTACCAATTTTAGTTATTTGACCTACCAATGCCAACTTTGGAAAATTCCCGTCGTTTTCCTTTGGCCTATAAGTGCATTTGTGTAATTTTTGTTTTAAATCCACCAATAAATGTAACAAACGTGATCAACAGGTGTAGTAGTTTTAAATCCAAAAGATGAGATTATAAACGTTTTTACAACTGATCACTGATCTTTACTAAACAAAACAAAATTGCATCAGATAACATGTTTTTAATGTATGCATTGACCAAAAATAGAGGGAATTTTCTGTTTGGGAAAAATATATCAAAGGAAAATTGGCCAGTTCTGATCACGCATTTGAAGTATTTTTTTTGCAAAACTTCATATTAAGGTTAAAACTACAGATCTAAAACACCTTAAAACAGCTAAACTGTTCTAGAAACATGACTGAACATATTTTTCACTAACATTGTAACACCCTTACATGGGTACAAATAAAGACTACCAACAAAATATAAAAATTTACCACAATAACCAACAAATAAATGGTAACTGGTCATGCATAGAGTAACTAGTGGAGGCCTGGCTGTGAAGAGCAGATAGTGGACCAGTGAAGGGCCCTTGTTACATAAAGCCTGTGGCACTCTGGGCCATAATGAGTCTTTTGTTGTGGCGCCTCTGAAAGGAAGACTCCCCCAGCTCACACTGTGGCCCACATCGAATCCATTCACCGAGCCTCACACTGGGAGAGACCGCAGGCAACTCGAGAGCTAAAATACTCATTGTGTACCTCTGTGCAGGGTCATTGTGTTCCACTTTGTACCCTAATGTCTAACTATGGGTGGGCGATATGAACAAATACCATGGATTAATATTACAAACCCAAACCATTTCTAATGTTTTGGCCTTTTGAGAAAAACTTTTTGGTATAAAGTATTTTATTTGATAGTTTGGTTCAGAGGTATTAGAAATATAATTATAATCAATTTCTACTTTTTACATATTTCTCAGACTTTATAGAAATATAATATAGAGAATTACTTTGTTATTCTTCTACCGAAACGGAAAAATAATGCTAAAATCCATCCAGGATGCATCTAAAGTGTTGCAGAAACCTTGACTTTGGAGAAACTTTGTTTAGCTTTTATCTCAATCTTAGGACTTCTTTAACGAAATTGAAATCTGAACAAGAGACAGGAATCTGGGAATCTCTAGGACTGATCAGGTAGTGCAAAAGCTGCAGAACAAACAAAAGCTCATGTCAAGAGCAGAAAAGGACAAAACAAGGAAACTAAAAAAAGGGGCATATGAAGAAGAGGAAAGAAAAATTATATGAGGTTAGCAAGCTTCAAGGGTTTATGGATGCAGCAAATAAATCCCAGAGACAGAATAAAGACCTTTAGCCATTGATACTGTTACTACATGGATGAAAACACTTATTTGCTTTCATGCAGGTAGCAGAAGTCTGAAGTAAGTTATTGAATGGATCATTAGACCTTTTGGGCAAAAAGCATCATATAAGTATAAGAAAAGCTGCTTCCAGAACAACTCAACATCCATCCATCCATCCTACTCCCTTATCCTTGCAGAGTTGCAGGGGGGCTGGTGCCCATCTACAGCATTTATTGGGCAATAGACAGATCGTTGGAAAGGAGGCACCAACTAACCGCTGAAGCCGTACTCAGGAGGACCAGTGTGGATTTTGTCCTGGACGTGGAACTGTGGACATAACCTAACCAATTTTAGTACTACAATGCATTTACCAATTTCTACCTTCACCATCAGTAACTGACCCCAAAAACTGAACAGAATCTAAAATGTAAGTCTGACATTCCGCCTTTTCTGCTGTGCCTAGAAGCGAGTTCACACATGCTTTTTCTATATCAGGCTTCCTGAAAGGAGCTTACACTTTTCATGCAGTGTATTGTAAAGTTATGCATATAACTACTGTTCCCTTAAGGAGAGTAACGAAGTACAACACATAAGTATGGGATATCACGCCCCGCGTGTCCTGGCTGAAGCCACCTCTAATCACGCCTCCTAGGCAAATGATGTGATGACGACAGGTGACAGGCCCCGCCTGCACAGTATACCTGTCCGTCATCGTCGTCATTACTCAGTTCGATAGCCGCTATTCACCGAGCCCAGCTGAGCAGCCATGTGTTGTACTTCGTTACTCTCCTTCAGGGAACAGTAGTTATATGCATAACTTTACGTTCCCTTTCAGTCGATTCACTCAGTACAACACATGAGTATGGGACATATATAAACATCCCGCAGAACAGCCATCAAACCTGGATCATGCACTGCATACTAGTGCAGCACTTCAGACCCAGCAGAAAGAACAGAGTGAGCCACAGAAGGGGTTGTCACATCCAAACGATAAAACTTTACAAATGTGTGCGGCGAAGACCAGCTGGCTGCAGCCCAAATTGTCACTGGGGGGCCCACCCCTTTAAATGGGGCCCAGGAGGTCCAAATCCCCTTTGGGTGGGCCCCCCCTCACACCACGGGGCATTTGGGAGACCCCTGTTCGTAAGCTAGAGAAATAGCCTCCCCCAATCCTTGGGAGAGTTTTTGTCTGGAAAAGAGCTTTCCCCCCCTTGCTGGGTTGGGAAATTTACCACAAACAGTTGATCACACAACCTCACAGTTGTGTACGGTTCAAGGGTAAATGGGGCAGTGCAGAAAAAGGGCACAGGAATGTAACCTCCTTTGCCCTCAGATGCAAAAGGGGGTGGACAAAAACAAAAAAATTTCCAAATAGTCAGGGACTGTAGTCCAAAAGGTAAAAACCTTTAGGAAGATAAGTTTGCATTAGGTCGAAAGGGTTGCCCTTTGGGAAAACCATCAGGTAAAAAGGTATCAGGTAGGTTTAAAAGACAAGCAGGGAGGTCCCCAAACCCCAGCTTCCCCAGCTGTCAGACTAGAAGCGAGCAAGCTTTTTAATGAAAGGGAACTTCAAAATTATGACCCCAAAGGTTCAAATGGGGGGTTTCACAAAGGCTTTTTTAGCCCAAAATGTGAGACCCCGGGAAGGAAAACGGGGTTTAATCACGGGTTTTCCTGAGTTTTACGAACCCCCTTTAAGAAGCGTACACCCAGGGGAAATGAGAAACGGGTTGTGACCCTTTAAAAACCCAATATGGCAGCCAAAAAGGGCAGCCAATTTGCCCTTAATTGGGGAAAGGGAAAGACCTTTATTCAGCAGACCCGGGAAAAAAACTTTTAAAACATCAAACCTTTGGGGCATTTGAAAATTTGGAACAATGGGGCTTTTTCCCTAACCCCACTGCTCAAAAGCCCCCCCCATTTAAACCCGGTATAACCCCTTAGTTGAGGATGCTCTTGCTTTTCTGTATTTTTCCCAAACCACATCAGGGGGGGGGCCTTTTGGAGCATACAAAAATTTAATTTGGAACAACTGCTGCTCAAAAAACCACATTCAATGCCCCAAACTGGGGGCTTTTAGTGCAAATACTTTTGGGGGGGGAAAAAATTGTGTTTGGGGGAGACGGGGGGGAAAAAAGGAAGCCTTTTGGGGACTGGGATCCAGAAAAACCCCAAACCCCCCCCCAAAAAAATTTTTTGGGGACGGAAACCCCCCAAAAACTGGAAAAAACACCCCCCCTGCTCCTGAAACTCCTGAATCTCGAGTCCCCCCAGCTAGGGGGGCTGTGTTTCTCTTCCGGGACTTGGACCCCTCTGGAGCCCCGGAGGGGGACCCCTGCTCCGGGGTCGTCTTTCTGGGAGTTTGGGCCCCGTGGTTCTGGGGGCTGTCCCCGTCTGAGGGCTCAAGCTCAGGGGCCCCGCGCATCCCTTCGGGGGGGGTGGGGGTTTTAAGCTGGGTTTGGGGTGCCCGAGCTGGTTTGGGTCTAACATCTCCCGGGGGGTTTGATACGGGCCAGTGTTTCGGCCCTCCCTTTTTCCTCAGTCAAATTTTCCCCCTGTATTGCGTGAGGTAAAAGGCTCTGTCTCTATCCGGGATTAAAGAGGGGGCGTCACCCAAAGGTCCCTTTTCCCACCACCTTAAAGGGCCGTCCCTCTTCCCAGGGGCCCGAGCTGCACAGGGGGGTACAGGGGAGTATGTAGTCAGGGGGTTATTTTTCACCTCATTCAAGAGGGGGCAAAAAAAGGGCTCTCCGGCGGTTTTGCGGCCCCCAAGCTCCCCCCCAAGCGCATGGCTTGGTATTTTTCAGCATGGTAATCCCCAGCCGGGGCACGACCCTTTGGAGTTTAACCCCTTTTAAGATTTTCTCCAATTGAGCAGGGGGAGAACCTACAGGGGTTTTAGGCGGAAGCGATGGGCCCACCCACACCATGATATTGGGAGGGGGCCCAGATTTTGGCCAAAGAGGGTTTCCACAGGGGGAAAATATTCACCAGCCCCGGCTTTTTCTGCGCCTTCCAGGCCCCCAGATACTGCCCATAACCCGGCACCGTGACGCGGGGGGAACAGGGGGTTTTGGTTCCCATGAAGAACGTCAATTTAAAGAACAAAGTCGGGGAACAGGGGTAGGAAGTGCTTGACTGGGGGCCCGGCTCCGAGGGGAGATAAAACCCCGTAAAATCGCAAATGGCTTCTCCGGGGGGGGTGGGGGGGGCCCATTCCACGCCCAGGTACAGCTGCACGGGGGGTTAAAGAGAAAAAAAACGACGGGTTCCCCCCGGGGTCTGCGGCGCAGCTGAAAAAAAAAGCAGCCTAAATCGGCAAAACTCACCCCCATCTTTCGGACAGACCTGGACATCCAAAACCGATTTCCATTTCGTCCCCCTCTCCCTGCGGGGTTTTTTATTTTAAAGGGCGGGGCCCGGGACACCGGGCTTTATTGGCTAACCCAAAAACATACTCCATATGGTTGCCCAGCGGGAAGTGGGGGAACTTCGACCGAAAAGCCATCCCCCGTCCGAATTGGACAAAAACTGGGTTTCCTGCCTGGGGAAGGAGCAGTGGGCCCGCCGTGAGCAGCGGGCCCCCCCACCCCTTCCGGGAATTTAACCCGCCTCTCCAGGGCCCGAGCGACGAAGCGGGCCGGACAGAACGCACATGCTTGGGGCTCCGCCAACGCTCTGCGACCCGTGAACGACCCAAAAGACAGACAGGACAAGCCTCATCTGGTCCTTTCCATGAAGCGGGGGAAGCCGCAACCCCCGAGGAAAGGGATAAAAAAAGACTTTTGCTTCGCTTGCGTTTTGCTTTTTTGCTCACCGAACCAAAGAAAGGGCCCGACAGAACTGCTTTAAAAATTTGCGTTTCGCGGGGAGAAAAAGCTTTTTTCAGCAAAGGGAGCAGGACCCAAATCCAAAAAAAAGAAAAATTGAACTTTGTTCCCAAATGCCTTTAAAAGAGGGCACAGAGCTAACCAGCAGCAGCTAGCTAGCCTATCAAAGAGGGGTTTTAGCGGGTGAAGAGCGTAAGAACTGAGTTTAAGGGCGATGATGACGGACAGGTTTTTTGTGGGGAGGCGGGCCTGTTTAAAAAGTCGTCATCCCAAACATTTGCCTAGGAGGCGTGATTAGAGGGGGCTTTAACCAAAGGGAAAACAGGGCCCTATATCCCCTACTCATGTTTTTTTACTGAGTGAATCGACTGAAAGGGAAAAATTTACATTTCCTCATTTTTCCAAAATTTAAAAATGAAAAGAAAGGGCAAATTTTCAATTTGGCGCCACTCAGAACCCGGGTTTTAAGGGTTTTGGGCTAGTTTCAAACTGTGAAATGATAAAATTTTCCCGTTTTTTTTTGGAAAAACCTAAAACCCCACATAACAAATTTTTTTGAACAGTTTGGGGTCCAAAAATTTTTAATTTAAGGGGGGTTTTTTTCTAAAACATCAAAATTCAAAAAAGGGATTAAAAGGCTCTGGATATTTTGGGTTTAAATTTTCCCTCAAACCCAAAATTTCTTAAAAACGGGGCTTTTTTTCGACGTTAAGAAAGTTCTGGCATCTGGGGTTTCCCCGCTACAGACTTCCCCCTTTTGGTATAGGGCAAAAACTTTAAAAGGATGAGGTCAGGACCGCTCCCACTGGATTGTGTTGATGAGTAAAGCTTGGATGTGATAAGGAGGATGAAGAAGACAGTCATCAAGGAAACAAATAAAAACTGGTTTCTCTGCAACTTGCTAGTGGACATTTAACCAAATGCAAGTTGGGTGCATAGTTTTAAACCTTTGTGCATTAAAGAAAGTTGATGGTGTGTGTAAACCCGTAAAATGGTTAAAAAAAAAACAACATCTGCAAGTCAAAGGAAGACTGGGTGTAAAAAATGCTTTTAAGTGGTTTAAGGTTCTAGACAGTTAAAAAAAACCCAACCCTTTAAAATATATTTACTTTGGGAAAACCCTTTAAGGGTTTGTAATTTAAAAAAGGGGGCAAAGTAAACCCTTTGTAAAAAATTTCAGGGCAAACAGCTTTAGTAAAAGGCAAACAGGACCAAATTTAAATCCCAAACAGAAGAAGCAGCTACACAGACACGCGTAACAAAAACCTAAACCAATATTCAACCACAAATATGCAAATAGTTCAGACTTTCCCAAACCAACGGTAGTTTAAATTATTGACAAAATGCTTAAGTTTTCCTCCCCATAAGGAGTTAAGAAGTACACTACTGCTCATAAAACCGCCATACCTTCCCCTTCATGAAGCGTAAAGACTGGTAATAAAACACATCTTATCACACAAGACAGCCCTGTTAACGGCAGCCAATAAACTAATTCAGGTCGAGACCCACTTGTGAATAAAGATGATAATGTGGTCTGTGCAGAGGCAGCTTCAAGTAGCCCATGACAAATCCTCATGTCACAGCTGGTGAAAGTGCACGCATAAACCTGCATAAGGCCTCTGAAATAATCAGAGATTCACTGAAAGTAGCAAAAAAACAATCAATGAAGAGTGAAACATTCAAGAGTACCACCATGACCTGATTTATTAGTCACAGCTCACAAGAAAGATTTCATCTATAAGGAAAGCAGAAAGAAAACTCAATCCTGTCAGTTAAAACCACATTAACTGAAACAGAAATACAAGCCTTGGCCACATTTCATGTTTTCAATAAAATATTTTCAAAGATATGAAGTAAAAACAGGAGAACTTGGGGGGAATCACTGGATTGAGCAATTTACCTTAAATGATCTGAATGACAGCGGTTCTACACAAATTTTATTACTGAGACCAGAATATCCCTTTATTAAACAGCTGCCCAAAAAGGAAACACAAAATACAAATGTAACTGAAATTGTTTTGAAAATATTAAAGCAATATTGTAATATGACATTCAACGGACTTAACAACAACAACACTTGTGTGTTTTTGTTTTGACAAACCTAAAACAAAAAAAGAAATCTCAAATAGAAATTTCAGGTTGAATTAACCCTCCTGCAGTCCTGGCTAAGCGCTAGTACAAAGCCTGGCAGACGTCAAGGGAGGCACCAGAAAGAACTGCACACGGGGTCGCTCTGACCCTCGCAGGACCAAAAATCTAGGGCAATTGTTGGAAATGTGATGTGGAGGGCTCCCTGCAGCCTGGCGTGTGGGAAAACCACGAAAGAGACAGGGGGAAAACTTGCGTAGCGCACACAGGGTGCATGCGACCCCTCTACGACTGCGGGAGTTAAGTATTTTAGAGATTTTCAAAGTCTTGGCTCCAACCGGACCTAATCCACAGCTTATTTTTGGGGCTGCTAAGCTAAAGCTCAACCAACATCCATGTGTAAAAGACCTTAACACAGCACAGCACAGCACACTGGAATACCACCAGTCATTTTTAATTACAACACTTGCAGCAAAGTCGCTTATGGGCATTCAATTTGTCCCAGAAGTCAAGAGTTCAGATCTGGGAACAATGTCACTCCCAAGTTAGGAGAGTACTAGCAGCAAGTCAAAAAAAGTGGAGTTTGCCATTTACTGTGGTGCTAAATGCTATTAGCAATACCAGTTAAAAAATAGTCAGTCATTTTCTATACCGCTTCTACCATAATGGGTCGTGGGCAAGCTGGTGCCTATCTCCAGCAGTCTAAGGGCGAGAGGCGGGGTACATCCTGGACAGGTCGCCAGTCCTTTGCAGGGCAACACACAAATAACCATGCACACACTCATTCATACACCTAAGGGCAATTTAGAGAGACCAAATAACCTAACAGGCATGTCTTTGGACTATGAGAGGAAGCCGGAGTACCCAGTAAGAACCCACGCATGCACGAGGAGAACATGCAAACTCCATGCAGAAAGACCCAGGACCGTCTTGCTGCAAGGCAACAGTGCTACCAAATGCGCCACCGTGCAGCTCCAGTTAAAAAATATTTCGTTCCATTTTATGTTTTCAAACATAAAAGAAACAAGGTTTACAAACAGATATTTAATGTGATACAACATTTCAGAAGTGCTAATTAACAGCCAATACCAGAATCTATCACAATATTATACATCCATAGTAGCCATAATGGAAACTGAAGTCAGCTCTTCTCGGAAAGCTGCGAGTTTTACAGACACACTTCCAACTTGAGGGAGCAGTTTTGTTGATTTTTGATGAGGAAACTGTGATTACCGAGTACAAAGAGAATGAACCATCACAACTAATCATAAAGGAGAACAGCTATTTCTGTTTTGCCCACACACAATTAATTGGAATTGAGAGCATGTTAAGAGCTCAATTATCAACAAGCCATACTAAAAACAGTGAGGAAGAAATCTATCCTTAGTCTAGCACCTCAGCAAAGTACTTCATGAGCAAAGATCCTCATCAGAGCAAATATACGTTTACCGAAGACTTTTTACAGTTTAATGTGCAGAGTCAGATAGCTGTTTAAAAATAAAAGACAAGGCTACTTCGTTTTAAGTGAAGTGTTAGAACAATTACAACAGCTTTCTGAAACCCAATTACACTTAGCTGCAGCAGATAAGAGTGTGTAAAAACGTATGAGGGAAAAATATTTTTCACATCCAGAACACGATTAATGGTAAGGGTGGCAAGTCGAGAACAATCTGAAGACCATTTCAGATCATGTAATACTGATGAAATGTAGTATGAACTCAAAAATAATTTCAGATAATTGGCTGGTAGACTTTGAAGCATCACCAAAATATTAACATAGTCCCACTGAATATGCATTTATCGTGTCATTAGATATTTATTTGGTTAATGACCCTTTTTATTTTGTGAAACTTGTAATTTTCTAAAAATAATTAAAAAACAAAAGAAAATTTGGGAAAAATAAACGGTTTAGGCAACTTATTGAAAATACATAAATGCCTTGTTTAACACTAAAGTTGCTTACTGAAGCAATTAAGATGATCAAGTTCAAATGTAACACAATTAGAGGGATCATTATGCTTACAGTCAAACATTAGAGCAGCTTAGGTTACCGAAGAAACAGCTGTAGGTATAATGTGACATTTCCTTTGATAGTAAGTTGTAACCATTTTTTAAAAAGGCTCCTCAGTGGCTTTCTGAACCTTTGACCTTATGTAGAAACCAAATGGACCTCTGAATATGTAGTTTCAGAAGCCCCACTCCATTTTAACCTTGGTACCAACTTCAACACCAACCACAACATCCCAGAGTCTTCACAAAGCATGCTTCTTAATCCTAAACTGCGACACACTTTAGAAAAAAACAAACAAAAAAAACATCAAAGATTTATTTTGACCCAGGGTCCTACGTTGCCATTTTAACCAGCCTTGTCAACAACACTGGCAGAATTACTGCAGCCCACCAACAAAGTGCGCTTTCAGAAATCAGCTGCCAGGTATACTTGCACAACCCAACAGTTTTTGCCAGCAAACACTAGGGTGCCTGTAAAAGCGTTTCCCCGAAATAAGGTAGGCTTACAAACAGCAGCCCGACACACACTGCCTGTGTCTCTATGAGTGCGGAATGGCTAAATATTTCTTTGAATGTGCAAGACATGGTGTGACTGTAGCTCTGTGTCCACATGATTGCGCATGCAGGCACCAACAAGCACATGGACGCTTAATGGGTTAACCACTGTCCTTTACTGGAAACCAGCTGGACTCATGGCCTCGGGGACAGCCAGTACAAGTGTGGACTCGATGACTTCATCGCTGTTGTGTAAAATGCTCGCCTGCCAGCGATGACCAGTCTGTGACAACACTTGCACCCCACTCCTGACGGTCTTAATATGCCTAACAGTGCCCTTGCTCTTCTGGCCTAAACTAATAAAACTTGTTCTGATTAATTAGCTCTAAAGGCTCCAGTCCGTGTTAATGATTTGCTCAGCCATTATTTAAGCAAGGTGATCCCATGACAGAATATTTTTTTTCCATGGGTTGGCTGTGGACAGAAAGATCAAATAAAAAGGTGGAGACAATACCGTACAAACATTGATACAATAGTAAATTAAAAGCTGATTGATAACCCCATCAAATCAACAAACCCAAAGTAAACTGACACAGCAAACCACAATATCTGACTCTACAATATTTATCAATGGGCAACAGAAGCTTGGATGTTTCAGATTTACTGCAACAGTTGAGCTTATTCAATATTAGAGTAGTTATTTAAGAACTTGGCAGAAGTGCCCTTGGTTTGAGGGCTTTTTTCCATTGGGACTTCGATGTTGCTTTCTAATTAAGGAACACTTTTGTCCCAAAGGAGAACAGCAAAACAAAAAGTAACAAATAGGTCTATGTGTCTGAAATCTAAAATGCTTTAGCTAAAATCTGTCAGTAAGATCTCTAGGCCACCTTGAAAACAGAGTAATCCTCTAAAGGCGTACAAACATCAGCGCCTCCATCAGCTGAAATAAAGTCATACTCTATGGAGTTATGTTTTCAAGCTTCATTCTTGTGTGGTTTCTGATTAATGATACAATATCTGATGGGGGTTCTTCTTCAGCTGCATGTGGGCAGTTTATTTTCCTGCATTGGGGAAGACAGCAGCATGGCTGAGGTGGTTTATGAATTAACAATTTTTTTCCAGAAAAACAAATTCTGCTGCAATTTTTAAGGCAAAAAAAGAAAAGCTCATATAAAAAAAATACCTAACACTTATTTTGCTGCAGAGAAACACCCCCCTGCAGAAGTATTCATACCTCTTGAACCTTTTCACATTTTCCACATTACACCCACAAACTCCAAAGTACTTTGTTAGAACGTTATGTGTTCTGCATATTTTAGATGTTTCCCTGCTGATGCACCTGCCTCATCATTTATATCAGTTATGCTGGAGTAGGAACACATCTACAACATGAAGGACAGTGGGCCCTTTGGACAAAGCTGTGGGTGCCACTGATGTAGGGGACATAGTAAGCATGTGGAAGACGGTGCACTGGTCAAATGAGACCAAGGCTGAACTTCTTGACCTATATGCAAAATGCAACTTGTGGAGGAAAACTAACACTGAAATCACCACCCCTATGTTGAAGCATGACGATGGCAGCATCATGCTGAGGGGATGCTTTTTTTCAGCAGAGAGAGATAAGATGGTCACAGTTTATGGATTTATGGGAAGATGAATAGAGCTAAACACAGGGCAAGCCTGGAAGAAAATCTGTTAAGAGGGTGCAGAAAACCTGAGGTTGGGGAAGAGATTCACCTTCAAAACTGGCCCAGTTAAAGCCCAGACCTAAATTCCTTTGAGACTCTAAGGCAAGATTTGAAAAATTAATGTTCAGATGCTATCCATCTAATCGACTGGGCTACTCTGCACAGAAGAATTGGTAAACGTTTCTCTGAGATGTGTCAATGGACACACAGCCCAAAATACTTGTAGCTTGTAACTGTAGCAAATGTTGGCTCTAGAAAAGGTTTTAAAACCAATTATCATTTTTCTTTTATTTTTAAATTATTTTAAAAAAGCCATATCAATCACACAAGGTCAAAATAAAATACAGTGAACTTTTTTGGCATAATGTGACAAAACATGAAACCGTTTGTGAACAATATAGCAGGTAATTCCAGCTGCATGTTCGGAAGGCACACACAGCCCTAAGACGTCAACAAATTGACTGATAAAGTGATAAACAAGGGTCTCCGGAGGAGGCCAATGCGTGTGTGGTTTTTACCTCGGCAGTGAGGCCCCTCATCCCAGCCATCTGAACAATCGGAGACGCCATCACACAGTTTGCTCATATGGATGCAGACATCCAGGTCCAAGCAGCCGTGTTCGTTGACAGGACACTGGTTTGGCCGGTTGTGTGAGCCTGAAAAAGAAGCATAATATCGGACATTAGGACCCCAAAGTTTAAACATGTACAACACTATAACTAAACTGCACAGAAAAAATGCTGCCCATAATTTTTAAAATGTTTCTGTCTTTCATGGTTTATGTTCATATTATATTTTCATTTACATGTTTCAAAAATGGAAAAAAAGACATGAGAGAAGAGGAGTTGTGAGAATGACCAATCACAGCCAGTCACAGAACATATTTCACACAGCCTTGCTTTACTAGTGTCTTAGCTTTTCTAAGGCAGGTTCTGAGGTTTTACCCACAAAGACAATCAAAGCATATTGGATGCAACAACTTCTATATTGCTCCTGCGGAAGAAGCGAGAACAGAACTACCGTACACTGAAAGATCAAACTGTAGATTTGTGGTTTTAATTTTTTTTGACTTTCTTACAGATATAGAACTGAACGTTCCCAGCGTGTGTCAGACACAGAGCAAGTGTCTATGCATGTCAAATGTGTATGCATGCATCCACTGTATATATGTTCCATGTTTAACACATTGCAAATGATCAGTCTGAACAATCCTGAACATATTATAATTTGCAGGAGACTGATGAAAAAAGCATACAAAAAAAAAAAGATTTTTTTTCTAAGCAGATTTCTAAACATCTGAATATAAAGATGCAGTCTCCTTTGCTCTCTCTCCCTCCCACTCTTCTCTCTCTCCTTTCAGCCCACACTGCAGAGCAAACAGTTTGCCTTTGCTGTTTTCTCTTCCTCTTCTTTCTCCTCCTCCTCTAAATTTTTTTCCCCTTTCTAACATCTGCTGACCCATTTTAGAGAAACACTTGGAGGAGAGAAAATAAAGTTCAACTCCTTTTACAGGAAATGAGACGTAGAGTTCCAAGCTGCATACATATGGAGCGGTACAGATTTATATGTCTCCTTCCAATAAAATTTCTAAATTAAGCAGTCGTTGCAGCTGAAATGCGGCTCTTCTGACCTGCATTTCTGATTATATAAAAATGAAGTTTATGTTACCTAAGAGCCAAAATATATGTGGTCCTACAGTACTGTAAAGTATTTGCCACCAAACAGACTTCTTTTGTTTTTGCTGTTTTGTCACACTTACAAGTTTTAGGTCAGCAAACATTATTTTATATTAGACAAAGATAACCTTAGTAAATACAAAATGCATTATATAAAATGACTGTGGAGAAGTCTTTTACACCGCCGAGCAGGATTTTGGCCCACTCTTCTTTGCAGTACTGCTTTAATTCAGTCACATTTGAGGGTTTATGAGAATGAATGTCCGGATTAAGGTCAAACATCATCTCAATCACATTTAAGTTCAGATTTTGAACAAGCCATTCCTATACGTATATATTTGAGCCACAGGTGGACTTGCTGGTATGCTTCAGATCATTGTCCTGCTGCCCCACCCCAGTGCGCTTGGGCTTAAGGTCAGACACTGATCCTCGGACGTCCTCCTTTAGGATTTTCTTGCAGAGTTTAAGGTTCCAAATGACTTTTTCTGAAATGCAGTCTTATTTTTACATCATTTGTAATGTAAGTCACCCTTTCTAAAAAGGTTTTCAGTTTTGTCACAGTCAAATGAATTTTTTTCACAAAAGTCTAACGGATCATCAAAATGTTTTTTTGAGATGACCTGGGTGTTGTATGTGGTGAGCAGTGGTTTTCGCCTTGAAACACTCCCACCAATGCCGTTTATGCCCAGTCTCTGTCTTGAGGTTGAATCATGAACACTGACCTTAACTGAGGCAAGCGAGGCCTGCTACGCTTTAGATGTTCTTCTGGGTTTTTTGGTGACCTGATGTATGAGTCATGGATGCACTCTAGAATTAATTTTGTTAGGCCGGACACTCTTATGAAAGGTCACCATTTAGAATGGGGCATGAGTTAGCCTACCTCATGTTGTCATAAAGGTTCTATTTAAGTGATTTTTTATTCTACATGACTGGCAGTACAGGCCTGGGTGTGCAAAGTGAAAACTAATCAAAGTCAATTCATAATTTAGCAAAGGGGGTTATTTTATTTTTACATTGTACCAGGTTGATTTGGATAGATTCTTTCCCTTAATAAATACAATTATTTGAAAACTTTCTGTATTTATTTAGGTTATAATGGTCTCATATTATGTTTTGATGATATGAAACATTTAGGTGTAGGCTAATGCATGTAATGAGAGTGAAACTATCCTTATCCATAATTACACCGCTCAGACCACCAATTCCAACTAACTGTTAAACCAATTGTATTGACACAAGCTTAAAAGATAATCTCCCCACAGCAGCCTTTGTGGAAAACATTGGAACAGAGAATTAACTTCTAATAGATCTGGCTTATGGAAAAGGGGATGTTAGCATATTAGCAGCCCTCCTACAGCCCGACTCTCTAAGGCAGCCTCATTTACATTCAATATGCTGCCAACATGGGGAATTTTACATAAACAGCAAATACTAAGAAAAAACTAAATCCTGCCAAGGGTTTAGCATCTATCAACAGTTTTTAGGGAAGTACATAAGACAAGTGAGACTGAAAGTCATCCAAAAGACTCAAGAAATGTCTGTCTTTCCAGCTACGAAATGTGTAAGCATATTTCACAAACTGAAAAGTGTTGAGCACTAAATGTTCTGATGGCCTATTCTGTTACACCAAATCAGGTTCCTCCTACATGCAGACACTGACAAAGAGATACTTAATGACAACAAAAGCTGCTACTTCGCACACTTCTATGTTTCTCCTGGGCATCTGGGGAGCAGAAAAACTGCATGTCTACGTTTATACTATACTGTATTTTAAGAATCCAATTCCAGAATTGCCAAATTTTTGCTTGAGCAACTCTGCACAGTGACCAGCCGGTTGGGTATTCGAAATTATGATATTTTCAGATCAGCAAACACAAAAAAAATCTAGCTATATTATGTCACACTGAAAGCAATACTTTTGGGTGTTAACGCTGTTACTGAGTGAAGGTGACTCAAAGTTACCCAAATTCAGTAGCGTTGAGGTGTTTCTAGGTTCATAGGTCTGTGGTTCATTTAGGCTCCAAGAGATCAAGACATGAAGCAGATCACAGGAAGGCTGAATGCTTTATCTTTTTGAGTGTTCTGACTGTCATAGAACATACTGCATTTGAAAATGTTTGCAAACTTTTGGAAATCTTAGAATTAGGGAATACATATTCAGACTATAGTTTCAGTAATGCTAGCGATACTAATTGTGAAAAGATGCTTCAAACAGATCAAAATGGCAACTTTTACAATTATTGTAAAGTGTTTTACAGCGATTTCTCTATCTCACACACCCAGGGTGACATCGTCTCATCTGCCAATATAAATAATAATGACCATTTACAGCAGGAAGGACAGAAAACATATTTTAAATGTTGTTCTTGTATCCTAATATAACATTTCCTGAAAAGATTTTGAAACCAGCCAATTGGCAGATCAGGGGCTTACAAAACCCAGAGATTGGAAATAAACCACACAATTATGAGCTGTGCATTTTTAGTAAAAGACCTTTTTACAAAAACAAGTCCTGCACAGAGTTTGTCTACTTGTCATTTTTACTAGTTAAATGTTTGACATCCTATCCCATTCTTTTAAAATCCAAGCATTAGTTAGTTTGTGCTCTAATACCACAAGGCACTGCTCATCTCCAAAGCCTCAGAATCAGTAAAACTCTGGGACTATAGTGTATTTAAAGATATCTGTTTCTGATTTGGAGTACCTTGTACATCCTGCTTCTAAGTACAACTTACGATGGCCTTCATACACACATTATTTTGGTGAGATGGCTATGGTTTTAGAGATATCTCAAGTGCATTGCTGTGTGGTGTTCAATGATGTATGTATGATCAGAGATATCACTTTCTAAAAAAGTATTGCTTCAGAATAAACATCACTTGACTAACATCATTAAAAACAGAAAAGAAACAAAGCAAACATCTGTTTTTACTGAAGCGTCTAATGTCAGTACTGATGAGAACAAGCACTGGAATATGTGCAGTGATGGTTTATTTTCATGGGGTTTTCTTCCACATTTGATGTTTCTGGTTGGTGGAAAGCTGCAAGTAATAAAGCAACATCCTTAACACTGTATCTTTAAGGGGAGACTGTTTAGCCTTCACTACACCACTCTCAGCAGGTTCATTTAACTCCTTCGCCAGTTCATCCCATTTTCATTTAACCCCAACCAGCTTCCTTAGCATGTAATTTATTTTAGTTAAGTATTTTAATGAATTTTAGAGACACACGCTTAGAAAAAATGCTAAAATCTATGTAAAATGTATTTAATATTCTGAATCTTTTATTGTACTCCAAATTCCAGTGATTGTGGTTGTGATCCCCATTTGATCCAGTTTACTCTTATGAAACATCACATGTTGCCACAGATCAAGCCAAAATAACTATTAGCAACCTCCTGCAGGTAAGTGTCATTCATCAGAGTCACATAACTATATTTCCTTACAGTAAACCATAAGACAAAAAGAAGACCGCTCATGTCAGTCACTGACTTGGCTCATCATCCATAATGCTTATTTAATTATTGCTTTTCACACTTTTTTCAGTTGTGAGCCGTTATAATATCAGCATTTGGAGGAGAAAAGCAACGCACTGTTGGCTTTTTTTTTGTAGGACAACAACCAAGTCCATGTGAAGAGTCTCATAACTGGTTAAATTCCCGTCATCCTTGACTGGGTGCTGGTCATTTCAGAATCAGCTTTATTGGGCAAGTTTATATACAGACATTAAGTATAAATATATACACTTTAGAGGCAATTAAATAAAGATAAAAAGAACATATATATGTTTGTGTAATAACATCCAATACTGTAGCTGTTGTGGTAGTGCAAAGATGCTCAATTTGTTTCATAGTGGAGTAGCTGACTACTCACTGCTGCAAGGTGTTCATTGTGTTCATTTCTTTCACCTCTTCACTAATTCATACTTCATTTCATACTTCAATTCATACTATATTTTTGGAGAACTAACATACCAGCCTTGATAACAAATAAGTTAAAGGAATTTACTATATTTCATTTACAATACATTTATTTTCAATGAATGTTAAATAACAAGTGAAAAAAGTAAAATATAAGCAAAATATAAGATCTGGTATCTGACCTATTCATTTTAGAGGTCAGACTCAAATCAAGCTCCAAAGAAGAAACATGAATCAGTTGTTTTGACTGGTTTTAAGCAAATAAGTTAAAAAAGTAATCAAAATACGTAAAAAGCTGCTTTGTTCATGGATGTCATAAACTAAAATAAACAACAACAGGAGGCATTCATTACCTCGGTTATGAAATCATATCAGGAAAATCTGGTTGGTTATGGTTAGAGTTGGACGTGCACCAGCTCGTTCTATAAACAAGTAAGCCTAAAGGCCATTTTATCTTGTTTAGAAAAAAAGACATGTGTCCAAGGTTTTCTGCATTTAGTGGAAGAATTAGAACCTCTTTTTTCACCATTTCTCATGTAAATTTTCAGAACACCAAAGAGCAGCAAAAACCAAGTTAATTACTGAGAAGTCTTTTTTCAACAGCCCTTGGGTTGTTAAAATGTTATATTTTTCTTTAACATTAGGAGAGGAGAAAACTGTATAAGAAATCCTAAATCTAGATGCCATTGAATGCATCACTAAGAAAAGAACATATAAATTAGATTGCTTTGATTATATTAAAAAATAGCTTATAGTTTCAGTAGCTATTAAAGACTTAAAACTTGAACACTGAACACAGTATGTGAGTAGGGAAAGGAAGACCTGATTGAAAGAGGGTTTTTTTTACCACCTAAATTTGATCGTATGGACATGAGGCAAAAAGAAAGTTGTCTCTCTTGAAATTTCAGCTTTTTTTCCAACAACTCCAGCTCTGGATCCAACCATCCCCCAACCCTCAGGACTCGTATACTTATGCAATGACCTTGAATTTAGAGTCCCCGTAGATCCTTTGTCCCGAGTTTAAAAAGCCTGTGTTTCCTTCTGCTCTGGGGTTCCATGGCAGCCCCTGACTGACTCCAATAATGTCTGCTGTCAGCTCCGATTATTATGTTATTTCAGTTGACAACCAGGCCTGTCCACTGATCAACTCTCAGCACTCTGGAATCAAATTTAACAGCAGACTCCACAACAAGCCCAATGACTATGCCAAAACCCAGCAAAAAAGGAAGCAATGGGACACAGCATACTAAATGGTACACTACTACCATCTACTAATGGTAAACATCTTAATAATTAGGTTGCAAAAATTATAACTGTATACAGTGGAATGTAATCTGACATTTATTCACCATCTAGCCCTTTTTGCACATATTGTGTTAAAGTACAAAGACATATAAGGGGCTCCTAGTGGGTTCAGCGCTGATATATACAATAAGGGAAGTAGTCACTTAGCCAAAACGGCCTGCATGTGTGAAGTGGGGCAAAGCACGTGCAGCATACCGCTCTGACCAAAGACAGACCAGTAGCCAAGGCTGCTTCTTTATTCGAACACTCTGAAGTCGGAGGCAAGCACAACCAAAGACAACTGTTTTTTTGGTTTTAAATCCAATAAACCTGTGCTGGCTTTAAAATGGCTGTGAAAGCTTTCCAGAGGACACTGAAATATTTCTGGGTCAGGCCTCTGCCAAGACAGATAAAACATGTTTACAGTCATAAATATTAACCAAAACAGGCTAAACTCAGATTTATGGTATTGTAAGTTTTTTTTTTATGAGACAGACCACACACCTACAATAATAATTCTATGCATAATTGTAAAGTGGAAGAAAAATGATGCATAGTTTTTACAAATAATAATTTTTTAAAAACAAACTTTCTGCAATTACAGATTAAGTCTTTTGGAGCATACCTCTACCAGCTTTGCACATCTTGAGAATGATAATTTTTCTCAAGTGTTCTTCACACAGTAGCTTAAAGTCAGTCACACTAGATGGAAAACGTCTGTAAACATCAATTTTCAAGTCACGCCACAGATTCTTGAGTGAATTTTGGCCATTCTAACACATGAATGGTTGGAACCAAAGATCTCAAACTTGGACTCATCAGACCAAAGCACAGATTTCCACTGGTCTAATGTCCATTCCTTGTGTTCTTTAGCCCAAACAAGTCTTTTCTGCTTGTTGCCTGTCCTCAGCAGGGGTTTCCTAGCAGCTATTTTACCATGAAGGCCTGATTCACACAGTCTCCTGTTAACAGTTGTTCTAGAGATGTGTCTGCTGCTAGAACTCTGTGTGGCATTGACCTGTTCTCTAATCTGAGCTGCTGTTAACCTGCAATTTCTGAGGCTGGTGACTCGGATGAACTTATCGTCCGCAGCAGAAGTGACTCTTGGTCTTCCTTTCCTGGGGCGGTCCTCATGTGAGCCAGTTTCTTTGTAGTGCTTGATGGTTTTTGCGACTGCACTTGGGGACACTTTCAAAGTTTTCCCAATTGTTCGGACTGACTGACCTTCATTTCTTAACATAATGATGGCCACTCGTTTTTCTTTACTTAGCTGCTTTTTCTTGCCATAATACAAATTCTAACAGTCTATTCAGCTGTGTACTGTATCCACCTCCTGCACAACACAACTGATGGTCCCAACCCCATTTATAAGGCTTGAAATCCCACTTATTAAACCTGACAGGGCACACCTGTGAAGTGAAAACCATTTCAGGTGACTACCTCTTGAAGCTCATCAACAGTATGCCAAGAGTGTGCGTAGCAGTAATCAAAGCAAAAGGTGGCTACTTTGAAGAACCTAGAATATAAGACATATTTTCAGTTGTTTCACACTTATTTGTTCAGTATATAATTCCACATGTGTTAATTTATAGTTTTGATGCCTTCAGTGTGAAGCTACAATATTCATTGTCATGAAAATAAGGACAACTCTTTGAATGAGAACGTGTGTCCAAACTTTTGGTCTGTACTGTGTATATATGGGAGTATAAGATTAAGATTAAGATACACATGCACAGGACACTTAATTTCTTTTAAAAAATGTTTACTTCAGTTTTGTGCTACTTTACATTTGTCTATCCCTTAAAATCCTAAAATAATAGATTGAAAGCTGTGGTTCTAATGAGACGAGTATGAACACTTTTAGAATGCGCTGCATTAAAAGTGGTCTAATCAAAGTAGCACAGTAAAAGACAGTCAAACAAACGTGTCATCTCCGCAGACAAGAGGAAAGACTAAAGATAAGATATGAGGAACACAGGCACGAGGTCAGTCCAGTTTTTCCATGCATCGTTTAGGGAAGTAACACAAAGGAAAACTGGAGAGAAGAAAAGATGGAAAGAAGGAGACAGGGTGTGAAGGAGACAGCAAAGGAGGAGAAGTGGTGCCTGCGTGGCGTGAGAAAGCCCTGTGTTTGTGGTGTGTTATAGGCTGGTGAGTCTGAAGAAGGCTCAGGGCCACAGACCGGAGGGATTTACAGGGCTTTGCTTCTTCCTCTGTGGAGCCAGTGCATCAGTCGCTGCCTCTACAGCTCCTCGCGGCCCTGCCTGGTGCCCCTGCGACAGCTACATCACTGATTACAGGTCATGAAAAGATCTTACCGCCGTTAAAATGTGCACTCTAAAAGACCCTCTTTACAGAAAGAGGATCAGAGCCTAACAAAGCAATTTTCATTTTTCTGCTCAGCCCAAATGCTAATCTGCGCATTTTTCATTTGTCTTTATAACAAACTACCAATCCAGCAGTTGGCTCTACTCTATCGTCCAGGAGAGGCTCCGGCATGCGGTCACACAAAGCAGGACATGGCTATAGACCATTTAGAGGGATCTCAAGGGCATGCGATGGACAGATAATCTAGCTGCGAGGCCCCCCTTTACCAGTTCAGTCCCAGGACACAGCATGTCCTGAGTTTGTGTGGGCCATTAGGACATTGTTTAGCTATGTGTTTGGGGGGTATTTTTCTGGAAACTATTTTGGTACAACTACAACATAAGAAACAGTTTAAATGAGTTTTTAAAACGTTACAGGCATTGTTCTGGTTTCAACCAATCAAAATAAGTTTTATGACTTGAATACCTGCTACAGATGAGGCTGCAGTTATATTAGACGATTTTAGTCTCATTGGCCTGCGGTAACTCAGTTGCATTCCAAGAAATATTCACTAAAAATTACTTTCCAGCATCAACAAGGATGACTGATTTAAGATTGTGTGTGTGTGTTCTTGAACTTACTACTGAGAGAGTAATTTTTGGAAAGTGAGGACATTTTCCTGGGCCTCACTTCTTTCAGGCTGCTTTCAGGTTAGGGGTTAGGTTTAAGACTAAGGTATGAATTGAGTTTAGGTTAGGTTTAGGGTTAGGCCATAGAAAGATATTTAAAAAAAAAGGAATGGGTTAGGGTCAAAGTCAATACAAAGCCCTCATAAAAGGCACTAAGTTTGTTTATATATTTACCCAGTTGGTACCCCCATTTCTCTCCCATATACTTAAAGTGTATCAGTCCTTTTTTGAAAATATTTTTTTCATGAATTATGAAGATAAATAACTTCATATAACTTAATTTAATTGCATATTATTTTCTGAAAACTTTGTATTACAATCCTTTTTGATTTATTTTAGTTCGGATCTCCAGTTTGGGCCAGCTGACAAATGAAACATGACAGATTATGAGCCCTGATCAAATCAAAATAACTCTAGGCAAGCTCTTGCTAATGGATGTTAACTTGGAGTCATTAAACCCAATTTCCTTACAGTAGACTACAAACAGCAGATACACAGTTATTTTAAAATGTTAGTTCTTAAAGCGGTACAAAACTTCCTCCAAGAGGTTACAAAGTGTCACGTGGCTGACATAACCTTTCTGTATCAGAAAAGGTCAGGGACCCTATGCTAAAAGGAAAAGGGGCGGATTGCCCAGCACCCGATGGCTTGACAGAACTACTGGTATTTACAACTGGTAGCAACCTTCAGTTAACAGCTCATTTTCTCTCTCTGAATGGACACTGAGAACACTGCAAGCAGAAAGAAAGGAAGTGTATTTGCATGACTGAGATGCTTTGTGGTCCGCTTTTAATGCTAAATCAGGGCTAAAAAAAAGTCTAACAAGGAGTTAGACCCAGACAATTGTTGCGTAAGGTGTTTTTGATGTTGAAAGAGATTCCTCAGTGGCAAGCGGCCCTCAAGATGGAGAAAGTGCTTACATGTGAAGGCCTTTTCAAACATCTGTTCCTATTCTTTGGCTCAACCACAATGAATGTGGTTCATGCAAGAATCATAATTGCTCACAGACTTGACATAAAAGAGATAAAAGAAGAAGTCTGCCTATTTTCAAAGTGACGGCTCTGAGGTAGCGATATGAGCAGAAATCTCAGTTTTGACATCTTGAACTGTAGGATGGTTAAAATTAAAGCTGTGGATGTCAACATTTTCGAATTTCTTGTGTTATTTTGGAAGAAGGGCTGCCTCAGTACAGCTATTTCCCTTCAAGTCTCTTTTAAGAAAAGGAATAAAAAGCGGAAAAAGCAGCTAAATAATAAAAAATATTTGCTACATTTTTTTGCAACCGAAGGTTGTCACCCTTTCTACTCCCGCAATGTTATACAGGGGTTGGACAATGAAACTGAAACGCCTGTCATTTTAGTGTGGGAGGTTTCAAGGCTAAATTGGACCAGCCTGTTAGCCAGTCTTCATTGATTGCACATTGCACCAGTAAGAGCAGAGTGTGAAGTTTCAATTAGCAGGGTAAGAGCACAGTTTTGCTCAAAATTTTGAAATGCACACAACATTATGGGTGACATACCAGAGTTCAAAAGAAGACAAATTGTTGGTGCACGTCTTGCTGGCGCATCTGTGACCAAGACAGCAAGTCTTTGTGATGTATCAAGAGCCACGGTATCCAGGGTAATGTCAGCATACCACCAAGAAGGACGAACCACATCCAACAGGATTAACTGTGGACGCAAGAGGAAGCTGTCTGAAAGGGATGTTCGGGTGCTAACCCGGATTGTATCCAAAAAACATAAAACCACGGCTGCCCAAATCACGGCAGAATTAAATGTGCACCTCAACTCTCCTGTTTCCACCAGAACTGTCCGTCGGGAGCTCCACAGGGTCAATATACACGGCCGGGCTGCTATAGGCAAACCTTTGGTCACTCATGCCAATGCCAAACGTCGGTTTCAATGGCGTAAGGAGCGCAAATCTTGGGCTGTGGACAATGTGAAACATGTGTTGTTCTTTGATGAGTCCACCTTTACTGTTTTCCCCACATCCGGGAGAGTTACAGTGTGGAGAAGCCCCAAAGAAGCGTACCACCCAGACTGTTGCATGCCCAGAGTGAAGCATGGGGGTGGATCAGTGATGGTTTGGGCTGCCATATCATGGCATTCCCTTGGCCCAATACTTGTGATAGATGGGCGCGTCACTGCCAAGGACTACCGAACCATTCTCGAGGACCATGTGCATCCAATGGTTCAAACATTGTATCCTGAAGGCGGTGCCGTGTATCAGGATGACAATGCACCAATACACACAACAAGACTGGTGAAAGATTGGTTTGATGAACATGAAAGTGAAGTTGAACATCTCCCATGGCTTGCACAGTCACCAGATCTAAATATTATTGAGCCACTTTGGGGTGTTTTGGAGGAGCGAATCAGGAAACGTTTTCCTCCACCAGTATCACGTAGTGACCTGGCCACTATCCTGCAAGAAGAATGGTTTAAAATCCCTCTGACCACTGTGCAGGACTTCCCAAGATGAATTGACGCTGTATTGGCCGCAAAAGGAGGCCCTACACCATACTAATAAATTATTGTGGTCTAAAACCAGGTGTTTCAGTTTCATTCTCCAACCCCTGTAGATGTGCCCTTTATCTATTATAAAAAAGCAAGAATGGAGCTTGACTACTTAGGCTATGCATGCAATGAAAAGGATTTTATATGAAATTCAGAAATATACAAGCAGTCAGTGTTTTTGGACCAATAGAGGAGACAAGTGATACCTTTTTGGTGCTACGATGAGAACCATGGCTGTAGGGTTCTGGTACAAGTTATAGGGCAACTATTAAAATACCCATCTAAGATTGCATTGCAAAAGTATGCACCAGTTTCTCTGCAGAATGTGCCCAACTTCTTAGATACTGCACAAGTAAAAGACGAAGGCAATTGGAGTTTAAAATACACCAACTGGTCACCTTTTCATCAGCCAATTACATGGCAGCAGCCCAATGCATTTATACCTCTAAACATGGTGCTGAAGTTAAAACTGATCATCCGAACTGGAAAGAAAGAAGATTTAGGTGACTTTAATCATGGCTAGTCGTTGGTCTTAAATGGGGGTGGTCTAAGTATTTCAGAAACTGCTGATCTACTGGGATTTTCATGCATCAGCATCTCTCAGGTTTACAGAAAGTGGTCTAAAAAAAGAAAAATATCTTGTGAATAGCAATAAGTGAATGAACAAAATGTGCCATCCAGTGCTCAGGAGAATGGCCTGACTGGTACAAGATGACAGAAAGCCAACAGTAGCTCAAAGAACCACTCGTTAAAACCAAGGTATATGGAATACCACCTCTGGAGGCACAAGAGATTGAACCTTAAAGCAGATGGGCAACAACAACTGAGGAAATCACTGGGTGCATATTCTGACAGCTAAAAACAAGGAAATAATGCAAAGTTCACAGGGCTTCACCAACATTGGAAAATAACAGACTGGAAAATCACTGCCAGGTTTGACGAGTCTCGATATCAGCTAGGACATCAAGATAGTGAGGTAAGAATTTGGCGTAAACAACATGAAAATATGGGTTCCTCCTGCCTTGTATCAACTGCTCAGGCTGTTTTTGGTGATGTAATTGTGTGGCAAATATTTTCTTGGCTCACTTCGGACCCCTTGGTGCCAACTGAGCATCATTAAAAACACCACAGCTTTACAGAGTATTGCTGTTGACCTTCTGCATCCCTTTATGACCACAGTGTACCCATCTTCGTAGGGTTACTTCCAAGAGGATGATGCATCATGTTATACAAAACTCAGGAAAATAAGTTCACTGTACTCTGTTGGCCTCCAGAGTCACCAGACATGAAAACATCACACCTTTAAAAATGTGGTGAAATGGGAGATTCACATCAAGAATGTGCAGCCCAAAAATCTGCAGCAACTACGAGATGCTATTATATAAATGTGGACCACAATCTCTAAGGAATGTTTCACACGCCCTGTTAAATCTATAATTAAAGTAGTTCTGAAGGTAAAATTGCATCCAACCATGTACTAGCAAGGTCTATCATATAGTGTGGCTGAGGAATGTATGTAGTATAGGAAAGGTCTTTGTCAAATCTGACCCCAAGATACTCGACAGTGGGACTCTGCACTATGGTAAAGTTTTCAAGAGAGAGCTGATAATTCACTATCGAATCACTTGGCTTTTTAGGACTCAGAACATTAACCTCAGTTTAGCAGAAATCAAAGTAAACGAATGTATGTCTATGAGACCGGCCTATAGGCCACACAGCTGGTCAAAAACATTTCGATTCCTGAAAAAAGATGGATGTCATTAACGTAGTGACGGAAACTGATGCTACGTTCGCTGATAATGAACATAAAAAAGGGAGAAGAAAACTGGGCCCAACCCAGAACCTTCTGGAACACCATAACCGACTCAAGTCAATGTGGAGGACATAAATTTAACTTTGTCAGACAGATATAATTTAATCTGCTACAAAGCAGAACACAATTTGATTTGCGATCTCTGTAGTAGGATGAAGTGGTCAACAGTGTGAAAAGCAGCACTGAGGTCCAACAGGACCAACACGGATATAGGCCTGTTTGAGGCAACGAGTAGGTAATTTGTTACCCTAACAAGAGGAGGACATTACATTTACAAAACAAAACATGCCCTTTACTCCAAACATACTCTGCAAACCTATTTAAAGAGGACCAGAATGGTTGGGACAGGGGGGACAATCTGATCATTTGTTGTGTAAGTGACCCTCTAAAGAGTGTGGTTTGGTTTATCTAATGCATCATCATGTTGCAAGTCAAAATAGTTTATTTAAATATCTAATTTAAAGCAACAAAACACTGATCGAAGTTCTGCAAATAAAAAAAACACAACTGATTGTTAAACAACATTCGAAAAGTCAGCAGAGTCATTCTTTTTGGGAGCAAGTAAATTACCATAAACACTTGTGAAAGAGGGCATGTTTTTAGTTAACTGGCAATAAGGAAGACAACCGGATTTACGGGGATGAGATGTTCCAGAAAATTGGAGCTGCGGCTGAAAAAGCAAGTTCTGCTTAGAATAAGGAAACACGACCACATTCATATTTCCTTTCTAGTCTTCCTAATCATTAAAATCACTTTTAATATCATAAGTCACATTCAGCTATTCAGACGCTCACTCACTCATGACTTCTTAGACTCTGCTGCACTCTTTTCCCGGCTATGTTCACTACCTTTTATCTACCATACAGAAGCTGACATGCCTCAGAGGGAAAAACAGGGTTCAGTTACTTTTTCAAAGACTGACTGACTGACTGACTGACATTTGGACTGACAAACAGCTGTTCTTTCTCCTGAGCTACCACTGCTCCAGGATTGAATAATGGAAGCAGACATGTAGGAATAGCTGGGGAAAAAACATAACTCCACTAATGGTGTTACTAAACTTAACAGGTGAACCTGCTACGTACCCCAAAAAAGATAAAACATATGAAAAAGAATGATGTATATTAATTTTTCACCTGGTGACAAAGCAAAGGTAACATCACCGTTTTTCATCAGGTTAATTCTTGAGGGCAAATTAAAAGCCCAAGCCAGTATATTGTAGATAGAAATATCAAATGAAAGTCCATGATCAAAACAAACCAACATATAGAAAAGCATCAGCTTTATTGAGGTCTACTTCTGCAGAGCAATTTCCTCCAGTTACGGTTCTCTGGACCCCATCATCCAATAAATTTCACATGGGTCCCTGCTAGAAGACATTTGATTGGTATGAGTGAATGGCCTCCTCGGCGTCATCAATTTAAAATCAACTGTTTTCAAGCATGGCGAGACTTAAAACTTGCAGGACAATTGATCTCGAGGAGCAGAATTGAAAAGACACTAATCATATCTATAAAAGCAGAGAAAAACCTTAAACAGCGGTTCCAAACTCTGGTTGTTGAGGTTCGACTGCCTTAATGTTTCAGATTTTTCCCTTCTTCATCATAGCTGAATAAATGAATCAGACATTAGCAGCCCTCTCCCAAACAGGATGGAAGCTGAGGACTATGGCTGGTCAGTGACATGTAAACATCTAACTGCAATATTATTGCTGTATCACAAAGCATATTAATGGCATGCAGAATGTGGAAATGCATGGGCCTTTAAATATTATATCATACCAAATGCTGAATCCAGGAGGTCCTTTGTGACGATGATGAGATTTTGTTTTTTGTGCAGCTCTACCAAATGAGTAACTTAACAGTGTGAAACAGGTGTATGGGAGCACAGACATATTTCAGTGTTGCAGACAACGGCCCCAAAGACCAGAGTTGAGCGGAGCTAAAACATGCAGAATGTCAGCCCCCCCTGAATTACACACCAGTGGTTTAGAAAGGCACATGTCAGTCACATCCTGGGCCCGAATCCTTCAGGTAAATAACAAATAGCAGGACTGAGTAATAACTTCTAATTAATGTTCTTTAGACAATCTAAATATCTCAGTATATTCTATGGCTACATAAAGTGTTTTCCCTTTAAACTGGGTCACTGTGTGTATTTTATTCAGAGCACAGCCCCACTTCTGCTCTCACCCTGTGTTTGTGAGTTACAACACCTCATTGGCGGCAAATAAGTGACTTAATTTGCATATTAATAAAATCAACAACCATTAAATGCATCAGGATCCTGGACAAGCCATGGCAACTGGGTGATTAAGAGGACTGCCAAGAGTGTTTGTCGCTTTGCTCAACAAAGCAACGACCATAGCCTGAGCCAAGCCTGTGAACTAATTTTTCAACATGCATCTTAGATTCAATTTATAATGCAAAGTCATTTTCTTTCAGGCAACATTGCTGAGTAATATGTTTTCACAGTGAATGAGATTTTAGTAACCACTGATCTAATGACAGACATTGGCAAAAAGTACATGGAATGAATATCAGATAAATGGTTTAATAGCAGTTTAATGAACACAGCTATCTCCTCACAGTAAGCAAAGTGCAAATATTAGCATTCTAAAGTCCAATAAACCAACTGCACCCCTTGGACACAAACAAATGCTCTTTGAAAGATTGCCAAAGAAACATTTTTTTTGCAGTTTGTTCATGAAAGCCATTATTACCTCCAGTCTACACCACGCATAACAAATAAGCATGAATTCTCAACAGTTTTAACTTCTGAAATGGTAGTTTAAGCAATTAAAGTAACTTTTGGTGTTGATTAATCTGATTTTATCCGCCTCTGACCGTCAGAAACTACAGTATGATTCAGATAATTTTCTATTGTTTGACCAAATACATTAAAAAGTAGATTTTTTCTTGTCCCATACATGTAAGCTGGTAAGTTTAATGTACCTGAGAAAACATCTTCATCTATTTCGAAACAATAAAAAGTATTACATTTTGAAGGAATCTAAACACAAGGAAATAAAAAAATTAATAAAAAACACAAATTGAATAGCAATGTAGCGTGCCAAATTGAATTTTGAATGGCAATCAATGGGACAAAAAATGCCAAAGGAACAAAGATTACTGAAAGACATGAAGAAAAAAAACAAATAAAAGTTCTCCCAAAATAGACAACCTCACCAAATTTTATGCAACCTGCATAAACACAGACAAAGAAATGCAAAAATCAAGTCCGACAACACACAGAATGCCAGGGGACCCAGAAGGGTTAGAGTTCTCTGGAGAAACTTACCACTAGTAATAACATCTCCCCTTGGAAAATGTTGAGCAACAACCAGTGATCATTGAGCTGACAACATTTTCATTTTTACTACACTATCAATAATTAATGATTTAATTAAAAATATATAAATGACAGAGGTTTAAAATAAGATTTACTGTTGTAGCAGAAACAAAAATAGTTGCTTTTAACAGATTGTTTCTTTATCCAATTGAAGAAAGGGGAGTTCTACATTCATTCCTATGTTTTTGGCATTCATGGTTTCAAGAAAATTCCCGTCCACTAGGTTTTTGTTCCAACAAGTCCCAAACCACGCTTTAATTTTGTGTTTTAATGTTGACAGGAAACCGAGTGGTGCCTATTACTATAATTACAACATTATCTCCAATTAAAGTTAATTGTTATATACAGCCAGGGTTTGAAAAAAAGACTTTTCTGGGACATAAAGAAACAAAAGAAAAGGATTGCATTCTCTTCCCCTTTTTTCTGTTTTGTTTTGCTTGTGTCCTTCTCCTGTAGGCTGCTTGACTGAGATCCTGTCCTGGTGAGGGATTGCCCCCTAGTCTGTCCTGCCTGTTAATGAAAGACTGACGCTGCAGGCGGTCCACGATGCCAACATGAAGCCTTGTTTATACTTACGAATGTTTAAAAGTATGCTAGAGTAAAGTGCAATTAACAATCTGCTTCTCCCTTCTCCCTCAGACTCAAGTGTTATTATGGAAACTTCATTACTTGAGCTAATTCGGTGAAATTATCATAGATATTTTTGCTTCCCCCACCTGTTTTATTCACAATGTTCATGGTGTTGGGTGCTGTAAATGTATGCCTCTGTCTCGTGTAGGCACTTCTAGCAGCTATTGCTGGAAGTAGGTACCCTTCTCAGCATCAAACTGTCTGAGGATCTAATTGCCAGTCATTTCCAAGCTGTTCATCTAAGCTGTAATTATGCTGAAGAGCTAAAGACAGACTTCTGCAGTGGAGTTCTGGCACTGCATGCCATGAGCAGCTGACATGTTGGTGGCGTATGTCAGCATCTTTAGACTGTGGGCTTGTTTATAGGTTTGATACTGAATAAGGCTGATGGCGAGCCAGACTGTTGGCCAGATTCTCATACATTTTTCTCTCAGTATACATGCTTTATTCAAGTGTGACCTCTGTCATCCGGGCTTCTTATTTGATTTCAGACCAACTGTTATAATCCACTTCATATTCCTGCATGATGTTGCTAAAGTGTACAGCTGCATCTCAATAAGCACCTTAGGTAGTTTCAGTAATTAATTTAAACAACAAACTGACTTTTTCCAGGCATTTTTCTGTTATTGTCGATGATCATAGTTTATAGTTAATGAAAACCTAAAAGTCTGTTTCTCAGAAATTAAAATATTAGATTACCCAACAGGACACGACTTAATGCAGAAATATTTTGTTATGGTCTACACAATCATGGGGGAGTATGCTGACTTAGCAATTTTGCTGCAAACATCCTCACTGATGCCTTTCAAAAGGAGGGTGAACAACCAAAGGTCATTCCTATGGAAGCTGGCTGTTTGCAAAGTGACGTATACAAATATATTACTAGAAGGTTTAGGGGAAGGAAAAATTATGGCCAATCCTAAACCAGAGACATATTAAGAAGCCTCCTACCTGGGGGCTAAGGAGAAAAGGGATTGGACTGTTGCTCAGTGTTCCTAAGTCCTCCTTTGCAAACAAATATAAGTGTTGCGTTTTATTTGGGAATAAAGGTCCCCTAGTCTGAAGGAAGAGTGCAGAGGCACAGAAACCAAGTTGCCTGAGTTCCTTAACAGTCCCTAAACAGTCAGTGATTGTAAGCTGAAGGACACCATTAAAACAATATGGGCTTACTTTACAAACTCAGAAGAACCACAGACTAGAGGTTGACACGGGAGTGGATTTTCTCTCCTGTCCCATCCCGCTCCCACAGAAAAAAGTCTTGTCCCATCCCAATCCCAGGCCAGCATAAAAAAAAATCCTGTCCCATCCCACTCCTGGTAAATTGACTCCCACTCCCATCCTGCTCCCATTTAGAACGACTCCCACTCCTGTGCCACTCCCATTTTTGTTTTCTTTATCTAGTCTTTTGCAATATTTCTTTGAAGGCCCAGTTAGGTCCCTGTTTTTAGCTGTAGTAAAGGCCAGTTAAAATAAAAAGAATAATAATGAGGAAATAATAAAATATCAAACAAGGAAACAGACCATGCCTATCTTAGCTGAATAAACAAAATGTACATAGTTGTATTTTACTCATTTATTAAGTGATTGTTTCCTGTGAACAATGACATTACTTTTATGTTTGAAGTTGCTAAAACAAAAGAAAAATGCACCTAGCAAGAGAACTGTACTTGGTGCACAAAAGTGCAAAAAGGCATTACCTTCACAATTTAGAAACTGTACCTCAATGGTTCACAGCCCTGGTCCTCAGGGACCCCTTCCCTGCAAGTTTCAGATGTGTGTCTGCTCCAGCACACCTGATTCAAATTCTGACATGACCTCCTATACAGGCATCAAGAATGGAGGGTCAAACTAGACAAAATTAAAACAATAAAATCATCATTAAATAAATAAAGGTTGTGAATGTCCCATAAGTGAAGTAAATGTAACATGAAAGAAATGTAACATTAAATGTGCCATTAAATTAAAAGGTACCATTTATTTATACATCATTAGAAACAATAAATGTAATATTATATCATGAAATGGACTATAATGCAATTAAATGTGCCACTGAATAATTAAGTATAATATTAAAGACGACATGACTTAATTAGTGGTACACTTAATATTTAATGATGTAATAAATAAATTGTACATTTAATGTTACATTAAATTTTTTTGAATTTTACAGTGTATTTATTTAATATCTTCCCTTGATGAAGCCTTTCCCCTCTACTGTGGCAAAGGCTCTTAAATCTTTAGTGCACATGTGAGCAATTTTGTTGGTCAGAGGAGACTTGACACGTGTTGGTACTTTTCGTTTGACGAATGAAGAGATGCAGGGCTGATTCAATCCAGAATTTACCTTACAAATGTCCTTTAATCACTGTTGTACTTGATTACGACTAAACACGTTTTACAAGCAGCATACTGCGTGTTAACACCGCTGCATTCAACTCTCCTGAAGTTCGGTAATATTTGCGACTTTCCTGTCAGCTCTATGAGTTTAATAGATAAGTCCTTACTTCTGACTTTACGTTGCAAATCCAATTTTACCACGTCCAGTTCTCCACCTGCGTTTGCTCCCTCCATTCTGAACGCAGGTGAAAAACGTCGATCAGAAGCACTGTTGGCTTGTGGGTCGTGTAGTTCGTTTGACTCACATTATAGTATAGGCTTCTTGGAAAAAAACTACACAATGGCGGCGTCGATCCAAGTTTTTTTTTCTTAAAGTTTAGAACAAACTCTCAGTTTTACATTTCCAAAGACAATTGATCCAAGTTTGTTTTCCCTCCTATTGGTTAGCTCCCGCTCGCGTCTGCTCCCGTTAATTTTTTATTCTGTACCGTTCCAATCACGTGATCTTTACTGATGCTGTCTCCCATCCCACAGGATTCCCATGGGAATCCCGTGACCTGTGGGATTCCCGAAAAAATGTCAGCCTCTACCACAGACTGATCGCCTTCATAAGACGCTGGACTGATGCAGTATTTAATGCAAAGGCAGCCCTAACCAAGCATTGAGTGTATACTTTTTAGTAAAAAAATCCTGTTTTTAAACAAGTCTAATGGAAAATTCAAATTTTATGAGAAATTGAATTTGGGGTTTGCATTAGCTATAAGCCATATCCATCCTTCCATCCATTGTCTTCTGCTTGGCCGGGGTCGGGTCGCGGGGGCAGCACCCTAAGCAGAGAGACCCAGACTTCACTCTCCCCAGCCACTTGGACCAGCTTCCGGGGGAATCCCAAGGCGTTCCCAGGCCAGCCTCCCGGATGAACGAGCTTCCCACCCCATCTCTAAAGTAGAGCCCAGGCACCCTGCGGAGGAAACTTATTTCGGCCGCTTGTATCCGTGATCTCGTTCTTTCGGTCATGACCCAAAGCTCATGACCATAGATGAGGGCAGGAACGTAGATCGACCGGTAAATCGAGAGCTTCGTTTGTTGACTCAGCTCTCTCTTCACCGTGACAGACCGGTACAGCTTCCGCATCACTGCTGACGCAGCACCAATCCGTCTATTGATCTCCCGCTCCATTTTTCCCTCATTCGTGAATAAGACCCCAAGATACTTGAACTCCTCCACTTGAGGAAGGACCACCACATCATCCGCAAAAAGCAGAGACGCAATCCTACAGCCACCAAAACAGATCCCCTCAACACCTTGGCTGCGCCTAGAAATTCTGTCCATAAAAGATATGAACAGAATCGGTGACAAAGGGCAACCTTGGCGGAGTCCAACCCTCACCAGAAATGAGTCCGACTTACTGCCGGCAATGCAGACCAAGCTCTGACACCGGTCATACAGGGACCTAACAGCCCGTATCAAAGGGCCTGGTACCCCATACTCCCAGAGTACGCCCCACAGGATTCCCAGAGGGACATGGTCGAACGCTTTCTCCAAGTCCACAAAGCACATGTAGACTGGTTGGGCGAACTCCCATGCACCCTTCAGGACCCTGCTGAGCGTGTAGAGCTTGTCCAGTGTTCCACGGCCAGGATGAAAACCACACTGCTCTTCCTGAATCTGAGGTTCGACTATCCGAAGGACCCTCCTCTCCAGAAACCCCGAATAGACCTTACCAGGGAGTCCTTTACTCCCCTATAGTTGGAACACACTCTACGGTCCCCCTTTCTGAATAGGGGGACCATCACCCCGGTCTGCCAATCCAGTGGAACTGCCCCCGATGTCCAGGCGCTGCTGCAGAGTCGCGTTAACCAAAACAACCCTACAACATCAATAGCCCTAAGGAGCTTTTTAATCACCTCTGTGACCTCAGCACCAGAGATTGGAGAGCCCGCCCCAAGGTCCCCAGGTTCCGCTTCCTCAGTGGAAGTCGTGCATGTGGGATTGAGGAGGTCTTCAAAGTACTCTGCCCACCGACCCACAACGTCCCGAGTTGAGGTCAACAGCACACCCTCCCCACTGTAAACAGTGTTGGTGGTGTACCTCTTCCCCCCCGAGACGCCGGATGGTGGACCAGAATCGCCATAAGCCATATAAGCTATAATCATCAAAATTTGAAATACACCACTCTGCGTGTAATAAATCTATATATTAGTCTGACTTTTTGAATTGAATTACAGAATGAATAAACTTCTTAATTATATTAAACGTTTTGAATTGCACCTGTATACATTTACAGATTTTTTAAAGCTGGAATCAGTATATATTATACAGTATGTAACTCTGTCTTTTTATTGAATGATAGATATTTTGAGATTTCCTTCTCTGACTATGCAGAACAACTGGAGAACAAGTGCAACATTTAAAGATATTCCCCAACTGGTTTTCATTATCATCAAATATCTTATACAAGGTCCCAAGAGATTTAAAAGAAAAACTATGTTGGGATATTTTCCAGACTTTCCCAGACTCAAATTGCCAAAATTTTCCATTTATTTTTGGCCTATGTTGGAACATAAATGCAAATATTCACCATAAAATCATGGCTGTTATTTCTACAGAGGTCAGTCATTAAATATAAAAATGCAAAAGTCAGAAATTGTGGAAAAACTGACAAGACAATTGGATGCAGAGACAGACTGATGGATGAATACAACACCAAGAAGTAAAAATCACAGGGCTCATCCTTGTTATCACCTACTCTACTACAGGAGGTGAAAGACCACTGACTTTTGTAAAGAGCTAAACAATTACAACTGAGGACAAAAGCACAACAGATGAAGTGGATAAAAACAGATAAATTCAAAGACAAGGCATCTGCTGGAAGCATTATTAACAACTAGAAATAAGAACTAGATAAGAACCCCAGCTAGACTGCACTTCAACTTACAAGGTGCCTTGCCTTTGTTTATGCTTGCAAATGCATGGTGAACCATATGAGGGCAGGCACTTAATAGTATTCAAGGATAGTTATTTTCATTGGTTTAAAAATCAACAATGATGGAAAGAAAGCCCCTAAACAAAAACTAAAACAGCAGGTAGAGCAGTGCACCAGTGGGAAAAGTGTAATTGAGCAGAACATATCTTGATGTTCTGGTGAAACACTGCTCTCCTCTTCTCTCTGCAGAGGATGAATCACACCATTGTCTGAGTCACTAAATTACATAAGTGCTATGGAAAACTCACTCAGTTCAACTGCTTAAAATAAAAGAGCAGAAACTGGATGAATGTGGCTTGAGTGAATGAATTAGGTGTTGCACACTTAAATGAAATCGCCTGACATTGCCGGTATTTACATAACTGAACAGACTATTTCCATCTCATCTAAACATTTTGAAAAGCATTTGTTTTAGCAAGTTAGCAATAACTTGATTGAATTTCTCTATTTAAGAGTGAATGTTGTTTTTTCTGCTGTTTTCTTTATCTGTTTAATTTAATAAAATGAATGCCAGTTCGTTGAGTGCAACACATCCAGCTCTTGAGATGAGGTAAGACATGTTTGGGTTCATGAGAAAGAGAGGCGATCTTAGTATTATTTTTGTGGAAAATCTGAATCCATATTTTTTTGCCTTATACTGCAGTTCTTCTAAAAATCCAGTCTAGACTGTAAAAAACGACAAAAAAAACCCCCAAAAACTGAAATAGCCTTTTACTTTAGCAGCAATAAAAAGCTCCTAAGCAGATGCCAATCATGATATTCTTCTGGTTGTTATAAACTGTTCTCATCTATCTTGTCAGTCGCTCTGGTATTTTGTCTGTCACTTGGACCCCTTTTCTTTCCTACTTAGTACATGATGCATTAAATAGACCTTTATTTTACTGCCAATAGAGAGCACTGCAGTCAATGTCATTAGGGCCAATTTGTTAGCCGATCGCAGTTGTCTCCTAGTGCCTACAAATCATTAGTGTCATACTCAGTAGTCACAGCTTTTTTAACTGGGTACAAAAAATGCAAAACTGCCCTTTAGTTTAGGTTTGATAGGAAGCCCCCAGGGACATGCTAAGTTTAATGTTGTAAGCATTGTGCAACAGACTGTTGTCCAACAGGCTCTCACTGTTTTTTTTCTACCAAGCACCAAAATGTGAAATAGCACTTTATTTACAAAGATCTGAAGAAGATGCTAACTTTAGCGTTGCTAATGGCTCACAATTAGCCAGACACTGTGGTTTCCAAGTGCTTACAAATCGTTCATATGCCCTTGTCTGTCACTCTGTCCGAGTAACCCATAATCCTGTAAATCAAACAATTTAAAAGTGACGGTGGCACAGTTGGTAGCACTGTTGCCTTGCAGCAAGAAGGTCCTGGGTTCGACTCCCGGCCGGGGGTCTTTCTGCGTGGAGTTTGCATGTTCTCCGTGTGCCTGCCCACAGTCCAAAAAACATGACTGTTAGGTTGTTTGTGTGCATGGTTGTTTGTTCTGTGTGGTGCCCTGCAATGGACTGGCGACTTGTCCAGACCCCGCCTCTCGCCCCTGGACTGCTGGAGATCGGCACCAGCTCCCCCACAACCCTGAACAGAAGAAGTGGCTACAGAAAATGGATGGATGGAGGCTTCTTCAATGATTATGTAACTGTGCGTTGTCAGCAAGCCCACAGAAAAGTCTTTATTAGTCAGCTCAGTCAACACAACAGGACAACTCAAGAACTACCTCCCCTCTTACTTCAAATTAAGGGTCTCGCACAGAGATGCGCGACTGTGTGACTAACCTCCACTGGACAAAGTCACGTGCTGACAGCAAATGGATAACGCTTAGCGAGACAGACCTAACTTTGACGAGAAATATCGTGGCACAAGCTCTCCTTGCACCCCTTCCAGTTCATTTTTGCACCATAGGATTTTCAATACTGAATACATCAGCAAAATAATCCTGTTACAATCAACTACAATACCTCTTTGTGTTCATAGCCATGACCGGGCCATTAATATTTGGTGTCAGTTGCTTGTCTTTGCATGCCAGACTATGGTGAGAATGCTTGTGGCATGACAGATGTAAGGTGTGGCAGGGAGCAGATGGTAAAAATCACCATTAGTGCCTGCATTTAAACAAAAGGAATGCTTTTACCAAGGATAGTTTATGGAAGCAGAGGCCAACTGATGTAAGAGTACGTGGCTAGAACCTAGACTTCTCAGAGACTGCAAAGAGCCCAGATGAGAGTAGACAGATCCCAGAGCGTTCAGACTAAACAAGGCTGCATAATTAGAGCTATAATTCAGCAAAGCGGTGTCCTTTACAGAAAGGGCAAAACCGGCATCCTTATTCAGGCACAAATTAAACTGTCTCCGTGTTGTATTGTTGTCTCTGTACAGCCTTTTGTAGATAATTTCTACTGCCGTGTGCAAAAAGGAAGCTGTGGCTGAATGAGGAAGAAAAAAATCTTGTAAAAAATTAATCATTGACCAAATAAAACTGATAATTCTCACTGAACTGGACAGGACACAACCCTGCAGAGAGCTTTAGCTATGTATGAGGGTGTACTCACAGATATCTGGCGATTCATCTGAGCCATCTGGACAGTCCTTCTCACCATCACAGCGCCAACCTTTGGAGATACAGGTCACCTGGTCCTTACAGGCAAACTGCTTAGGGTTGCAAGTCTTGGGAGGATCATCAGATTTGGGACCTGAAAGTAAAGGAGGGAAAAAGTCAGCTAAGGAGTGGTTGGCTGTAAATCTATTAAAGCTGTTTTAAAGCAAGTATGATTAATATCTGCATTATTTTGTTAAAAAGGTCCTATATTGTCAATGATCGAGATAGAAATTTTCCAGCCGCTAGTAATACAGGTATTATCTCAGTAGCGTAAAGCATCACATGAAGGTTAACCTAAGCCTACAAAGACATTTTTTCCATAAAAAATACTCACAGGCACAGTCAATTTAAAAAAAAAGGACAGTTTTCATGTTAGCAACCAACAGTGTTGCCTTTTATTTCGGGGTTTGTTTGTTGTTTCTGCTTCCTCTTCCAAACATCTAATTTCTTTCAGCTTGTTTTATTACCCTTTAGGTGTTTTTCAATTCTAGCCACAAAGGCTCTTTCACAGCAAAGATATAACTAGGCACTCAGTCACCATCTGACCCATGGGAAACTGGTGCAGTGCACAGTAGTTCTGGGCAGCCAGTCAGCACAGATTGTTGAGGTGTACCACAGGCTAGTTGTGCCACAGCAACACTACCGACCAACCAAAAGCTGAAGCCCGCTCCCACGATTTTACTAAAAAAAAAAAAAAAAAAAAAAAAAAAACTTTAAAAAGCTGCTCAAACTGAGCTTTAGCAGCCGACCATCGCCCTGTCAAGACTCAGCACCCCTTTCATACATTAAACTGTTTAATTAAATATGCAAATTACACCAAATCTGGATATTTTTTTTACCATAAACTGCAAGAGTAAAAGATTTCAACACAATAAGTTAGTCAGAGTACAAGAATGATTGTGGCTAGAAATCTCAGTCTGGTTGCTCTTTAAGCTACAAGGCACCTTGCCTTTTTCTATGTTTGCAAATGTATGGTGAACAGTATGAGGGAGTTAGTTATTAGTTGTTATGATTGGCTCAAAAACTAACAATGATGGAGAGCAAGCCTCTAAACTAAAAGTAAAACAGCAGGTAAAGCAGTACACCAGTGGGAAAAGTATAATTGAGCAAAACATGGTAAAAAGACCACAAAAGGTGCTACTATGTCAGCTAAATAACAGGAAACAGTGTCTACAAAAAAAAAAGACAATAACAGATTGGATAAATATTTCCTGATCTAATTTCGGCTGTGGTTGGGTCAGAATTTGTCGACCTAGTGTTTAAAAACAGCCTCTAGGTTTCAAAATCTTTTAAAGCCTCGAGCACAAATCTGAGAATTTTGTTTATCTAATTAGGCTACTGTAGCATTGTTTGCCAAAACCACATTAATACCACATCAACACACATCAGTTGTCAAAAAAAACAAAAACAACCAAAACAACCAACATTCCTTCTTGGTCTTGAAAAGTTTGGAAAAGTAAAACTGTAGTTTTATCATTTTCCATGTCTGAACAAGTCTGGAGAAAACTAAATCTAGAATGGAAAATGTGTAGTTAACTTGTTTCTCCTCTTCCATTTTCTAAAGGACTGAAGTCTAGAAATGATTCATAAATGCAGTAGTTTTCACAGTGATTTATAATAAAATGAGCTTCATCTTTGATTTGCCACATTTTACCGTGTCTTTTTGTCTTTGACTGACTGAATGCATACTCATTCAAAACTCAAAATTACCTGTTGAACTGGACCTCTAGTTCTTAAACTCACTCTAATATGCCAAGCATAACACTAAAACTGCTACGTTTTTTGAAATCTTACAAACAAAATAAAGATACAATATATTACATTTTGAAAAAAAGCTGCATTTAGGATACCCATTTCTTATTTAGAGCTGATCTAAGTCCAGATGCCACAAAAGCATCAATCACTAAAATGGCCCCTATGCTGTACTCTTAAAATTATAAGTCAATTTTAGCATTGCATTGTTTTAATATTTTTAGGATGTAGAGATAATAAGACCTAACAAATATTCAAGTAGGTTCAGGGTTAATATTTTCTACACAAATATCAAGAATGTTATAAAAGAAAAAAAATTCAGTCTGTTAAAATCTGTAGTACTGTAATAAAAATTTTAGCAACCCTTCAAAAGGAAAAGCTTTTTTTGTGTAGAAGATTAAAAAAAAAAACTTCTGTAAAGTGGGACAAAAGCAAACCACGGTGGCCATCTGAGTGGGGGTGGCTGTTGCTGATTTAGTGTCTGAGGAAGGACAGCACCGAAGGACTCATTGTGATTCCCTGCAGAGACTCGGCCCTCTCTCGCCCTGGATGACTTGCCTTCCTATGTACTTGGCAGGCAGGGGAGGGTTTGAGGTGGGTGGTGGAGGGGAGGTGCAACGCAAGAGGACTGCGATGTGACTGAAATCACAAGAGCAATGGAGCTCAGTGTTTCATTGCAATCATGTTCTTTAGCACCGTTGAGCTAAGGTGGTTAGACTCCACTCCTTTCTTCACGTGGCAGCAAAGTGTGTATGAGTCAAACAATCACCTTCGTTGTGCATACAATTAGAGGCTAAAGGGCTGACCGGATCCAGTTCCAACACCCATTATTTGAACAAAATCTTGACACTCGAGGAGATTAAGCGGTGGTGTTGGATTTCAAAGTTTAGAACAACGGCATCTTATATTCAATGTCAAGCACAAGGTTTACAAAATACTTTAAGAGATTTTAACAGTTTCTAGACATCTTAGCTCAGAAGTACTACAGATATATCTCAATAAATTACACTATCATTTAAAAGTTAGTTTCAGAATTGAATTAATATATTATGTTAATTTTGAAATTAACACGCTGGATTTTTGAAATCCAATTAAATTGAGTGGAAAGAAAAAGTTGGGACACCTGCAACCTTGAGAGGATTGTGAAGCAAACATTTAACAACATGAGTGGGAATTATTCTGGAGGTGTGGAGTCGGTGCTTCAAGAGCCACCGCATACAGACGTATCCAGGACATGGCGTTCGTTAGCTGTAAGCTCAAACCATCAAAATTAGATTAAATTATATTGCTCTGTGAGTAACTAATCTATATAATGTACGAGTTTGACTTTTTCAACTGACTTACTATAACAAAGTAACTTTTCAATATTTTGGGATGTGTAAAGCTGTGATTTTAATATTGTGAAAAAACCCCAAGAAAAAAAAAAAGACAAAAACAATGTGTACACACCCAATTCATAGAAAAATAAGAGAGAAGGCCATATTTTGGTTGATCAAAAAACAAATGTAGCTGATATATCAGTTTTTACTTGTTGCAAGTCTAAACAAAAAACCAAGCATGTTTCCTGAGCTGTGAGCTGCTGTAAATTTGCCATGTGAAGGCAATCCCCAAAAGTCCTTGGTTCCTGTGAGAAGTAGCTGCGCTGAGCAACTTGTTCCTTATGAGCTAACATAAAACTGGAAATAAAACATTGTGGGTTCTAATTATATCGTCGTTTTATGCACCAGCATAAGATGACCGCAAAGGGGAAAACGTCTGAGCCTGATTGGGAGCTTGTGGCTGATGAGGGGATTGAAGTCCGGAAGGTGTGGAGGGGGGTTTCTTTCAAAACCCAACTCACATATTTGAAACAGAGATGTAAACTGTTAATCCAGCCATGCTGGATTTTTTTAAGTGACTGCCAAACTGCTGACAAATTCAAAGGCAGTTAAAATTCATGCTGGAACGTTAAACTCCCATACATTTTACTGACAAAAACAAGTGAGGAACACACTTACTCAACCTAGGTTGACCTAGTAGCAAACACTGATGCCACTGAAGCAATGAACATATTCTTCTTACTTGAACCCATTTAAACCTGGTATGTTCTGTCACTCCAACACAAAGGTACTTTCTGCCAAAAGCTGAGACACAACTTGATCACTCTGCTGTGTCTAAATGAAACAACCAGGGTTTTCTGATCTCACACGGAGATTTTCACAATTATCAACAGAAGGTAAAAACCTAAATTCTGTAAAATTAATTATAATTCCCTTTCACTGTGTGTTTAGTGTTGTTGTCCTGATGGAGGATGAACTTCCACCCCAGTCCTTTTTGATCCTCTGTCAGGATTTCTTCCAGAATAGCCCAGCATTTAGCCTTTCTAATCAAGCTGAAGAAAGGAATCTCTATAGCATGCTACTGCCACCGCCGTGCTTCACAGCGGGGAAGGTGAATACAGGATTATGTGCAGCATTAATTTTCTGCCAAAGTCTTGCATATTGGCCAAAAATGTCAAATTTTGTTTATCTAACCAAAGCACCTTCTTTTCCATGTTTGCTGTGCCTCCTACATGGCATGAGGAAAACTGGCTTTCTTTTGCCACTCTTCCATATCGGAGTACATTACTAATCACTGTCCTCTTCTGAATAATGTTTTCCTTACCAGGCCTGTCAGCCTAAGTGGATGGCCAGTTGTTGGTCGGATATGCACATCTTTCTCCTTGACTTATCTGCTGTTCCTCGATCTTCATGAGGCGGTTCGTTCATTAATGTTCTCTAACGTACCTCCGAGGACTTAACAGAACAGCTGGATTTATACTAAGATTACATTACACAGAGGTGGATATTTAATAATTTAATAACTTCTGAACTGGATCAGTGAATTTTCTTTTGGGGTTGTCAGAGTAACTCTGCAATAAATGCATATGTATGACACACTTTTCAGTTTTTTTATCTATAACATATCTTAAAAACCTTGCATCCTTCTCTTTACAATACACAATTACACACTATTTTGTGTTCATCTATCATATAAAATCCCAATAAAATACATAGAAGCTTCTGGATGTTCTGTAAGAAAAGTGTGACTGCTTTTACAGGGCACTGTTTTAGCCTTTTTTGCTCTTCACTATCTTGTGAAAGAATACAATATTAGTAATATTAAGTGTTGCATCAAACTTGCGACAAAAAAAAAAATCAAATATGTTTTTTCAGCTCATTAAGTTATGAAACATATATGGAGGTATACAACACCAAAAGTAACGACATTTTCTGCAAAGGCAAACTGGCTCACAAGCTCATTCATAATTTTACCACAGACAGATTTACTGAACAAATGTTTAAATCTTGAGCTATTATACACTTAATGCAGCAAATCCCTAAGTTACTTCCTGGAATGTGGATACACCGGCTCTGGTTGGGCGATAGGATTAAACCTTTGAGCATGCTGCCAAGAGCACGCTGAACCTTCTTCTGCAGATCTGCCAAACCGCATCACACCCTAAACTGCCTCTACAATGATTTCCCCCGAGCAAGATGCATAGCAAAAACTATTACGTCAGAGCAAATGCATAAATGTACACAGAGCACTAGTCCAAAAAGAACAGTCTGTCCCAAGAGACTGATAAAGTACTTTCAAGGCCATCTGTTCATTCACGAGGCAATTTAAGTGTCTCCCTGATTTTATGTAATCCAAAAAAAGCAATCTCAAACACTGAGAGTAACTTACTGGGATGGAACAGGATGCAGCGGTGAGAAAATGGTGTTGTGGCACCAATTCATCAGCCAAGTGGTGAAGTCCTCCAGACACCATCACCAGCTGGGATGAAACACTGACCTCCTAGTTCCCTCTTTCTAAATAAGGCCATCCTCCTCCACAGATCAACTCCAGATCCATGCAGCACATTCCAGCACCTTCTAATTGGTTTCATGTGTGGAGCTTTTCCTCTGAAAAAACAGAACAACTTTGCTTTCGAATTCAAGGGAAAGCTTTTGAAGCTCCATGATTTAGAATGGTGTCTCTGGCTCTCAATTTACTAAAAACAGACACATCAGTGCGATAAAGAGAGAGGCAACAAAACACAGGGCTGGAACTTTCAGGCATTGTGATATGTGAAATTTTTTTTTTAACATCAATGCCTCTTACATTCAGCACATCCAAGTATAAAATGAACCCAATGACCTTGGATATAATTACACTGTGCAGCATGGAGTCTATTAACTGCTGTAAAATGTTAACAGTAAAATGGAGACACGAAAGGGGCTATAGCATTACATACAGTAAATAAATGAACCCTATGTCTTTATAGCCTTGCTGGGGTGCATTGAGAACAATATGAGGAAGGCCTGGTTCTCATCAACCATCAGCTCTACACTTCATGGTCTTTCAATGTGCGATCGTGTCTTCCAGAGAGAAAGGAAAGCAACATGACTACAGTTTGTTATTTCATGGCAAAGCCAAATTTGAAGGAATGGAGTTAAAAAATGACAAGGTGATGAGAATGACAAGTATTTAGTCTGGTCCTTTTTCACTTTAGTGAGTTAATTATCATAAAGAAAAGCTTCTATTTTACCCAATGTCCCCACTGTTTAATGGTTAACCTACAGAATGCTTAATATTTAAAAAGCACATATATTTTACAGCCAGAATACCTGACATTAGTAAAGTATAAAACAAGAATAAATCACAAATTGACCTTTCGATTTGTTTTCAAACTGGATAAGCAATTTTAAAAACACACTTTCTCATACCAAAAAACCTAATCTGAGCCACACACATCAAATCAGGAAGATACTTTATATGGAGGATTATGTAGCATCTGTAGCATATGGAACTGGAAGTAGTTCAGGGTAATCACAGAACCAATCAATGTGGCTGTTAATTGGTCACACTGCTACAGAAATCATCAACACAAGAAAAGTGGGCAAGCTCTACGAAAGTAAACACAGGTGTGGGGGGGGCACGTTTCTCCCCGCCCACCAAAAGCAGTCTCTGTTTTAGAAACACGTTTTGCCCCATGATTACAAAACAATTTAAAACTTGGTTTTAAGGGAAGAAACAATCCAAAGATGAAGGATGATACAACACAGTTTATGTTGCAGTTAGGACAGATCGCTGAAGCAGAGGGAGTAGCCAGGTCAGGGAAAAACTGCTATCTTCTACTAACAATTAGTTGCAGCAGCATTGTTTATTTTTCTCTGTGTTTGAGCCAAATGAATGAGAGAACATGTGACTGCAGATCCAATCTAAGTAGTTAAGTTCCTTTCCATCAATGAATCCAGCATTAGTTTATCATGACTTTTTAGGTTTGAAAGACATAAGAAAAAACCCTACAAATAGTGTCTTGACAGACCTCAGAATAACATTTTGACAGCTACATTACTATAATGCAGTTAACTACTTACGTGTGAATCCCTAATTATGTGGAGAAAAGTTAGCCATGCACAATCACTGCAGGAATCCCTAATAATATAATAATAATAATAACGAATGCGGCTAATGCACATGGTTATCAGTGTAGCAGTTCTTTTTCAAAAGCAATAATTCCCTACTGTAGAGAATTACAGGCAGACTCAGCTCACCACAGAGAGCTTTTAAATTGCCCCATAGGGTGCCAGATTGTAAAGTCTCTAAATTAATGAACTCAGAAAATAGTTCTCCTGACTTTCTCCTTCCCCCTGTTTAAATCATCATATGAATCTTCCTTCAAGAACTCAAATTCAAGGTAGAGGCTTTCCCACAGCGCTTTGAGTCCCTTGTTGCTGAAAAGCGCTATATAAATAAACTTGAGTTGACATTACTACTTTTGTGTTGGATGCTCACTGTGTTAAGCAACTTGGTTTTCAAATGTAACCACACCACCACCCCAAGCAGATTCAGAATCATTGAACAGTTCACACCTTGCACTTGTAATACCCAAAGACTACTTAAAAACCATTTTTAAATTGCTCAAAAGGGATTAACAGGACAAGCTTAGCATAAAATTGTAGTGACAGATAAAACAAACCAATTTGAATGGTGGGCAAACATGTTCATACCTCTTTCAGAGGAGAGTTCCTCTACACCCATCCTCCACTCTGCATACATAAATGGCTATGTGCAACCACGGAGGAACAGTCAACCCAGATTCAACCATTATGAAAACAGAATATGAGAGCCACAAAATTTAGGCTGAACCACATAAATTGAGCCTTTCCCTGCAACTTAAATGCCTGTAAATCCTGGCTTGAATCGTCCCTTTGAAGCTACTGGGGAAAAGGTAGGGATGAGTAACTAATCCAGTTTCTAAGCAAGATGATTCCCTTTGTCTGAAGGGTTATTGTTCCTGTGATTAAATTAAAGTACCTTTCCTCATTAGGATCGTGATCAATAAGGTAGGAAGGAGGAAAGTTATTGTCTCCGCAGCTCGAACGTTCTGGCTGATGTCTTGAGATACTTCAATATTTTCACATAATGTTCTTTCTACTAGAAGCCAAACAATACAAAAATAAATCAACATTTACTTTATATCATAGAGGTCAAAATAAACTGGATAACATAAACTATAAAAACAGAGGTTAAATTAGATATTTTAAAACACCATACATCATTAATATTAAAGAAATGACTACATATCTTTAGAAAAGCCTAAAATAATATCTCATTAGAGGTTGATGACATATACAACAGTTTGGCAACTAAAAAAATAAATCAATAAATAAATAAAAATCAAAAGACTGCCAAGTTTAGGAGGTGTTAGAAAACCATTTACTTCAGTGTAAACATGATGGAACTGAGTTTACAGCCACAATCCAAAGAGAGCAGACTCTGTGACTTTGATAAAAGTAAACAGCTCTGACACTTTGCAGCAGCCCATGAAATTGAACCCTATCTCCTGGTATCAGCCTCTCTGCCCCGACCGCGTGCGGAAGCAGCCAAGTGTCCTGAGATCTGTCAATTCTGGAGTCAAGCCCAAAGCCAGCAACCCCTGTCGACATGTCGGTGTACACGTGAAAGAGCTGAAAAAAAAAAGGGACAGTGGGTTGCCTCCAAAAACAAGCGGAGAAGATAGTTGATCAGACTAAAGCACCATGCGATGAATCCATCAATAAACAAAGCAGAAGAAAGTCGATGTTTTTACAGCTGTGGAGAAAATACCTTCTCTGAGCAAAGAAAGGGAATATGAAATCAACAGAAAGGCTGTGTTTGCTATAATCCTAGGGGGAAAGTGAATCTCAGAGACAAAAACTACACTTGCTTTTTCTATTAAAGAAACCAACCCATTCCTTTTTGGGACTATTGGCTCCAAACAGGGCAAACGGTGATGCAGCGAGCAGAAAACAGCAATTACAATTAACCCCCACAAAGCATTCAACAAGAACTGCCGTCTGACGGCCACAATATGTGGGGAACAGCACACAAATGTTAACCTTAACCTGCCTTTACCTATCAAAGTCGAATGTAACGAATAGCAGGAAATCAGAGGAAAAAAACAGGGTCTATTCTTAGACTAAAAGTGAAGAATTCCCAGTTTCATCATTTCATGATTGTTTTCACTCTAAAGAGGATCAAAATGGAAGACACCTGCAGCAAAGGCTTGTCTAAAATATGCCACAGATCCTGAAAGAAGTAAAACAGATAATATTTTACTCCAAATACATTTGTTTGGCCCATTTTGGGGGATTAAGTGATAATTCTGAGGTGTTTTGCAGGCAACAAACAGCAGGGGGTGTGCAGCATTACAAAAACAACTTCCAGTGACCTCCACTTTCACAGATTCAACAGCGTAATCCAAGTGCTATTATCTGTTGAATTTGGATGAGGGCTGTTAAATTTCTGAGGCAGATGTTTTCAGTGATGCTTCTAGGGTCTGCTTGAAAGGGTCAGGCAAACACACATCCAAATCACGAATTTGATCTATGGAACCTCTGAGACACATTTCACTAGCAGGATTCAGCTTTTTAAGTTTGTAGAAATCCAGACATTCTAACTTTATCAGAAAATTTGGCATTTATTTCCAGATTTACCACAGTACTAGCTAGACAAAGGATTTTTTTAATGTATCTCAAAACAAAACAAAAAGTTAAACCAGGGTTTAAATCATGTTGTTGACAAAAATCTTTTCCTATTATATTTATTGTTATCTCAACAAGTTCAAGAAATTGTTTGCTTTGTCTACTGAACAAAAATACAAAAGCATGCCAAGTGATTATTTTGAGAAAATGCTTTTACGTTCTATTATATATTTAGGTACTTAATGTTTCATATTTTAAAATTCAAAGTGCAACTCCCACGCACTGTCAAACTTTCAAAATGTATGAAGCAACATTTTTGATCACAGACCATCAAAAAATGATTTGTCTTTTACTCCTGAAATAATAATCAACTGGATATCAGCAGACACTTTGAAATCTTCGCTCTCTGGTACAAACATCATGAAGAAGCACAGCTGTTGAGATGTTTCAGTTTGTTACAAAACTCTTGGTTTTGTGGTTCCTGAACAAATCTGGTGTATAATAAATAACCAAACTGTTTTTTACTGGATGATAAACAATGTAACTGACCAAATCCCTTGATGGAACGGAAAAGCCACATATGGCGGGGTATTGCAGGGTTCCTATAACATTTCTATTTCAAAATTCAAAAATGTTTTCCCCAACTCAATTCTCGATATTCTTCCAGTGTTTTTCTAAAGCATTATGGACTACTTGTGAAACAACACAGTGCTAATGATAGTTTCTGATTCAGCAAAGGATCATTTCACTCTATTTTTAGGTATCTGCACAAGTTTAGGTAAGTCATAATCTATGATATTTAACAAAATCTGGACTGGATGATCCTGGATTAAATACAGATTCTTTAGATCCAAATTTTTGATGAGTAATACCTTAAAGCCCCAAAAATAGGAATTATGTCAGCCCTCTTTGATTTTAGAATAAGTGTGTTTTTATTCATTACAACAAATAATATACTTTTGAGAAAAATTATAAAATTATCAGTGAGTTGGATAAAAACTCAAGTTGTGATGTGCAAAACTAATAATGAAGGTCATCATGGAAATAGAAATCAATATAAAAAGCATCATGGAAATAGAAATCAATATAAAAAGCTTTTTATGTTTCTATAAATTCACAGTTTTATTTTTTCGATGATCTAATAAAATATAAAGTCTCAAAACTCAAACTTTTTTCCATGCTCAATTTAATTTTCCATAACTATCCAGATTTGAAAAACTATTAAATCTAATTCCATACTTTTCCAGACTTTTCAGGACTATTACAAAGATTCTTACATTAGGAGAACCTTGGGGAAAAAAATACCACAGTATCACAATTTTAACCAAATATATAACACAAAAATGTATAACATGATCTAATAGGTTTACCTTAAAACAGCTTGCCATCTGAAGTTAGCACTAATTAAGAGTGACGAGTGGTGCTCCTTCAGTTTTCAAACCTTGAATGCCTGTGTTTTCAACAACTAGAAATACTTCCAAACAGCCAAATTTCACGTAACCTTCTTTCAGCTAGCTGAGTGGCAGTGTACAGCACTAGGTGGGGGAGGGGCAGCACATTGCTACTCTAAACTTCATACCACCTGAAAAAACTCAGGTATTTCCTCTGGAATCTCATTAAAAGGATTTTAAACTGTAGTTAGAGTTTAAAGGAAATTTTATCGGTTTTGAAAGTACAACTCAAAAAGTACGAAATCTACAAACAACATTGCGTAGTAATTGGTATTTAGATACAAAATATTACTGCAACAGTTAAATCAATATGAACCCCTATGATTGTTACAGAAGCTGGGTACTTTCTTAATGTCCGATTCTAAGCAAAATGTACTTGTCGATGTCAATGAAAACTCAACAGGTTCCAGCCAATATATGGGACAAACCAACCTTGAGGATACCAGCATAAGCTCTACAAACTGAAAGGTTCCTCTATTCTTTCTGACAGGCTCTCGATTTTGTTTGTAGTACTCATAACTGTAAGGAGCAATCTAATCAGTTTATCAAGAATAGATATTATGTGAGACAGGATTAAAAGAAAGTTGAAAAACAACGTAAATGTCTAAAGAAGATGTATTGAAAAGCCTTCAGAGAGCCTGGAAAACTACTGGTCAAGACCACTTTACTGGTTACATGAGAATCTGTCTACTAGGAAGCAAAACTGAAAGAAAAGAGAGAGGCCACTCAAAAGTCGTGCACAGTACAGTTACTATGCATCAACTTCAGTGGACTGATTCTTCTCCTCACTTCACCCCTCCCTCACCCATCTCTTTTCAATCACACATAAGTTGGATTAATGGTCTCCCTGTGTCCAGATGTTGCATAGAGATGGAGGCAGAGGGTGGAGTCTGCATACTTCTGCAACCTCAGCTGCAGCTTACTCTCTGAGCAGGCCTAATTTATGTAAGATCGGCTAAAACAGCAGCCCTGCCTGCTTGTGCAGGCATAAAGCCTGAGTGACAGAAATCTACATGTCCTTGTGGGACAACAAACACTAAAATGATACATAAGAACTCATATTGCATGCTGCCAGGTCATGATCTGACACTGGGCATGTTTGGTACAAGTTTGTGGATTTCTATGACCTGAAAATGTGCCAAAGAAACTGAAAACGGAAATATGCTGCCTCTCATTGGAAAGAGCCAGCCGTTAGCTCAACAAGTCTGCAACGCATTGTCACAGGAGCGATGGTGCATTTGATAGCTCATAATTACCAGGAGGGATTGGAGAACATTAAAGGAGCTCCCGGGACGTAAGAGGATAAATGCACGACTATTTATTTCACTCTTCAGCCAGACTACCTGGCTGTCACTAAAAAAGCTGTAATTCCCAGGCAGCCCACGGATGGCATATACACGCCAGGACAAGCCACGCCGTTAACAGGCAGATAAACGTTGTTTTCATTTGTGTCATGTAACTGAAAACAAACATGAAAGCTAATCTGGGAGACGTGTTCCCGCATCCGCTTTATGGATAAGGAAGCCAAGTATATGTTTTTTTTTTTATCCTTTTGGGAGTCGAAAAGCAGCAGGTTGGTTTGAATGGTTGCTACCAACTGTAGCTGTAAGGGAGATTTAGATGATATGGTTTCTTTATGAGGAAAGGGAAATAAACAGCAGACCAAAATTGTGTCGTTTATTCTGTAAATAGGTCGCCCAGGCTTGAGCTTCGATGGTACCTGCTGAATATTCAGTGAATAACCTCGCTGTCTGCTGTCCTCACAGGGAGGCCCTTTCTGTCTGCTCAGACAGCAGCAGCTACAAACGCAGGCAGATTTTCAGGCCAAAATAAACCTAAATGTTCGAAACTCTCTCTGGAAAAAACAGCTTTCCACTTCGGATGACGCTTTATTGTAAAACCTGTATTTTTTCTTCTTGGCTCCAGCTCTGATGACCATATAGGCCTATGCACGGATGTTGTTTTGTCCATTAACAGACAAAAGTGCTTATGCTTTCTCAAATAAATAAATAAAAATACACACCAGGCTTCTTACCTATGGTGACACCGTTAGGAGACATGATCTCCAGGCAGAGAATAAATCCCAAGTAGAACAACCTCATCGCCATCTCCTGAGCAATGCCCGATGGCACTGCTGTTAGAACCGAAAAGATGAAAAGTTGGCTGGATTTCTAAAACCAAACCACCTCATCCGAACCTTCCTCAATGGTCCGGGGTGCGATTGTTCCTCCAATTGCACACACACGGTGGTCGCTCCAGACGGGGTTTCTGCAATAATAACAATAACAATAAAAAAAAAGACCTACTACAGCCTGGTTGAGGCTATGGGCGACGCAGCAGCACAGTCATGTATATTTATAACTGATTATCGGCGTTCAAACATGATGCGTAGTGGGAGCTGTATCACTGTGTGCTTGACAAGCCAGTCGTCCAGTTATTCAAAAGGAGCGCTGCAGCCGCCTACCCCGTCCGGATGCCTCCGTGGTAAACTAAAAACAGAAATGAAAACGAAAAAACACGTTTCTTCTCAAGGAGCGCCAACGTCTCCCTGAGCCTGTGCGTGCATGAGTGGACAGTCAGCCTCTCCAAGCCCCAGCGCCGTGGACGAGCCCGTGACGCAACGCTCGACTCCTCAAAATGGGATTTCTAAGGGACGAAACTGCGCATGCCCCCAATTCAACACATTTTTAAGGGTATGGTGCCCTATTTTGTCATATAATAGTAAACGTGAAAGCACACGTTTTTAAATGTTCCTAGTGATAGGAATTTCTTTTCAGAGATTCGGCTCATTTGGCTCAAATCTCTTAGAGGACTTGAGTTTTACGGCTTCCAAATTGCTCTTGATTTTGTTTTACTGGGGGACTTCTATTTTAGTCAAATTTAGTAAGTGTGCATCTTTTTTGTGTTGCTAAGAAATCTTTTATTCAGTATTTTTATTTTTAAGTCTTATTATCACTTTTGTTACAAAAAAAAACAGTTAAGTTTTAATATTTTAATCAAACCTTTACATGAACATGCCAAGGCAGTTATCTGTTTTTCTTGCAAATGTATTTACTTTTACCTAAAAGACTTGCATTTAAATCTCTACAATGTACCTGGATTGGGCTCTCTGTACCTGGAATATACCTCTATACTTACCGTCATTGTGTGTCTGCCTTTCTTCTTTCACATTATGGTATAATCCTGCATCCTGGTCTGTCTTTGAATGTGATTGGCCGCATGGTGTGCTGTGGAAGTACAGATGGAACAAAGAGCAATGTGTAAATACAAAATTAGGGTATGAAGGGGCAAAATGACCTGGAAACCTAGGAGATAGAAGTGGGTGATAGAGTATTTGCCCTTTTGCAAAATGGTGCCTTTGCAGTTTTGGTACTCCACTTTTGTGCGTGCCACAACAATGTAATACAAACTGATTTGTCATGGCTTAGGCAGATGAATGCAAAGTGGTTTGTTTACAGTTCTGAAATGGAAGAAGAAAAAGGTGTTATGAATTGGAAAAGGCGCAAAGAAGTCTTTGCCATTCTGCTTATTGAGAGCCATTCTTGCTCTCAATAAGCAGATGTGCTGACATTCTTTGCTTTTATGACTTTTAAACGGCAATTCATATTGAACTTTATGTGGTGTGTTGTTTCATATCAGCTATGTTGTTTTCTATTTTTTGCATCTGATGCAACTTCTTTGTGTACACCAATTTGTCCCTTAAGGACTTTCATTTTTTGCCTTACCTTGCCTTTTACATTTGTTTTGGCTTGATCTGCATTTGGGCAATCTCTTATAAAGTATCATTACTGATAAAGTCAGAATAACTGAGTGATCTCCTGCAAGTGGGTATATTTTGGAGTCATATAACCTAGTTTCCTTACTCTAGTTACAAGAATATTAAAAGTAAATCACCTTAAATCATCTGTTGTCAAAGTGGGTCTAGGGTTGGGATGGGGGTTAAGAGACATGGGTTATGCCCAGGTGAACTGTGGGGATTTGTGGGCTGGGTGCACCTGCCGGGGCCTGCTTGGTGCCTGCGGTCCTGGCAAGTCAGGCAAATCTCTGGGTCCTGCACTGCTAGTGGTGGGCTCGCTTTGCTTGGCTGGCATAAGTTCTGTAGGGACTCCCTCCTGGTGTCCTTGAGGATCTCTAGGGGGGTTCCTGACCCAGGTTGGTGCTGTATTGGTGTGGGTGGGAAAAAAGGATGGTAAATCCTGGCATCTTGGTGTCCATCCCCTCCTCAGTGTGGTCTTGCACACCCCAGTGTTTTGCAATAATATATTTGTTTGGTTATTTAATATTTAACCAGACAACTTCTGGTATGTCAAGTATTATACTATGAATACCAGCCTAATATGGCATGGGATTATGGAACAATAGATGAAAGGAGTAATTTGAGGACTAGCATTCTCAAAACAGCAAACTCTGCACACATATGGAATAAACTCACAACTTCTTTCCAAAATATAAGAATTTATTAACAAAACAATTCAACTCCAAGTTAAAATATTTCAGTTACAAACTATTTAACTAGGCTAGAAACAATTCAACTAAACCTACGAAGCAAAATTAAGGAATAAGGAAAACTAATGAACTATATACAAATAAAAGAGAAAAGGGAACCAATAAAAATGATGCAGTAAAATTACAGTTCAGTGTAGATATTTACGTTTGACAGCCAAGATTTACTTTGGAGGAATTTGCAAATGAGTTAAAATTAGGGAACAAGTGGTAGGTGTTCAAACAACCAGTCACAAGGCAAATCAGAAGGGTACATAAAACAGACATAAGACAATATTTTAAAGAAAAGATTTGCCAAATTAGAGATCAAAAACTTTTTTGATCAGTGGGTTCTTAATGTTGTTTTAACTAACCACCACTATTTTAGTAAAATAATATTAAAAGGAAATATCGTTTGCTGAATTAGAAATAAATAATCTTTTGGACAATTGATCTTTATGTTGTTAGCTAGCCATCACATGGAGTAAAGGTCTACTAAAATGTCAGAGAGGAACGTTCATGGACTCTCACAAAATGGCAACGAGCTGGATATAAATATTTGGTCTTCCTGCCTGTAGCATTAGCAGCTAGTGGTTTTAGCTAACACAGGAAAGCTTATAGCTTATTCACCACTCCTTTAACTTATAGATAGATGTACCTTTAACTACCATTAAAATAACTATTAATGTGTGCATGAGTGCTAGTGTCACGTTATGGCCTATCTGTGTTTAAATCACTCATTGAAATAAAGTTTGTTGTAACTTTAGAACACAACTAAAGAACAAATAAACAAGCTTTAAGGCTTATATGCCTGTTCACATAAGGTCAGTAGGTAGTCTTGTCGACAAGCTTTTAGCACCACAAACAAGGCAGGGAGAAGTGTATTGTTAGTGGGTCAATGACATCATGGGGTGGGAGGTGGGGTGGTCTTTGGGCTCGGGGTGGCACAACATGTTCCTCTTGCTCCCGCCCCAGCGCCTGTGCTGGTTCGGTGGGCACTGGAGGTGTGGGGGTGGCCTGGGGGTCTGTGGCAGTGTCATGGAGCCCGGCGGGGTTGAACCTCCTTGTTGTTGTGTTGTTTGTGTGGATGCTCATGCCACATCCTTGTGAGGGGATGTGTCAGTCCAACCTTGGGCCACAGGGGCTATGCTGGGCTTTGGTGGGCATCCCTCCCTCCTGACATCTCAGGGGCTAGCTCACTAGTTGGGATGGTAATGTGTTCTCCCTATCTTGGTCCTTCTGAGTTCTGGCTGCCGCGGTGGGCTGGTATCTGGCGAACATGGTGGGGACTTTGCGTGGCTCGAGATGGCGGTGTCACTGGGTCTGGGGATGGGGGCTTGGTGCCCTACGTCTCGCCCTGTGCCTCTTTAGCCTGGGGGCTGCTGCTCCCGGGTTTGACTGACGACCTACCTCTGTGTGGGTGTATGGCTGTCCTTGGGTGCTACCTTGTGTCTGGCCTTCCGGAGCTGAGCCACCTGTCCTTTGAAGCTCTTGCGTACTGTGTGTTGCAGGCCTACTTTTTTGCCACTCATACAACTGTGCACCTTCAGGTGAAAACTCACTCATGTACACCCATTCAGCACAAACACACTTATTTCTACACATATACTTACCCAGACACACACACAAACACACACACACACACACACACGGACTGACTCCCAAATAATCAAATGGTTGAAGGTCATACAAACCCAGGTTACTATTACATCGATGTGGCCTGCCTACCTTAATGCTTGATCGAGTCTGGATTTAATAAAGTCAATTAGGAAACCATCTTAGATATCCTTTTTATAGAGCAAAACTACCCTCGCACACGTGGGCCACTAGCTTCTCTATATGGCATGCCTGAAAATGCCTCAGCAGGACACGTGAAAAAAAGAAAAACATACATTTATTTTTCCCAACGCAAACTAATTTGTGGAGACCTTAAATATATATCTTTTCCTATACTAGAGGTTTTTACTAGGAAGAATACTCTTCAGTCTAGAAATAATCTATTATTTACATCTAAAAAAGTAAGGAGCAATCGGAAGTTTGGTGTGATTATATGGTATAACAGCCTGCCTAATTTCTCATGCATTTTTCCTCACTCGTGGAGGTGGGAGAGAGAGAAAACTGAGCTGCAACTGGCTCACTAACAGCGGACACGATGGCTCAACATTCTACGGAATCCCGAGTTTCTTTTTACGCCACAAAATAACAAGTTGTAACAGTTTTTAGAGCTTCTTTAAGGCTCATCAACATGACGTCTGCTTTCAAATGCTTTCCATACAGTTATCTCTCTCTAACCCTATATGTGGAAATTAAATATTAAAGAGCAAATTATTTCTTATGTGACTAAATGATGCAATCTAGCACTTGCGTCCTAATAATATTTCATTGTGGAAAAACAGAAAAGAATGGACTGATGTGAACGGTGCCTGAGCTCTTCATTCTGTACCATAGCCTGCCATCTAGTGGTGTTGCACACATGCATATTTTTGGACTTTGGGAGGAAGGCGGGAGAGAACCAACGCATGCGAGGAGAGAGCATTTAATTTTTATGCATAAAAACTTAATTTTACTTAACTGCTGATATATTCTACCATTGTAAACCATCCTACAAGTATATGTTGTTGATGGCACCTTTTTCAGATTTAGTACTGGGAAAAAACGTGATAGCTTTACTTTGTTTATTTGTTTGTTTGTTTTTCCAGAATCCAAAATAAAATAATTTAGTGTCATATTTGTGATTTGTTTTTCATTTCTTTGCCACAAAGTAAAACAACTCGATGAACATCCAAAAAGCGTAGCTGTAATTTTTAATTTTTACAGGGGCATTAGATATTTTTTAACAACAACCTGTACCAGCCAGAGTAGCCTGAGTAATTTAACATTTTTCTGTTAAGGTTTAAATTTTATTTTTAATCTTATCCTTTGCAAGTGTGCCATAACTATAAAGCTAAAACTCAAACTCTAGAAGACGATGTTAGAACAGCTGAATGATGTTCTGAAGCAGGGTTTTTTAAGCTTTAAGAACAGAAATTGGACTTGATGAAGGATGATTTGTCTGAGTTAATCACAACATCTGTGAAACAATAAATATTAGCTGTTAGAAGCGCTTGAGAATGAAAATACTAACCTTACAGCAACATGACATTATTATTATTATTACATACAATTAAAAATTAGTTTCAAGACAAGTAATAGCCTTGCATGGATTTTGAACAAACAGAATAATTTTTCAGAACTTAATTCTTTAGTTTTCTGAAAGATTTTTGAGTAGCCTGACAATCTCAACCTACAGAGGGCACTGTATACACGTGATACAGTCAGGAATGTAAATTCAATCATCTTCCTATCATCAAAATAAAACCAACATAAATTCAAATCAATACAAGGTCAAATGTTATTAGAAATTCAGAGGGTGATGTCTGATTTCTGATTAAAGCACCTGCTGGTAGGAGAGTCCCCCACCGCAGCTGATATGGGAAATACTAATACATCATTCCTTATGTAGACCTTTGCAATGCATATCTCCATTCTATCTGTATTTAATCAAAAATATAAAAAATGGGAGTATATTTTACTTTATAGAGTCAATGATTTTGCTGTCAAGAATTAGCTATCCGTTTTGTTGTCTTTAGCTTACAGATTTTTATTTTAGAACCTGAATTACAGGAGAGAATGTGAAGTATGTGAAGAATCCCAGAAAATCTGTCTGTGTCTCAAAATAAGTTTATTCCAAAAACCTTACAGTACAGTTAAAAATGCTACCGTGAAGTATGATGTTCCTTTTTTAACCAAAAATTATGTCTTTTAGCAATTTTTAAAAAATCAATTAGAAGACATAACTCTGATTCCAATTAATTAGGGCTATCAGCAGGCTTGCAGTCCCTCCTGTTTGTCTCCCTTTTGTTGAAGGTGGAGGACTGAGTACTGTCAAGCAAAGGGAGACAGACGCCAGCATGCTGTGTGTGAGACAGCTTGAAAGAGCGCCAGCGTAAACACTCCCAGACCACATATTCTCGCAGGGCAGAGGGGCTGGCCTCTCTCCAAGCACATCTGCACACAATCCCTCAGCTCTTAGCAGGCCAGCCAAAGAGACAGAGCAGGGCTAAAGAGAGAGAGAATGGGGGAGAGAAGTGGTCCTAGACACTTCCAGAACCTGCTCTTTCTTTGATCTGAGTGTCAGTAACGTCTTAAAAATATGTAAATAAAATAAAGGGTTGGGCAGGGGGAAAATTTCCAGAACCTACTCTCCTCGTGCAAGATTTTGAGTGTAAGGGTGCAACAACAGTATGCCTTGGAGCAATTTTTAGCCCATTTGCAAAGAAACCTTATACATACATTTCCAAATAGTTTAAGCTGATAATTTAAAAAAGCCTCAATCTGCCTCTGTAAAACACGTCTATCTGTAATTTGCATTTTTTTCTCTGGTGCATTATCTTAAATAGTTAATATTGTACAATGCTGACATGGAATAAACAATACACCTATTTTTCTCTTCTACAAGCTTTCCCTGCTTGCTGCCCTTTGATTTCTGAGCAAATTAGTGGCTTTGTCACAGCAAGATGATCACTGAACATGCTATGCTAACAACACCTGAGGAATGCAGAGCATGCAACAGCAGCCTGTGTTCACCCCCAACTCTGTCCCCACCTTAAATCTCTCTTATCTGCAGTTCTCCCCCATACAACCCAACAGCCATCAAAAGAAAATGCTTAACACAACCTTTGCACAAGTCTTGAGTTTATACTTCTTTTTTTATCTTTGATTCATGTTTGTTGGTTAAACCTTTTTCAAGCCCCCAGCAGGTAACATTATTCTCTGTTTCTGGTGAATTGAACTTTAAAGTCCATCTCCAAACTGGCCTTGAGCTATTGAACTCACACCCCCCCTGGCTGAACACTTGCACACCATATAAATACACTCCATGCAACTTGCTGACCAAATTTTAATCTGAATAGGGTCCAGGATAAAAGAAAAAGTCAATATCTTGTCAGGAAGAGTGATACCAGGGTAGAATTATTTTATTTTTCTAAAAATGCAAAAAATGCATCAGATTTTTAGATTGTGTGCATGCATAAGATTGGGAAATAAAGGGAGAACAAGACTAAGATCATGAATTCCATGTGTCTGGCTACCCAGTTGTGATGAAATCTGGATTAAATCTCCTTTTCCACATATATTACAATAAGAGTGTGGGCTTTCCCACCTGAATTTTGAAGTTGTGAATGCATTATGCAAATTCAGCTGCAAGAAATAACACACAGTATGGATGAGTGAACATTGCATGTTTTCCTCACACTCGAAGCGCCGTCTGTCAGGGTGCAGAGGACAAGGCATAAGATTGAGGGGATTTAGTTGCCAAGCAACTCCTGTCGACACAAACAGTTTTTTTTCTTAATTGCATGTTGAGAGCTGTCAAAACAACTTGACAACTGATGAAAACAGGAAAATGGTGTGATCTTATCTTTAGTTAAAACATGTCACTGTAAGTAAGGTCAGATTCCAAGTAACATTGGAAACTAATTCCAGCTCACATTCAATCTGACTTTAATATATTATTTCTATAGATAATAAACGTTTCAAATATACCTCACATGCAAATTGACCATTCTACCCTAATCTCTCTCAGTTAATCAAAGTAAAAAGAAATGGTCTTTGTGCTCTTTATAAAAATACAGATATTAGACCAACTATCTGACCAGAGAAAATGATTATCAGTTTTCATCATATCTTTATTTTAAAGATGACCTTATTTATATTGAATTGAAGTGGTCCACTATAATAACCAGTATTACTCTTTTTTTCTAAACAGAGGTCACAGTGATAAGGTCTTCATCACATTTTGCAGGTAAGCTTTTTCTGAAGAATGAAACGAATCTGTCCCAAAATGTTGAACATCATACAATAGTCAGTAGAGAAAATATGTTTTAAATACCAAAACAAAGATGAAAGGTGGGCATTTCTCATGTTTTTTACTACTTTGTTTGCTTCTTTTCTACTTTAATTTAATTCTAAACTATGTTATGCTACTTAGGCACTTAAATATGAAAACCGAAAGGGGGGTAGGTATGAGCACCTCAACTGTTATATTTAATGGTGCAGTTGGTGATTTTGTTGAAGTACAAGTATTGGAATATTTATTTGCTTGATTAACACAGTGTAAAACAAGCAGTAAAGTCCTTCTTTTTATCATAACATATGATGATGAGGTAATAATCCTGAAATACTGGGATTATAATTTTGTGCATTCAACCTGATTGTGTTCACTACTGTACAGTCCTTCTTTACTCTTCTTGCAGATCAGTTATTTGTAGTTATTCTGTTTGTACTGTCCTGTTACCTATCAGGTATTACCCTGAAGCTTTAGATCAGTTTTCAGACTTTTAATCTGATTTAGTGCTCAAAGATGAAAAAGTCAGATTTTAATATTCATGTAGATGCTGAAAGCAATAGACTAAATAAAGCATTTAAAGCTGTCTTGGACTAAGTTGGCTTTACTGAAAAAGTTTTACATTACTACTGGCTCCTGTCACTACACTCTTGATTTCTGATCACGGTGATGGCTACCCCAGAGTGTAAGAGAACACACCTATAAGGTTTTTGGGTTGTGGCGCATAGAGAGTCTATCGATGGATCAGTGTCACTATAACCACTGCATTGTGACTGATTTTTGAAGAACAAAGAAAAATGTCCTTGGGTGCACAATGTGTGAGCTTTTTTTCATTGAAGAAATGGTCTGTGTGAAACTGCCCCTGTTCCTCTATGGCAGCAGCCTGCAGCTCCAGAGTTGGGTGTGGCTCTTTAACCCCCTCCACAGTTTCTTTTGAAACATCGGCCAAGAATGATATTGAACTGAGCCATATTTATATACCTAAAGGTGACAGGGAGTACGTTTTAGCAGTTCTTCTATTTGGTTTTATGCAGTATTTGAAGTTTTTGTGTTTATGCTGAAAACATGCTATATTTTCCATTTTTTACAATTTTTCATGAATATAGCACATCCTACTCATCCTTTTCATTTATTCTCTTTACATAAACTTTTTTTTGTCTTTCTTTGATTCGTTCTAAAATCCAAAACAAGAAATTCAAATACAGTTCCTTAATTTAAAAATGTATTTTAGATAGGGGCAAAAAGAGGCAGCTCGCTGCTGCAAAGGTGTGTGTTTTTACAAGACAAGGCAAAATCACTAAATTAACTGTGTGAAAACAGCTCTGTGACTTGTTGCCAACTTAGAGTCATGAAGTGGATCAATTTCGACCACTTTTGGACCCCCTTTTTACCTCGCTTTTTTTACATATCAATCCGTTGTGCACATGGAATAAAAGCTTCCCTAGTTGGCAACGTGGTTTGGGCCAAATCTCAGATCTGACTCAGGGCAAACTGTGTCAATAACACCCCTAAAATAGGTGCTGGCACACAGGCTCGATTCTAGATTTTATTATGTACTACAGTTCTGCCCATTTTAGGTCATCACTAAGGGTCCATTATCAGCCCAGGGCTAACTGTGTGAGGTTATACATCAATTTGGCTAATCCACAGACTAGCTCTGGACTAAATCTGGCAACAATTATTGGTTTGAATTTAAAAATTTTAGCTGATGCCAGAGTACAGAGTAGTGTGTGTGCCAAAATGCATCACCATTTGATCTGACTCCCCTGGCTGCCAGGGGCACAAAGAATCATCGGTAATGTCAGCCAAACATCCTCCAGGTGGATCAGATGAGTTGTGCATAACTTAAAGGTGAAGTGACATCTCCCAGCTGTTTCAGGCAGTATTGAGTGAAAGTAAACAATATACAAAATCATTTTCTTATTTTTCTGACATAACAATAAAACAAAACTTGAATATGTAATAAAGCATGGTTTTTCACAAGTTTTCATGAAATAAAAATAATTTAAAAAGGGCGCTGAGGAAAGAACCTACTAATTTGACTTGGTGTCTGTTTGGGTCGATGACATCACAAGAGGCACAAGAATCAAACCAATCAGCTGCTCTTAGTAAGTATTTCAGGAAATTAGCGATTTATGACTGATTTTAACATAGATTCTGAACAACTGGAGTTGCAATTGAGTTACAAATTCAACCATGCAAGTGTGAGATAAAGTTTGACTCTGATGACCTCAATGTCATGATGGAGGCTGCCAATTTGCATTTGTTTACAAGTAATGTTCTGTGTGTTTTAACACATAAAAAAGATTAAAATAAATTATTTTGACATGTATTGTAGTAGGTTGCACGACAGCAATTAGCCAGCCTTTGTGTTTTCTGAATTCTTTAGTAAGAGTGACATCATTTTTAGTCTGTGCTGGTCTTTTTACTGTAGCATGTAGCATGGGTTTCATGCATGTTATATTTTCCTGAAAACCCTGCTGTGTTCTCTCATACAGCTTAAGTGTTTAGCTGAATACAAGCAAACAACTTTGAATGGAGAGTTTGATTTGAAACATGCTAATAAAAGAGACACAAACAAAACAACAAAAAATTACTCAAAGGAACTCAGATGAATTGCCTAGTGTGATGTCATCAGAGACATGTGTGTATAAGCTTGCTTTTAGGGGGAGTAGATTTTATCTTTATAAAACAATTGAAAATGAAATAGAAAAACAAGCAGGAAAACTGATCAGGATATGTGTAAAAAAAACAAACTACTTGTAAAGGTGAACTTACAGCGAGAGAATCGCCTGGCCAGCAGCTTTAACAAATAAACATATAGTCTGTGTGGTGCGTGTGTGTGCTGTGCAGAGGGCGACTCCAATCATCGCCGCTGTTCTGGCTGAATTTCCCTGACTGACGTCAGCTGACTCTCCGCTCCTCCGGACACAGCGCCGCGTAAAAATGCTGCTCTCGGTGCCGCCAAGGACAGGAATCAGCCCGTACGGCGGCTACACCGGCAAAAGCTACAAGAAGGTAACGAAGCAACCCTTAGACCACTTCTATCTCCTCTGTCCTGAAGTAAACCTGCCTTCGATGCGGCGCTGTTCGAGCTCTGGCTCTCCACTTAAAATCTGCTCGGCTGTTTTAAGCTGCAGTGTCCTTGAAATTGGATCACGTTAAAACTCTCCTACCGGCTGTTGCAACGCTCGTATTTGGCTCTTCCCGTGCGTTTTGCTACACTGTAATAAAGAGAGCGGAGCCCGTTACATTGTTCCCTGTGGATTACCTGAGCAGTTTGGTGTCGTTTGTTCCGACACGGTCGCGACTCTCTTCCTATTTCCAGCCTACGCAGAGAACAGTTTATAAATTTCCCCCCTGGTGCGCCTAATGGTAAGAATAAGCGCAAAATAGCGTTTTATTTTCGACTCTAATGTGAATTGAACTAAAAACGCGCTTGGTGTCGTTTTGTTTTTAACTGAATTTTAACCCAAGTTTGTAAAGTTTTTTTTCCTCTTTTACGCGCTCCATGATGCCCCACCCCTTCAGAAATTAAAACTGAGAGGGTTTGCATATAGCGCTATGAGTCTGTTAGATCGCCGCACTGAATTACAGATCAGCTGGAGAGTACCGTGACTCCAAACTGGAACAGTATGTAGCGGTAATATTGATTGGCTTGCTCTGTGAGATGAATAATTCATGACGGCTAAATTATCTGTTCTCAGCGCTTCTACCGTGGAGACCATATATTTTACATTGACAGCCTATGATAAGGAAGCGATTTAGCCTATAGGATTATTTGCAACATAGCAAGCGGTTTAAAACGTTTTAAGTACTCACTGCGGAAGCTTATTAAAGATTACATTTAGAAATGCTCGCTCATGAAACTAACTGTAATCGGTGAATTTTAATTTTAATTTTATTTGGATAGATTATACTCAATGTTTCTGAATAGAACTTGTTTGAGTTTAAAAGCTGTAAGGCTCCTAAACAAATGATCTAAATTATATATAAGTTTTGAAATGTACTCTCATAACAATCTTAATTGATTATTTGACTATTTGCTAAGATATTTTTTACTCAAATAACTTGATTACTAAAATGAATTTGTCAGGCTCTAACCTTTCCGTTCTATACTGACAAAATTACTGCAATGTTTGTGAATCGATTGTGTATTGATCCTTTAGGCTCTTTGAATTTGAACTTCGCTTTTTAAACTTGATGTGTATATATATATATCATTTAAACAACTTCACATTTGCTGACAGACAGGCAGCTATTAAATCATTTTCATGGCTTTAACCCTTTAAATTACAGTCTAATTATTTAAATTATTGTTTGTTAGAAATAGAAGGCAAAAAGTTATTCATTTTCTATAAAATAGGGATTAGACTTTGGTGCAGATTAGAGTCTTGATATGTAAAAGTTTAGCAACAGACTTGATTTTTTTTTTCATTAGTATTTTTTATGTGTCAATGCATGATGTTCTTTCTGCATGCACATTTTTGCTTTCAGTTGTAACAAGAGGGCAGTAAATTTGCGGATGGTGTGATGTTATTTAAAAGGAAGTACAAGACTTCACAATTCATGAAGAACAGGAAAATAGGATAAATTTCTAATTTCTCAGTCCAGAATCATCTTTCCCAACATTTAAAACCTAGAATATTTGGTAGTTCTTGCCTAAATGCTGTGCTTTAAAGAATTTGTAGTTTAATTTTTTGTTTTTTTTAATTTAAAAACATTTAATGACTAGAAAAAATCTTCAATTGTTTTTTAAAGAATTTATTTTCAGTGTAGAATAATTAAGTGTGTCCAAACTACAGGGGACAGAAAATCTCCACCGACTGAACATGGGAATAAACAACAGACAACTCATTGTGGTCACAACTGAGAGAACTTTTTGGTGTTTTTTTGTTTTGTTTTTGGACAGAAGATTGTCCTGGGCAGCGAGACATAATGAGTGTCCATGTTTAAAACCACCACTGCACGCTCGGATTACTCAGTACCAAATAGCCTACACCTGATTAATGATACAGCTGGACCAATGCAGTCATTGGTGCGCACAGCCAAGTTTTATGGATGCAGAGGATCCTCTTTATCACAACAGTCTCCTCTTCTGTGTCTTTCTTAACGGAAGTATGACTAACAAGAATCTTCACTGTTTCTTTCAATCATCTGGTTTATCCAGCAAGTTAAAAGGAAACAAAAAGAGAGATTTAGGCCTAACATGTTACTGAAGTAGTAATAAACTTTTAAAATCTATTTTAACAACATATCTTGTAAATGTTTGACCCGAAAACCACATCTAGATGCGCTCTTTATTGACGACGGCTGCCTCAGGGTTAAGATGCTCAGCTTCTTAGCTGTCAAACTTGCTAGCATGCCGGCAAGTAGCGGTGGCGTAGTGGCATTTTGACTAAACAAACTAGAGCTGGATATAAACAAAAATTTTTGCACCAGTGCAGAAAGTCTGATGACAGATTCAAACGTTGACTATTTTTACTTAACTGATATATTCATACGTAATACAATCCATACAAACACATCTGCCTTTCTGCTGGTAACCACACATGATGAATAAGAATAATGGATGACTTGAACCAACATCTTCAGTTTATTTCTAATCAAAATGTTTAGCTGTTTTGTTTGAATGTGGCCAATATTGAACACTGCATTAATAGAACATTGCATTGCATGACTAATGTGCTTGAATAAAATGTAAGCAATTCTAATGGCTGATATTTAATACAGCTCAAAATTTATTTTTATGGTGCTCTTTCCAAATGATAAAAATTATCATTAACGGAAGTGCAAGCTTATGAGTAAGTTCTAGGAAAACATCCGAAACAGCTGAAATCAAATGCTTCCCGCCGTGCCTATGTAATTCCCATCACTTGCTCACAGCTGGAAGGAATTTAGATTGCTCAGATTAATGACCTGGAATTCCTGGAATCCTGGATTCAGACAATGTGTTCGCTTCCACAGGGGCTCTACAAACTTTAAAACCCTTCTTCCCTGAAGTTAGACCTGCATGCTTTTTTTCCCCCCTCAGAGCTAAAGTCACACACGGAGAGGAGACTTGTAAATCCAGTGTCAAGTGGTAACCCCTGTTCTGTGTCGTTTATTTTTGAGAAAAGGGTGGAGAGAAGAGAGGGATTAAGAAATACTCCACTTTTTACTCTGCTTCCCATTAACCTCAAGCTTTTTTCTTCTTCCTCCCGCCTGTTTCACACACATACGGATTTCTGCTAAAAGTAGTTTTAAATGGTTAAGAGGGAGAGAATAGATTAAGAGTTTAGTAGAGGAGCACATTTGAGCTGCAGAACATTAAGGATTGTCATTACTTTGCTAGTCTGGCTCTTCCCTCCTTGCACTGATTTGCTTTATCTATTTGATATTTAATGTAAAGAGATTGCACCTGTTATACTATGATCTTTTCCACTGTGCATTTGATCAATCAGGTAGACCCTAATGTTTCAGTAATATCTCTGCATGAACCAATGCAACCTGCTTTTATTCCTAATATAACACTCAATGTAGTGCTTAGACGTATTTATTAATTACCGATAAACCAGTTTCACCTTTAATTTAATTTGATAGCATTAGGCTGTAAATAATTAGATTTTGGAGTACTTCTTTTTTATTGCCTCTGCATTAAAAATACATTTGCTGTAAATTAGGTCTGTATGAATGACCCAAAAGGATAGCAAAGTGTACTGGAGTCAATTTCCTTGTTTGTGTGCACAAACGTGGCAATATAGTTGATTCTAATTCTGAAACTTCTGACTGACACTGTATAGACTAAAGCAAGTTTGGGTTGCCAGGGAGATATGGCTTTGAAAAGTGAGACAGTAGGTCTTTGCTATTAACTAGAAAGTTCCCACATCCTGCTCCCTTTGCCCTTATTGTTCTGTTCGACTGAAAAAGTCCTTGAGTCACCTGCAGTCCCTGCAGGCAACACCTCCGCTTCCTCCAACTGTAATCATCTCATCAGTTTTCAGCTGCTGGCTGAAGCACACAGAGTCTCTGCACCATGCTGACAGCCACTTATGTCACATCTCTATCTATCGAGATATATATATATATATATATATATATATATATAAAAGTTAATTGCTTTGCAGCTATGACTACTAAATCTGGGAGTACAGTTGGTGTCGGGATGGTATGTTTCCAGATGTAGGAATACGACTAATTTGTTTTTACATATTGTAGAAAATAAAGGTCCCATGTTTTGCAATTGTGGCTCTGATTATCACAGATCTGTCCTGCTGAAAGAAATGTTGTTTAACTGAACAAACCTTTTTAGATGCAACCACTCATATAACCTTTTGTCCACCTAAAGCAGATACATTTTCTGGCCCAGGACTGTAAAGAATGCTGTGAGAAAACACTCTGGCTATACAGTGCGAATAGATTTGGTTTGAGATTCTGTTAGTAGGATAAGTGTGAGTAAAAATTCCACACTTTTACAGTATCACTGTATTAACTGACACACAAAATTATACCATGATCTAATGGCTTTTATGTAAAACAGCTTGTCAACCAGCTCGCAGCTTTGCAGCTTTGCAAGCTTTGCAAGCTGCGAGCTTAAAACAGTGTTACCTCAAAAAGATTGACACGTGGCGCTCTGGTGCATATCTGCCGTTTTAATGGCATAAGAAGACGCAATGCTATGTGAGACATTTAACACTGTAGCATTCATAATTAGATCGCCAAATGAGCAAATAATATGTCAATACGTCACAACTCACACACTCCATATATTTCAGCCATTTGTTACATTGCTACAGAACTGGAGAGACTCAAATATCACCGCAATTACTGAGTTTCACGCTAAGCGTTTCTGTCTGGACTGACAAAGTTTCGCTCACTTCAGCATGCTCGATTCATGAAACTGAAAATGAAATATAATAATTTGATCTAATTATCTGACAACTATAGAGCACTCATAAAGCAATGAAATCTCCTACCCAGATGGTCAGTTGATCCTTAAATATGAAAGAAAAATAAAACAACACAATAGCATCACGGCAAAAGTAATGTACCACAGCACACCTGCACTGTTCAAACAGGAGCGATCAAAGGTGACGAAAACCCTTTAAAAACATGACAGAACTTGATGTTCCACCAAATCCCCATCATTTTGTCACTGTAGACATGCATAACACATCTTTTTCAATATGACAGCATGCAGACAATATAATGGAAACGGCACGGCCTTTAGTTTCTGCTTCATGATTTTTGCGACTGAAAATATTTCCTAAAAGCTAAATAGGTCTTTTATGTCAGTATGAGAAAGATGTAGCAGCCTCTTATCAGCCAGCTGACCGGCAGTGTGCAGTAACGGGTGGGGGGTAGGATAGTGCGGTATTAGTCTACACTCCATACAACTGGAGGAAACTCCTGTAACTCCATCACTCGATGCAGTGATGACTCACTTTCTCAAGGACTTTAAACTGAAAACAAATTAGCCGTTTTGACACCTAAGTTTGTAAAAACCTCAGTAAACGTTGATAACAGTAATGGTAACATGCCCAACGCAAATATGCAAAAATGAAGAGAAATGTGCTGGGTAAGTGGTCAGGTTTTTAGCACAAATTAGGTGAGAGCTGTAAAATGTATTTTAAGTTTTTTTTTTCAAAATATCCCTTCCCTTCTTAGATACTCTTCTGCTCTTCTATATGTATATTCGTTCAGGATTGCACCATTACTTTGTAAATTACCTTACATGGCTGGCAAAACACCTCGAGCTGGAGCAGTTGGAGGGGGTTAGATGCATGTTTGACTCCCTGCCATCGTTTTATCAGATGAGGTTTAGCAGAGCGGTTTTAATGAGACATTACCTTCTGACTTGAATGCACATGAGAGGGATTAGCACTTTCCCTTAACAAGTTCAGATCCCAATTAGACAGGCCTCACCAGCCAGGCCTCGGTGCCGGACTATTTGGTCTCCCCCGTCATATCTTATCTCTCCAAGCTGTTGCAGGTGCATCCCTCCTGATGTTTTTTTTTTTTCCTGGAGAAGGCAAGGGAGGGCAGAAGAAGCTACTGTGACTGTAAAAAAACAAAAAGCACACTGTTGCCGCTTTCATAAGGGAGGAATATTAAAGAACCAGGTGAAGATAAAGGAACGCTGTGAGTCAATGTGATTGTCTTACCTTGAGTAAAAAGAAAGAGAGAGGATAAAAGTTCTTAAAACTAAACATCAGTTTTAAAAAGATGAAGCATTTGAATATTATGATTTTATTTATTGAAATAGTCTACTGGAAAGTGAGCATTGCTTCTAAGTTGTCCTGTTTGGCTTTCAAACCATTTGGATCTTCAGTTTCAAAAACAAAAAAAACTTTGTTCTGCAACTTTCAATAAATCTTTACTAGTTTTGGTTAGAAACTAGGTTTACTCACACAGAACTGATAACAAAAACTGCTTGAATTAAGCTCTGCTTGCACCTCTTTTTGTCACATTGCTGATGAACCTAGTGGTAAACTTAACTCAATAATGAAACTAATAGTTTTTGCAGTGTTGTTTATCCCAGCCCCTGAAGCCTTGAAATGGATCAGAACCAGATTTTGGGGTATCAGCAACCACAACATGGCACCACCTTCATATTACCAGAGTTGATTACTGCGGACATTATACTTGGATGCACATGTACTTTGGTCAGCATAGATAAAGCCAGTTACTAGTAAGATGATTTAGCATGGTTCTAAAAACGTGAGTTTCAAACTTTTCAAATTCATTTTGTTCAAATTCAAAAATACTTTATTGATCCCAAAGGTAAATTAAAGGTTCCAGTCAAGTTGTTCATGTGGTTTAAAGCCAGAGTAAGACCTGGAACCTTCTGCAGCTGCATGAAGCATCCAATAGAGCAGTTCTGCTCCATCCTATTTGTTGCTGCATGCTACTGGTCAGTTGGCTCAAAAGAACACCTTTTCATCGAGTACAAGAAATACAAATTAGGCTGTGGAAATATTTCCAGTCACAAAACGCACAGATGGTCATCATCTGGAAATAAAACATCACCCCCATCACTCTTAATAAGGTAACACTGTTTTATACCTACAGTTGGGGAGCTACGCGTAGCACATCTGTTAGGCAACTGATTGCAGGAACAACCCCAGTAGAAAGCCTTACTTATTAACCAGCTGTTACTTTATAAATATCTGTTTTTTTATATATTTTTGATAAAGTCCTTATGTCAGAATCAAAATGACAATACATTTATTTTTGATGATGCTGTTATTACTATAATAATTTATATATTACACTGTGTTAGCTCTAGTAGGAATTTTTGTGGTTTTTATGTTTTTAAAAAAGCAATTATATTGTGTTATGTTTCTTTAAGTATTTTTGAAGGATTTAAGATTTTTCACCTGTGCTTTAAGGTCGTTTTTGTTCTTCACCAACAGAGTTGCGAACACAACATGTGTAAAGAATTCTTCCAAGTTTAGCCCCTGCATAATCTCCATTACATTTAAATGCAAATGCACACATTTTATTGGTTAGTGAGTTATGGAGCAGCCAAAGCATAAAAAAATCCGATTAGTTTTAGTGTGTTAATGCAAACATAGATTTCATTGGGGCATGCAGGTCATTTAGACATACTTGCAGCACAATATGGTTAAGCTGAATTTGATCTGTTCTGCTGCTATTATATTATTTCACATTTCTAATAAATAATAAAAAAAACATTTACATTAGGTCCAATATTATTATTTTGTTATTTTTTTCAATCAATGTTTACAAATGTAGGTCAGAAGAAGGGTCATCAATCAATATATCCTGGATATCAATACATACATAGTTATATAGAATATAATGTAGAGCCACAGAGGGTTTTTGTTTTTATTAATAATCACTGTACCAAATGTGTCAGAGATGCAGAAACAGTGGCCAGCCAATGAGGACTTTAGGTCTGTTAGTAGAAAAAGGTTGTTTTTGTCCATGAACTGAGTTACGATTCTTTCAAGCAAAGCCATACCATTAGAGATATGTATGCAATTAATCTAAACAGACATTTTTTTGTAATAAAAGGCTGTTTTTTCTGATAATTTCTCATTTTGTGATTATTCTATTATTATATTAGATTAGATGTATTGTTTAAGCTCTCCAAGGCGCAGAAAGAGACTCAATTGCCTTATAAATTTCAGCCCCTTTCTATTTTTGTGCAAAATGATGAATATTGACTCATATGACTACTATTCCTTTATTTCTTGGTAAAAAGGACATGCTGGGGATACCAAATAACTTGCAAGAGACTTCTGTAGTTCAATAAAGTTGTCAATAAATGTGTACTGTGCCTTTGTGTTTTTATGAGGCTCCATCTGTCTTTCACTCATAAAACATATTTTTCTCTGGTTTGTGTTTTTATTGTCTATCCCATCTCACCTGGGGTTTCACATAACTTAGTGAGATTGAGCTGTAATTTCTATAAATACAAGAGCTCTGATCCAATGGGCCCTACTGACAGATCAGCTTCACATCGAGTTAGGTAATCAGCATGTTTTATACATCAGGCCTGTTCCGTTGAGAGTTTTTATGATATGTTTTCTGCAATGAGCTATAGTGAATATATAGAACTCATGGCATTTGATTTAACTGCTTTAAATTCTCATTTCTTTGATTTGACTAGGACATCATAGTTTTAGCTCTCTAATAGTTTTGGTCTTGCCTCCTAGAAGTTTTCATGTTAAATGATAAATGATCCACCTCCGCTGAACTCCCATGAGGCGTACCACAAGGTTTGATTCTTGGTACTTGGTTTTTCTCTACCTTCTGCCTCTTGACGCTATATTTCAGGAACATAACATTTCCTATCATTTTTATGCAGATAACTGCCAGGTTTGTCTTCCTGTACCACATCGGCAGGGTCTCTTTCCAGTTGCTCCTGGATTGCCTTGTTGACATCAGGAGTTGATTGGCACTAACATTTCTGACTTTTTAAATGAGAACTCAGTGACTCAAGTCATGTTGTTTAGACCTAATTGCACTAGCAGGACACAATTATCTACATGTCTCTTACACTGGTGACTTGTAAGAAAAATTCCCAAACATATACCGGGTTGTGAAAATGGATGCCATCCTTAAGCATAAAAATCCAGCTTTTTTTCATAGTTAGCTAAGAGCGATGCAACTCTTTAATAGCTCTTTTTGATTGAGATTATGTTAATTTAACCTTTCTAGTCCTTTGCTGTAAACTGACTAAAGAGATCATATTGAGATGAAGCAACCTTTCTGGGGAGAGTTTCTGGGAGAAGACCCCGGGGAGAACTTTTGTCCATGCCAAGTCTGTCCATGGCTGTTTTTCATGCCCAGCCTGTCCACGACTATTATTTTTGCAAACCCTGTTCATGTCCATGCATGCTCCTGCCATCTAATGCCAAGCTGTGTGTTATTGTTTTTGTAATTAAAATCTTATTGCACTTACCACGCTGCTTTCTTTCTGCCTGTCTGTGTTTGGTCTCACGCCAAGAACTCATTTATTACAAAAACATTGACTGTATTCCCCTAAATCTGTAATTAATTGGGTGGCATGCTTAGGGCCATGTCCTCTTAGTCCTCCAAATGTAGCAATGGCCTCTACAGCCAAACGCTTCAATTTTAACTTCAGTAGATCACAGTACATGTCTCCTAACAATTGAGGTCTTTGTCCGTGTAGAGAATTTGCAAACTATTCTGTCTTTATGTTGCTTTTGATGATTCTGTTTCTATTTATGCATTTGGCAGACACTTTTATAGTGAATTACAAATGAGGATATAGCAATGTAGTTAATATCAAAGCTACTGATAAGCTACTTAGAAGGAAAACCACTAGTCAGGTTCTGTCAGAGGTGACAGGAGTGACAGTGTAGAATTTGAGAGCTGGCATAGAGGGCAGTGCAGAAAAAGATGCAGTAGGCAGGGCAGGGCAGTATAGTGTAGGTGTTAGGGTAGGGGATGCTCCCTGAAGAGCTTGGTCTTTAAGAGTTTCTTGAAGATAGACAGGGGCGGTCCTGTTCTGGTAGCACTTTGTAGGTCATTCCACCATCATGGAACAACACATGAAAAGAGTCTGGATTGTCTTGCGTGTGGTGTAGGCACTGCTAGCCAACCATCCCTTGACGACCGGAGTGACTAAGTCATGACATAAGCCTTTGCGAGAGCATTCAAGTTGATGGGGGGGCCGTTCCATTAGGCACTCTGTAGGCTAACATCAGTGACTTGTATTTGTAGTGGGCACCTAAGGGTGGCCAATGGAGTTCATTGGAGAGGTGACGTGTGCTCTTTTAGGCTGATTGAAGACTAGACATACCAGACACTAATTTTATGTAAATATCTATCTTTGGTCTCTAGGATGATCTTTTGCTGTTTTTTTTTTATTAGTACACCTGATTAGAGATTATTGACCAAGATGCTAAAGCTCAAAAGGAGTGGTGGGAACTTTGTTATAGGACAAAAGACAGAGAAGCGTGAGGAAAATGTGATTTATTATTATCAGTGTCATAATCACAATTTTCAACAATAATATAGCAATTTCACGTTTTCTTGATATTTTTCAGTCATAGTTTTAATTATTGTAATAGTCTTGCCATGTTTTGTCTGAGGTAAACTCTGAGGTAATGGAGGTTTTTGCTGTTTCGGCTTCAAAACTGGAATGATTTGCAGTTGTAAGTTAAGCAGCCACCTTAACTTTCTGTTTTTAAACCTTGTTTAAAGATGTTATTTAACTCTTTTTAACTAGTTTTTGTTGTTTTTAGTTGCTTTTGGATCCCGTACGTTAACCTTTACATATTTCTTTGTGTTTATGTACTTTTTATTCTCTGGACTATTTTTTTATGCTCGATTTTATGGTGCTGTACTTTGGTCAGCCTCAATGGCTATTCTTTATTCTAGTTATTTATAAAGTACTATTTATAGTACTTTATAAATAACTTGTTTGGGTATGATACGGTATCAAAGTAAGTATTTGTTTTATGTATGATTGTACTATTAAATGTGATTGTAGTTTCTTTTTTTTCTTTTTCAGCAGACATATGTGTCCCCCTCCAACCATCAGATGGCTCCTCCAAGCCCCAACAGCAACAGCAATGGCAACAGCAACATAACCACCTTCAGCAATGGCAGCAGCAACAGTATCAGCGGGGCAGAGCAGCTCAGCAAAACCAACCTTTACATCCGTGGCCTGCATCCAGGAACCACAGACCAGGATCTGGTCAAACTCTGTCAGCCGTGAGTTGCACAAAAACCAGTGCTCATACACACCCAGTAAATCTTCCCAGCTGTCCACCTTGAGCGGGAACCAGGGAAGCAGGGTAGATTATGGTACTTCTGAGTGATAGGAGATAGGCAGAATGGTTTGCCTGTCAGCACGAGAAAATGAGAATATGCTTAGTTGAACTCAAAATGCATTAAATATGGTTCATTTATGCCTTACATTTTTTCCAGTATAGTCTGACAACAATCAGACTCTGTTATTCAAAGTAAAAGTCACATTCTGCGCTATAAATAACACAATGTGGCTCATCAGCATGTGCGTGCTGCTTGAAAATGTCAAACATCAAACAACAGCATCATCCATTCCATCTGATATGTTTGTTAGGCCTACGGTTGGAGAGAAGATCAAAACACTGAGGGCTGAGAGGAATGATCCGCTTTTACCTAATTGAATTCTGGAGCCTGGTGATGAGAACCAGGAGAGCAGCGAGAAAAATGGAGGGAAAAAAGGGGACCGAAGAAGGATTGAAAATAGGGGGGTAGAGAGGGAGGGCGAGGCCCGTTATTTTACAGCTGTCTGGTCGATATGGCTCACATGAGGCTGCCCAACCCAACAGGAAACTGCAAACCCAGGGGAAAGGGAAAGACAAACAAGGGCAGTGGTGTGGGGGTAGTGGGCCGAGGACATGGAGAATCGGAGGGGGGAGGAGTGTCAGGTGGTGTTGCGTGGGGGTAGTTCTCATATTTCTGCTTTAACAGAGCAGATAAAGTCATTGCATTAAATTATCCTCTCAGCAGAGCACATTATGATCAGTGTGATATTCCCCTAAATTAGACTGAAGGAGGACACTGTTTCAAATGGAGGTATGAAATGAATAATGTTGCATCAGGGACATAACAGACCAAGCAGATGAATTAGGGAGGGATCAGAGTTCCTTTACATTGGTTTGGTTAGTAAATGTACACAAAAATATGGTAGGACACCCCAACACACACATACACACACTAAAAGTTGCTGTATGCTGTGATTTACTATGTAAAAAGTTTGCAATTAGAGGAGGGAATGTGCCTTCCATCTACTCCTCTGGCCCCTCCAGTTTTGTCTCTGGGAGCTTTGCTGCTGCTCTGGTTTTTGCCCTTTCTTGTCTTGTTAGCAGTAGATGGATGCTGAGCTGGACTGTGTAAGATGTCTCACACTTGAATAGGTCTATAGCCCTTCCTTTACTCTACAACATGAAGCGCGAGACCTCTGAGCACAATTCACTTAACTCCACTGTGTGAGCAGCATGTATGCAAGCAGAGCTCCCAGGCTAAAACGCAGTTTAAATGCAAAGTTGTGGAACCAACATGTACTGTAATAGTAATTATGGGATGTTCATACAGATCAGTTGATGGCATTTTACATCTTAGCATCAGAAACATCATAAAGTATTAATGTTGTAGAAACGACATGTCCAAAGTCCAACAGAACTGCAATTAAACAGTATTGCTGATTTAGAGAGGGTAAGGCTCTTTAAAGTATTCACACCCCGTTGAATTAATTTCACATTTGGTCACATTACAACCTCAAACGTCAATCTAGTTTATTAGGCTTTTATGCGATTGACCAACACAAAAGAGGCATATATTTGTGGAGTAAAAGTAAAATGATACATGATTTTCAGCAGTATTTCTAACTAAAAATTAGAAAAGTGTGACGTGCATTTTTCTTTAAATGCTGGTGTCAATATTTTGTAGAAACACTTTTTATTACAATTACAGGTACAAACTTCTAAATATTTTTCCCATTCTGATTTGCAAATTAGCAAATCTCGGTTAGATTGGACAGTGAGCATCTGTGAACAGCATACACACAGCACACTTGTCAGATAAAAAAAAAAAAAGTTTAAAATCTATTTTGTTTTAGTATTTCTCATAAAATTTGAATAAAATACACTGAGGGTTGTGCTTGATGCAAATGTGAAAGAGGATTCTCCTACGCATTATTTATGGATACTGAGTTTGGCATTTACAGTGTACAGTATATTCACTATGGTATACTACCTTTATATACATTTAGATAATATATTCTATGAAAATCGAAGTGCCAAAATGAAAATTGAAATAATCCACTAGATATATTGATAGATTGCAGCTTTTATTACATTATCCTTAAAAAAAAAAAAACTCTGAAAGGGAGTCTCTGCTGCCTAAATAAAACTCTGTAGTCCAATATTCCTGGTTATATCGGAAATCGGATTGCATTGCAGGGGGCACTAAGACCCAGCAGAGCATTCAGCAGTTACACACAGAGAAGCTGGTTAGTTGAATGGGAGCATGGCTCAAAGCCAGCATTGAACAGGACAGCCAAGGAGAGGCATATCACATTACACTGGATGCACATGCCTGGAGAGATGGGAACTGATAGACACTACTGCACAAAGAAACATTTGCCTAAGTCAGCCACTATCCTTCCTTTTCCTCTGCAGTTTCTTCATGCACCAAGCTGGGTAGATAAAGCAGGATTATTATTATGATGGTGCGTTTTGAGGTAATCGGTTACAGGGGCCTTTTTTTAACCCACATTATGTTGAAGGACGACTCTATCGATATTGTGCGTGAACTGGAATGAAAAAGATGGAAACTCTTTAATTCTGTCTTGCATGCAGAAACCCAGAGGACATTACTCTCAGTTCAGTAAATTTACCCTCTGCCCTTAAAGATTTTCTGATGCATATAATTTATTATCAGGTTGTATAACTGTATTCACTGTCACTACTCATAAAGCATTAGGTACATTTTAATCCAGTCCTCATGAACATTAATTATGTTAAACTTGGAAATAAACCACCTTACCTCTGCAATGTTTTGTAGTACTAAAATAAATAAATATAAATGTTTTTCATGCATAGTGCCAGAATAGCCCCTGAGTTTAAACTTCATCATTTTGCAGGTATGGGAAAATTGTGTCCACCAAGGCCATCTTGGACAAGACTACCAACAAATGCAAAGGTGAGACTTCAAAAATTATCCTTTGCAATTATAACAGTTATATTATAACAGCCCAGAATTATTCATATCCCTGGCAGATTTAGATTGGAAATCAATTTCATTAAACCAAAAAAAATTGCTTTTGATAGGAAGAGTTAAGTCACGACTCCAGCTGAGCCTCTCAGAAAACTTTAATGTTTCTTCATGCCAGAAGAAACATTCATTTGTCCATTTATGCATTGTCTATACATGCATGTCCTTGCAGGGTCATGTAGGTGGGAGTGGGTTTCCCAGTGGTCATTGGTCACCAGTCCATCACAGGCCAACACAGTACAAGCAGCCATGCACAGACACACTCATACCTTTTTTTTCTACCAAACAAATGGCATTGATAAAAAACATTTTACCACAGAGTTGCCCCCCATATATACACACAATGTTTCATTTGATTCTTCTTTTACAAACCTTTTTTTTGTAACTTATAGTTATCTATTTTGTCAGCTGGTACATTTTGTATATTTTATAAATAAGAGGACTGACTGACTGACTGACTGACATTCAGACGAAGCTTGACCATGTAGAAATATTACAGCTTTAAGGTTACAGCCCATTGCTTCTGAACCCCTCTCTGTAGAGCTTTTCAGTAGGTGTGTGGGCAATGTGGCTCACCGCCCAGGGTGCCATTTATCAGGGAGCAGCATAAACTCTCAAAAGAAAAAAGATATCTGCCAGCTTTGCCAAGTTTTCTATTGATTATGAGAATGTCCAGTCAGTGGGAACTGGGTAACCTCCTATGTTGAGTGTAGGTAATGTAATGTTGGCTGACGGTTATGAGGTTGGTGTTTAAGTCTTAGATTTTGATTTTGTGGTAAACCAAAGAGCTGCTTTGCTGTTTTTTTAAGACCTGGACTGCATTTGATCAGCTCTTGTCGAAAATATAAAATAATTTAGAGTGTTTTCAACTCTGTTCATGAAACCATTCTGCTACTTGAGAAAACATTAAGAGCATTTTCAATACTTGTTTTGGAATTCCAACCACCTTAGATTGGAACAAACATTAAAATTGCAGATAGGCCTGGACTGACTTATTCTGCACTGATTACAGTTTCCTTGAAACAGAGTTTGTGAAAAATTTTTTATGTTTGAAAAAATAGTAAGGGACTCTTATATCTCTAAAAATATAGATCTGGGGGGTCAGCCAGGGCCCCATTCATTGAAGAACTCCCACTGACTCAGGGGTTTATTAGTCCAAGTCATCTGGTATGCATCATACCTCATGTCTTAACTTGTATATAATGTTTTGTGTTTTGTTTTTTTCAGGCTATGGCTTTGTGGACTTTGACAGTCCGGCCTCAGCTCAGAAAGCAGTGACAGCATTGAAGGCAGTCGGAGTGCAGGCTCAGATGGCCAAGGTGAGAACCACAAAATATGCGCTTATAATATGCTGGGTATATTTGCAACCTCTCAATTTATGAATAATTCTGTTTATATGGTAATTTGTACAAGCTTTTAGGAAAAATAGTTTTATTAAAATAAATAAGGCTAACTCTCATGTAGCTAATTTCCTGCTCCTTATTTTTTATTTGTCGTACTGTACTATTGATTATCAGCTGATGACTCCAGGGCCACACCGGGCCCTCTAAATAGATTACTAAAACATTATGCACAATCCGACACAAGAATCAACCATAGCCCAGCTCAGAAGGGTTCTTAATGTGAGACCCTTAGCCATGCTTTTGGGCCCCACTCAAGTGCTATATTAGAACCAAAGAAAATAAAATTGTCTCTGAGAAGGTACTGATTATCTCAGTAGGATAAAAAATGCTGATGAGCAACATCAACTAAATTAATGCGTGTGTTTTAAAGCCTTGGAAAGATGAAAGAGCAATGAAACATCATCTATTTACAACACCAGAAAGTAAAATAAATAAAGCAAATAGTACCTGCAAATACATGCAGGTACTTGCCATGTTTGCATCGGAAATGTCTGACCTTGTATCAACTTGTTAATGACCCCTGCTCTTAATCTCTGGGGTGTGTACCCTATTATATATTTTCGGTTTAATGTTTTATGCTTAAAATTCTGTAGCATCCTATGAAACTGGACAATTTGCACAAACTGAACATCCCTTTAAGAAATGACAGAAATGTCAGGATTAAAAAGCATAACTTTGTGTGTTTCTTTATTTTTTATTAATAGCACAAACCTGACTTTAAAGATCAGAGATGCACTGACCAGAATTTTGTGGGCAATTCTAACATCTTTTATTTTATTTTTTAATTTTGTAAAGCTTTAACCATCTAATTTTGGCAAATTCCAGTTTCTCTACAACAGTTATAACATAACAGGGTGTAAAAACAGCATTAAAAACATGTTTTTCAGCCTTCCTATTGAGAGTGGTTAGTAAATGGGTGCAAAAACCACGTCCCAGAGAGCAGTCGGTGTCAAAGAGGGTTTTATTATCAATTCAAACCAAGACACAATGAATGTGGAGCTGATATATTAAAGTGGGTTTAACGTCTTATACTGCCGATTAGCACGGTTAGCGATATCACTAAAATTGAGTCACTAAATAATATTAAAAAAAAAAAAAAAATTTACATTTGTATATTGGAATAACAGTATAACCTTTTATTTTTCTTGCATTTCAGCCATGGTTTGTAAATGTATCCCATTATTGTCTTTATTTCCTGTTGTCATTTTGTGTTTGCTGCTTGCTGAGCTGTCCGGGTGTGTTTCTAAATCTGTGTCCTAATCCACCGAAGGATACGTGTGTGTTCACAGTGGTGACGGTGTCAGGGAGCGGGTCCCCGGGGCCGCTCCCTGGGCTCCCGGTACAAAGAAGCTGCCTGTTCTCCCCAGTGGCTTCTGACTCAGTGTCTGAGCACCTCCCCAGTCAGCAGGGCATAGTGCCCAGCCACCCGCCCTGTCAACGCACACACAAACAAACACACACGCAGAGAACTTAACAATCATGCATGCACTTCAGCAGCCTTGCCTCAACTGGATTATCACACGCACTCACAGTCACGCAAAGCCACCAACACCCTGGGAAAGCTGATCTCATGTTAAGCTGGGTCACTGACATTCATACCGCCTCTCGCTCACAAAATAGCTCAATTTCCCTCAACCCTCGTGTTGGAGTTTACAAGAAGGCTCACGCTTGCGTCAGGACGCTCTCTGACTCACCCCGACTTACTTACAGCTGAAGTTTGCAGCAGGTTTTCTCTGCTCGCTCACTCTGCAGCGTCAGAGTACAGCAAGAGGGAGGAAGGTGAAGGAGAAATCACCTTCCTCATAGGTTGCAGAGATTACACATGCATTATTCATGGGATGGAAATTAACTTGCACTGCATTAACTGGCTTTTAATCACATCTCAGATGATAAAAATGCATAATAGCTGGAGGTGATACAGAGCAAGGATCTTACAAGATACCGTAGGTCAAATAAAAATGATTTGAGCAGCACATAAAGGACAGAAGAAATTAGCTCACAAAAACACAACAGTGGTCTTTTATGGGGTAATTTTATTTCATTTTTTAATGATTTCAAATGCTGATCTGGAAGAGCCAGATAATTCATACTGATTTATAAAACATGTACTTGTATATAAGGACAGAATTAGTGATTCATTACCTTTAGCAAGGAAACAGAATGTTTTTCTTCTCCGATATTCTGCTCTCACTACAAGAGAGAAAATTTAGCATTGCAGACCATTCATGAAGAAAAAACACTGTATGACCTTAGAATATGCTTTTGGATCCAGTTACCTGAACTGAGCTCTTCAGTTTCCTGGTCTTATATCATGACTTTTTTTCCTATGTTTTCTGTAATATGATCTCAAACTGAGGCATGAGAATAGAAGCTATTATTTTATTTTATTATTAACTACTCTCTCCTCCAAATGTCCGTCATGTTTCATTTACTTAATTTCCTTATATGTCATTTTATGAGCTCCTTCTTGTCACAAAGTAACAATAGCTTTTGTCTCCTCCATGTGCTCACTCAGTAATGGTGTTATGTCTTTGTTTGTGGTCAGCAACAGGAGCAGGACCCCACCAACTTGTACATCTCCAATCTTCCTCTGTCCGTGGATGAATCGGAGCTGGAAAACATGCTGAAGCCCTTCAGTCAGGCCATTTCCACTCGGATCCTTCGCGACTCCAATGGGACCAGCCGAGGAGTGGGCTTTGCCAGGTAAGAAGCTCTGGGTTTATTAGTCACATTTAGTCCTGTTAAGGTTGCATGAAAAAACCTTAAGTAAATTCATCTTTCAAAATAAATCAGAGAAAAATCATATAATATAATTGTATTTAACAAAATCACCAGTAATGATTGGCTGCTGTTTATGCAACAACTCCCTTTTTCCAATCCGCTCATTTATAACATTTCACAGATTCTCTAAAGACTTTAGGTCTGGGGCACTGACAGTAGAAGAAGATTGATTTTGTGCCTCCATGTGTTGATGTTCTCATATGTTTAAGATAATTACTGAAAGACCTTTTGCAGATTCATTTTCAGAGGCCACCAGATTTGTATGTCATATCTGCTGGTATTTTAAATTTAATGTCAGTTTCATGAAGCCAGGCTCTTATGCGCAGATTCCCAGGGCTTTTGGAAGCAAAACAGATCCTCCAACATACTTAACAATGGGCATGAAGTACTTTTCCACATATTTATCCTTTGCGGAAAACCCTACTCCTTGACATTAGAAATTGTGCTAGATTACAGAAAGTTGGAACCCACAGCAGGTGACCTACCAGAATCACACAGATTAGAGGCCAGCATAGCTAATCTTCTTTAGTACAAACAATCTTGGATATAGTTATCACACTTCAACCAGATGATAACTAATATTTGTGCTATATGCCCTGAAGATCAGCAGCTCACAGCAAAAAGAGAGGCAAGGCGCTTTCTAGATTGTGTGCTAAATAAGTCAGGGGAAGTCCAGGCCCTCTGTGATTGGTCAGAATCTGAGTGGAGTGAATCAAGTCCAGGTGGAGCTAGAGTGCTAGCTACATAGATTGTATTAATGAGGTGTTCCTAAAAAATACATTTTTTTACATACAACATGGAGTGTTTTTTTAAAGCTCCATGTTGGTCTCCTCTGGCCAAAGCACACAGTTCAGCTAGAGTTTGGAAAACTTCACATCAATACATTTGTGATTGTTGGACAGATATTATTTTCTCCTGCATGCCTTCCAAACAACCAGTCGGTATGTTGTCAGGTCTAATGGTTGTTATCGAGACTGGGTCACCTCAACATGCCACTTTTCTTTGTTCTCTGAGAGGGATTTTTAAAGATTTTATTTCACTCCCCCTTACTATCCCTCTTGTTAGGCCTGGTTGCAAGATAAACATGTGCTTGTCCAAACCTTGTGGCTAAGAGAGATGGGCTTTAATGCACCAGGAAAACAGGAAGTCACAGATTACTAATGAAATTTTCCCCAATATTTTGATTAACTTGATAGAAGTTAAATCTAAAAACTGTTCTGCTCAAAATTATTTGGGGGTCCCAAAAATTGTGACCCCAGTCATTTAAAAAAAAAAAAAAAAAAAGAAAAACACTTGAATTAAAAGTTTGATTTAGAATTTGTTTTGGGTAATGTCATGCTTTTGCAATAAAACAAATAGTTGTTTTAATGCTTTTGGGCCAATCTTTAACCAATGAGTGTGGATGGCTCATTAATTAGCTGTTTATTATGGTTGATTAAAATAAGTTCTGAAGAAGAAAAAAACTTAATTGATAATCAGGTCAAGTTAGCCCCCTGGTGGTCATTTCAAGTAGATAATGTTTTAAATACTTTTCTTAGGATGGAGTCAACTGAGAAATGTGAGGCTATCATCCAACATTTCAATGGAAAATATATCAAAACTCCTCCTGGAGTTCCAGGTGAGATTAGATTTTGTTTCACTGATCTGCCTTTTCTTTCTTTGTCCTTTTTTGAAAAATACAAAATCCCATGTCACTGTTATGATGATTTCTTATTAACTCCTGATTCAGCACCAATAGAACCTTTGTTGTGTAAATTTGCTGATGGAGGCCAGAAGAAGCGTCAGAGCCAAGGCAAATATCTCCAGAACGGTCGGTCCTGGACGAGAGACTCAGAGCCTGTAAGTTTGTTTATGATTTGTTGCTAAGTTTTTCAGCAAAAAGACCCAGCTAATAGCCCGCATTATGGTTACATAATTATTCTATCTATTTTGTATAGGGAGGAATGACTCTCACTTATGATCCCACTACCGCCCTACAGAACGGGTCAGTGCTACACCTCTGACCTGTCCCATTAATAGCTACAGAAACTGTGATTATATGGTGGTTTCTAATTGCTGTGCGTCATTTTGTGCAGATACTATACCTCTCCCTACACCATTGCCCCCAATCGGATGATCGGAGCAGCCTCCCTCCCCCAATACATGCCTTCACCTGTGTCCACCTATCAGGTATAAGAATCATTTCTGAGTCAGGAGATTAATGTCATTTAAATGTTCTCTGTTATCCTACCGATGACTTATTTGATTTGATATAGACTGATACAACAAACAGATTTTCCGTAAATTCATTAATCATTTTAATTACATTTAAAATGTATATCGTACAACAGAAAAAGTAACCCAAATTTTATGCCTGCAACACTTTAAATAAACATAGGAGAGGCACCTTCACCACCGTGTTTTCTTTTCCACTTTTCCTTTTCATGACATTTGTTAATCAGGATAATAGTCCATACATTTTTCTAATGGGAACATATGGACTATCATGAAGTCATTTGATACATTCTACCAGGGGATCATGCTTGGAAGGCTGAGCTATTGGCCGATTTATGAGGATCTGATTTAAAGTGGTTTTGTTTAAAGCTGTCTGAATGTTCATTTTTTGTAGCGGCGTCAAATTGCAGGTCTTCTTCAAGTCCATTTATTATGGGGTACCTCAGGGTTCTGTTTTGGCGTACTAGTTATTTTTGATGTACGAACTCCCTCTTTAACACTTGTTGAGCACTTTTAAAGACATTACTTATCACTGCTACACAGATTATGTTTATGTATACATCTCTTTGAAGCCTTATCCGGTCCCTATGAAGCATGTCTTCCACAGGTGTATAGACTGTACAAAAATTGGGATGGCTGAAAAGTGTCTCTGGATTAATAAAAGAAAAACTGAAATCCTTGATTGTACACCAAATAAACCTATACCTTTATCTAATAAAACACTTGGTCCTCTAGCCTCTTAGACTTTCACCAGGAACCTTGGAGTACATGTTGACTCCGGTTTTCCATTTGATGTTCATCTTCAACCATTGGTTCTCCTTGTGTTTATATCAATTAAGAAATATTGAAAAGTTGAGTCACATTGTCTCACTAACTAACTGCTTAACTATTTGCATGTGATGTTTAATTTTCTTTCGTTTTTCTTTCCGATTTCAGTTGTTATTGGTGCTTTATAAAAATATATAAAAATGTACACACTTTACCTTAACTTAGACAAATCTGAAGCTTTGTTAAGTAATCTTGTTACCAAGGTGGAAAGACATCAGCAAAGACCCCAGAAACCCCCTCAATAACAATTATGAAACCATTTCTAAACAATTTAAAGTCCATCCTTCAATATTGGGATGATTATTTAGAAGTGGAAACAGTTAGGATAGTTTCCAGTCTTCCCTGTAGTCAACATTTCCTCAGATTCCCCTTATATTTAGACCATGGAATGTGCACAGAAAATGCAAAAATCCTGAGACCTTTATCCCAGACTCCACAGACCTCAGTTAGCCTGTTAACTGTTAAAGTTCATAAGTGTATGATTAAAAAATGACTGAACAGGGATGGCTTAAATATATCATTATTATTATCTTTAAGAATATGGGACTATGACCTAGGTTTTTAGTTTTTTAATTTAACCTTTATTTCACCAGGAATTATCCCACTGAGATTCAAAATCTCTTTTTTGAGGGAGTCCTAACCAAAACAGTAGCATAACAATTAAACAAAAAACAAACAAAAACAAAGGTAAAGCTGACAACATAAAACAGTCTATCAATTTACATAAAATAATTGTAATAACCAGCAGTTTTCAGTATCAGGTTTGCAAAGTTGCATCTGATTGAACCACAAGATATCATTTAAAAATATCCTTTGTCTGCCATATTAGAGATTTTTGGCAATAATGCACAAGGTCCAGTTTGTTGAAAACCAAACATCACATCAGTATAAACAGTTTATACCAAATGTCAAGCACGGTAGTGGAGAAGTGATGATTTGGGCTTGTGTTACATTCATAGAATTGGCCATCTTGCAGTCATTGAGTCTACCATGAACTCCTCTGTATTCAAGAGTGAAATGATGGGCCATTGTCTGATGAATACTGTTCTGCTTTTTGTTATATCAGAGTAGACACTAGCAGTTCTAGACCAAATTTAACAGGGGGGCTAGGGTGGGTCCAGTGTTTCTTAATGGGGGCACAGAAGAAAAAAATGTAACAAAAAAAACAAGGCATTATTTCATCGTTTAGTATATTAAGTGAGCCACAGAGCTACTTGTGGCTCTGAAGCTGCAGGCTACAGACCCCTGATGTCGCAGATGAAAACTGATCCTATCTAAATACGACTGAAGCTAAAAGTGCAACATCTTAATTGATTTAGTATTATGACTTCAGTACAGGGGCCATAACAGGGGCCAGAACCAGTTCTACAGAGGCACTGGCCCCTGTCTAGAACCGCCCATGGACACTACAACCAAATAATAAAACATAAAAAGAAAGCACGTGGCCCTTAAATTAAAGATTTTTACTTAAGTGTTCATGCTTATGTTATCTGCCATCCTTGTTGCTGCAGGTACACAATCCGTCCTGGCTGCATCATCAGTCATACATCATGCCTCCCACTGTGAGTTTCTCTAAACCTCTCTGCCTGTTATTGTTGCAGTAAAGCTCCCTCATTCATCTTTTTCACATTTGGTCTCACCACCCTCATTGTTCTGTCAGAATATGTCCTACCAGCTGTGTTTGTTGTGTCTTTTCCCACAGGGAGCAGTCCTCACGTCAGGAATGGAGCACTCCATGTCCATCCAGCCAACCTCCATGATAGGACCTCTGACACAGCAGCTCAGCCACCTTTCCATGGGCAGCAGCGGCACAGTGAGTAGATGTGGAGTTTTCACCGACATTTAACCGGTCAAGTTAGAATAGAAGTGAATATTTGTTTCACAATAATAAACAAACATCTTGTTTAGCTCTTTGTGTACACGTGCTTGTCCTCTAATAGATATGTGCTGTTTTTGTCACTTAAAAAATATGGAATAAATATCATACCAAACATGGAAAAAGTTTGGAAAAGGTTTATCAAGGTCACAAAAACCTGCCATTTTTGCTTGACTGTATAGACGTCGTATGCACCGAGTACAAAAATATAAAAATTTCAGTTTTTAATGTTGTTTTGCTATTTTTTTTTATAAATTATTGAAACCAGATAAAATCTACCCTCCCCAAAAAATTTCAGCGCAGAAAACAATCATAGATGCGTGCCCCTTCAGGCTATATGTATATTCTGTTTGTGTTTACTAATGCCAAGTGGTCAGCTTTCTACCTGTTGTGATGTCATTAACTCAAATAAATACAAAACAGAATTAGCAATTTTTTTATTTCCCTTTTTGATAATCCTGCAGAGGACATCTTTAAAAAATTACCCAGCTGTGTTTTCACTATCAGCGTACATTTGTACACTGTTAGATTGTAAAAACAAACAGTCACACCCCACCGGGTGGTATCTTTAATGAGCTCAATATTCTCACTGTCCCTCCAGTATATGCCTGCGAACGCATCTATGCAAGGGACTTACATACCCCCATATACCCAAGTGCCTGCCACCAACATCTCAGTTGAGGTAACATCTGTTTTCTCTAAGTGTCACATTAAGATTCGTTCACGAGCTTGAATCACTCATTGGTGTGATTTTTGTTGTTTCTTTAAGGAAAGTGCCATCCAACAGCCTGTTCCCATTGGTACGCCGACAGAACACACAGCGTACTCCTACCAGCATAACAAGTGAAGAAGTTGGTTTTGATCTTTGCTTTCTTTGTGTGTGCACAGATCTTTATGTACTAATGTAAATCTATTGCAGCAGAGTCTGTTTTTCATTGGCAACTCTCTCTCTCTCTCAGATGTTTTTTCTGGAGCCTGGAGTGACTGTCCGAGGGCCAAAGTGCTGAAACCCAGCTTCGTGACTCTCTATGTAAGGCATCAGAAACTTGGAGGTTCAGGTGGACATGGACTGTTCCACATAAAGGACATAAAAACAAAAGATATTTTCCATGAACGCATATTTCAAAGCAAACTGGAGAATAATGGGAAAACAGGAAGAACTGAACAAGGAGCGTCTATTTTGATAAAACGTCCAACACACTACACACTTTAAAGGTTTTACATCACAAATATGGGTATCTGATATTATTGTAGTGAGCTAGAAGGAAACCAGGACAAGAATATCATGTTTTATTTGACTTTTTGTAAAATATACTGAGATTACTTCTTTTTTTTTTGTCCGATATTTCAGGCGTTGAACTGCCTTTTTGTAGATTTTTTTTCGAATTTAATTTTATTCTTTTATTTTGGAGCTCCAATTTGTGCAAATATTTGATTGAAGTACTTCAAGCTGGCAGTTATTTTATTCTCTTAGATAGGTTGCAAGTTTATCAGTCATGAAGCTCTATTTAATTAATAGTCTCAACAAAGCTTCAGACAATCATACAATAGAAAGATTACATGGGGATGAAAACCTTGAGATAAAAGTGATTGATGAGAGAGTTATCAGCAGCGACTTCCTGTGAAGAATGATGTAGATTTAAAGCATTCCAGAAACAGAGGCATGCAAAAGATTTCGTTAAATGTCTTGCTGCTAGTAGCTACGTAGGCAAAGGACCTGATTTGTAAAAGTCATAAACTTAAAGACGGCATGTTTAATTTATTTATGGAGTGATTTCTAACAAAAGCAGAGGTGTGCAAATCAGCACTTGGTGTCTTTTTCTTAATTTTATTAGGAGATTCTTTCTCATTGCTCTTCCTCTTTGCTTCTGTGATTTTCTTGCATTATGGATATTGTGCATTAAGTGAAAGCTGAAAGTCAGTTCATATTGCACAACACATTCAGAACCCATATGGGTCCCACTCTTAACCCAGAGTTGTTCTACATCAAACCTGTGTAGGGGTATAACACGGGACAATTATGTAACTTGCAGAATCCACATTATTTGATTGGCGACTGGCTTTTTACAGGTCAGTCTGTGATTTTTTTTTAACCTAGTTCATAAGCATGTTGAGGTTGCTTGAGAAACCATCCTGTTTCAGCTTTTGCACACACAGTTCTGTGTTTCCTTTCAGCGTACAAAACATACCTAGATTGTTCAGATTTTTAAGCTAAAAACAAATAAGTCAGATTTTGTTGTTGTTGTTACTAGGATGCAGTGTTTCCTGCAGTGATTTTTTCCATACATAGGGTTGGCCGTCATTTGAATTTCAACAATTTCGGTTCCGAATCAATGTCCTCATTTTGATTCCGGTTCCTAGCGATCCTTTTACACGGCAGGGTCAAAAAATTGTACATGGTTTACATGAGCCAACTAACCAGAGTTCTATCTGGATTAAAAAGTCTGAACTTCTCTATGAATTTGAATTTAACTCAAATTTGCATTTGAGTTGAACCACCGTTTTAGGTCAAGTATAAGCTGTATTTTATCGTTTTACCGGATTCTGACTGCAGTGCGGTGCTAAGCTGAGTGTCGGAGGGAGAGGAGGAAGGTCAGTGCAGTGCGTCAAAGACAGGACCCATGTTTACTTCTAAGCCCTGAATCCAGAGGTGTTTGATCACGTTGTTCAGGCACCCTCCTTTGCATTATATAATCTTACTGCAAGTGTAGCACAGAGCCGACTGGTCATTTCTGTTAATAAAAGTAAAGCCACAGTTTTGGTCGCCGCATCACACTGTCCATGGTTGCGCTCACACACTTCCTGGAGGATCTTCTTCGTTGGTGTTTGGCGGCTTCTTCTTCCGATTGACGGACTGGGTATCGAAACTAGGAATCGGAATTTAAATTTTTAAATGATTCCAGGAGAATTGGAATGTTAATCCCGGATCCAAGCGATTCTCGATACTCGATGCCCAACCCTATCCATAAATGTTACAGTTAGATGGGTGTTGCCTTCAGAGGGATAGGATCTCATTCTTCAACCAGCATTTATCGTAAGTCAGCCAGTACGGTTGCGTTGGGCACTCCGGGATGAGCAGCACGCCCAAAATGATTCCCCAAGCTTCCAGTGGGGTTGAGGTCAGGACTGCAGACAGGCTTTTCCATCCTCTCCACTCCTCAATCCTGGTGGTAATTTGGTCCGTAAGAGTGGAGATATGGGATTAGAACTGGCTGTGAATCTCATCTTCATCACTCTCTGCATTGAGATTGCCTCTGATGATTCAAAGCTTCGTTTTTCCTCCTCCAAAGGCTGTTTGGCATTGGCAGAGAGCGTTTGGCAGGTTTTTCATGGGCACTACCTACATACTGCTGCTCAACCAACAAACATTTTTCTCAGAGTTTTGACACCATATAAGGGGAAATAAACATGCTTATATACATCTCTAACTTTATGCCTTTTGGTTGTTGGTTCTGTTTGCAAGCAGTGATTAAGATTTTAGAGACTTAACTTTTGCATGCCACTGTTTAATCAGTTATAATAAATATTCACTCTGAGCTGCTCCACATAGTACAATCCAAAGCTGGTAAACAGGGATCAAAACACACACAGCTACCTGTAAATAAGAAACATGATATTTCGTTCACATCAGTCTGCCTGGTCTGGACTTTTCTCACATACATTTAAGAAAAGGTGAAGCTGAGTTTCTCTAGAACCCCATTAAATGGATTTAAGGAAACAGGAATACGATGCTGGAAGCAGAGTATGAAGACTGAGGCTCTGCCCTGTTATATCTAAAACAAAGAAAACACTATTAAGGTGATTATTTTGGCCAGTATAGAGAAGCTCTAATCTGTACTGGCCATTGTTGTAATTTTGCCTGTTTTGGTTTTAACCTTTGTTGTTTGAAACATTTGTTATTTAAAAGTTTTCTTTTTTATACTTTTAAAAATTGTTCCTATTTTTCAAAGAGGTTTTCATTTTATTTTTGATAGGGTGTTGTTTGTCAACAGGTAGATTTTAAGAGGTTTTTTTTTCTTTTTTTACAGATAGTGATGATTTGTATGTTTGCATCCTTCCTCTAGTTTCACTGTTACTGTGCAGAAGCTGACCCCTTTTATTCTGTCTGTGTCACACATGCTGGCACTTTACAAACCTGACTCCAGGTCATTGATAATGTTAGGTTCAGATTGTTACAGAGTTGAAACCAATGCAGTTGGGAGCAGTGATAAAAAAAAAAAATAAATAAAAATATTATCCAAACCTTAATTTACCTCATTCTGCCAGAGAGACGTAGACTCAGTTCTGTTTATAAGGTTCATATGCAGTCACCACCTAAACAGGCTGCTCACAGCTGGTACTGTGCCCTCATCCTTTTACCCGTCCGTCCAAACTTCTAAAACTATGCCCAAGGTCTGATGATCTATGCAATTAATTTATTATCCGATTAAATGCAATACTATAAACGTCCAAAAATACACCTTTAGATTATGACAATTGTTATCCTCACCAATATGGCTTTGCATTCATGGCTTTTATCTTTTATAAACATGTTTTCCCTTTCTGACACAGGCACATTTGTTGGCGTGGGCTACAGCTATTACACTTTAAAGTTCCCTCAGTTGACAGAAAGGTTCTGATTAACTGGAGTTTTCTCTATAAAGCGTGGAGTAATGAGGCGCTACCCCCTCCCCTGCCTGTTGAAAGAAGGCAACTACATTTTCCCCATATTTACAGAAAAGACCAATTCAGCCATTTGGAAACAGTCGAGGTGGGGAAACTAAAGGAGTCGCCCCATCACCACCCCCCAACCCCATTCACTCCTAATGAACGCCTATTTAAGGCTCAGCTGGATGGCTAAGCAAAAGAAGTTACATCATGTTATACATTTTGGTGTTAAATGAAATTGTGATATTTGTAGTTGAGGCTTTCATACAGTGAGAATCCCACGCTGAACCCTGCCAACATATTCAACATTGTCATTGTTGGCAGAGTTGCAATATTATAAGGGAACAATATCAGACCAATGTAGGAAATGTATAGGCTCGGGTATATAACACGGCAGGTGTAATTTTACATGCATGAAGATGACATGATTTCCTTTATCTGTCCATCCTATTCAGTTTCCGGGTTTTTGTTGAGACATTTTTCCCAGTTTGCTGCAAGGTAATTTTGAAAGTTTTCCCCTTCTCTTTAAAAGGCAGAAAATGCCTTAGATCTCACTGGAAGGTATTGTAATATGCTACTCTGTTGTGCTGGGTTTGATCTCTGGATTTGTTTTCATGCACTGCAGATGTTACACTTTTTCTGGTAAAGCAGTCAGAATGGACATGTTTGATATCCAAATTCTGGTTTTATTGGTTAAGACCTAAACATTCAAGTAAATATGTTGGCTTGAGTGTAAATACATGCTGCTGCTAATTTGGGATGTTTATCTCTTTGTTTAAGGTCATTTATTTTTTCACACATGAGGTCAACTTGTAACTTTTGTTTAATGTCTATGAATTCTTTTTTGCTGCATCAGTTTCTCCTCAGTAATGCTTGTGCCATGATGCAGGGTTTTTGTTCTTCCCAGATGAAGGTTAAAGCATCCCAGTTTGAAGTTGTCACTTGGTTTGAAATTTTAAATAAATTGTTTTTCACTGTAGTTTGTTTTCTTTACAAGTACTTCCCAGTAAATTAGAATATCATTAAAAAGGTCTTTACTTACAAAAAGTGAAACCCAATATAGATTTATTACACTGTGACACATTTATTTTTAATTTCGATGATTATCGAAATCCCAAAATTCAGTTTCAGTTTTATCAAAATCCAGTTTTGGCCATGTTATGATCAATAGACCAATTACTGATGCCCTCCACAAGGAGGGTATACCACAAAAGGTGATAGTTAAAGAAGCTGGCTCTTCAGATTGCTGTATTCAAGCATATTAATGAAAAGTTGAGTTGAAGGAAAGGTGTGATGGAAAAAGGTGCACAGCAACAGGGACAATCTCAGTCTTGAGAGGATTGTGAAGTGAGCCACCACCACCACACAGACATACAGGGGTTGGACGATGAAACTGAAACACCTGTCATTTTAGTGTGGGAGGTTTCATGGCTAAATTGGACCAGCCTGGTAGCCAGTCTTCATTAATTGCACATTGCACCAGTAAGAGCAGAGTGTGAAGTTTCAATTAGCAGGGTAAGAGCACAGTTTTGCTCAAAATATTGAAATGCACACAACATTATGGGTGACATACCAGAGTTCAAAAGAGGACAAATTGTTGGTGCACGTCTTGCTGGCGCATCTGTGACCAAGACAGCAAGTCTTTGTGATGTATCAAGAGCCACGGTATCCAGGGTAATGTCAGCATACCACCAAGAAGGACGAACCACATCCAACAGGATTAACTGTGGACGCATGAGGAAGCTGTCTGAAAGGGATGTTCGGGTGCTAACCCGGATTGTATCCAAAAAACATAAAACCACGGCTGCCCAAATCACGGCAGAATTAAATGTGCACCTCAACTCTCCTGTTTCCACCAGAACTGTTCGTCGGGAGCTCCACAGGGTCAATATACACGGCCGGGCTGCTATAGCCAAACCTTTGGTCACTCATGCCAATGCCAAACGTCGGTTTCAATGGTGCAAGGAGCGCAAATCATGGGCTGTGGACAATGTGTAACATGTATTGTTCTCTGATGAGTCCACCTTTACTGTTTTCCCCACATCCGGGAGAGTTACGGTGTGGAGAAGCCCCAAAGAAGCGACCACCCAGACTGTTGCATGCCCAGAGTGAAGCATGGGGGTGGATCAGTGATGGTTTGGGCTGCCATATCATGGCATTCCCTTGGCCCAATACTTGTGCTAGATGGGCGCGTCACTGCCAAGGACTACCGAACCATTTTTGAGGACCATGTGCATCCAATGGTTCAAACATTGTATCCTGAAGGCGGTGCCGTGTATCAGGATGACAATGCACCAATACACACAGCAAGATTGGTGAAAGATGGGTTTGATGAACATGAAAGTGAAGCTGAACATCTCCCATGGCCTGCACAGTCACCAGATCTAAATATTATTGAGCCACTTTGGGGTGTTTTGGAGGAGCGAGTCAGGAAACGTTTTCCTCCACCAGTATCACATAGTGACCTGGCCACTATCCTGCAAGAAGAATGGCTTAAAATCCCTCTGACCACTGTGCAGGACTTGTATATGTCATTCCCAAGACGAATTGACGCTGTATTGGCTGCAAAAGGAGGCCCTACACCATACTAATAAATTATTGTGGTCTAAAACCAGGTGTTTCAGCTTCATTGTCCAACCCCTGTAGCTCTGGTTTAGGACAGGCTTAACACAAGGAATGCAACTGCTGTAGCCCATGTACTGGATGTCGTACCTGGGCAAGAGAGAAAAAGGACTGGACTATTGCCCAGAGGTCCAAAACCCTCTTTTGGATGACAGTAACTCTTGCGTTATATATTTGGAAATCAAGGTCCCGAGGCATCCTGTGGCTCAGTGCTAGAGCTGGCACACCATATACGGAGGCTACAGTCCTCAACACAGTTGTCCCTGGTTTGATTCCTGGACCTGGGCCATTTGCTGCACATCTTCATGTCCAGCTACAATTGAAAAAAGGCCACTAAAGCCACAAAAACCTTAAAAAAAAGCCAAGGCCTGCTGAGTCTGCAGGTAGACATGCCTGAAGGTGAAGAGCTTAAGGTCCAAAGTGAGATTTCTACAGTAGGTCCTCTGAGGTTGGTCCACCGTTGCCTCAATAAAAAAGTCAGAGCAGCCATCTACCACGTTTAAGGCACTTGATAATTCCTTACTGGAATCTCATTTTGCAAGAAACTCAACCTTGGGTTTTCATAAGCTGTAAACCCTAATCATCAAAATGAACAAATGCTTCAAATAGACTCCTCTGTGTGTAATAACATGTGAACCGTCAGCAATTAACTAAACATCTTGGATAATTTATTTCTAAAAGCAGATTTCAATTAAGACAGAATAAGAAATAATAAAAAATGTTTATTTTTACATTGTAAGCTGTATATGGTTCAAGTATGTACAAAAATTCAAAATACACTGAATCACCCAAATGTTGCTGCCTAACAAAAAGACTCAAATACATAAAATAGATTTTAATTTACAAGCTTATCAAGAATAAGGAAATGGTAAAGTTTTATTACCCTGCTGTTTTAGGCTGTAAATGCTCTGTTACACCTGGATCACTGAAAGTAAGACATTTTCATAATAAATCATACTCTGAGGCAGCATTGCATTGACCTTTGTGCATTTTTTTTCATCATCCATTCATAGTAACGTCTATACGGCACAAACCTGCAGCTGTCAGTCAAGAAAAACGGGTCAGCACTCATTCCGAGTAACCAATCATAGATGGAAGTTGGCAGCCCTTCTGCATTTTTAACAGATTGTGGGAGGACGTATTGTCATGGTGAAGTGGGATTATGTAACATTCTGACAGAAATGGAGAAAACCTCAGAGTACAGAGCACATCACTACAAATTATGCAAAAATAGTTCTGGCTGGGCAAATACAACCAAATACAAAGTGTTTTAGCTGCTATTCTGACGCTCCGCTGCTGCATCAAAAGTCAAAGAGCAGAAGAAGCGGAGTGGGAGGCAGTGATTTGTGCTCCAGCAACATCCTGTCAGCCAACATGAGCTTGGGGGGCTTAAATGAAACAGCTGGTTTCTGGTGTGAGGAGCTGGTGTGCAAGTCTCAGTCGAACCTCCCGAGGAATGAGCTCAACCTTGGCCATGAATTGACTTTAAAGTGTCAAATCGTGACATCACAACAACTTGTGGTTCACAATCTCCCAAACCATCCGTCTTCTGAAGTAGGGCATGTGTTTCTGTTCAACACAAAAGAAGTAATTCACGTTTAGACCACTGCGACTGGGATTTACTGACACTGGTTTCTATTAATGTCTGTGATTACCTGTGTGAACGTGATTTGTTTGTCTTTGGTAATGTAATCTGCATATTTGCAAGTGAACATTCCACAGTCGCTACCATTCATCTGCTGTGGGATTTCCTGTAAGACAGAAATGCACCATGAAAATGAAATGAATAAAATAAACAAAAACACAAATATACAAACTCACAAGGGGAACATTTGATCAAGAGGAAAATGGTTTTCAAAGCAAAAGGAATCAGTTTTGTTTCAACCGTACGCAGTTGTGTTGAAAATATTAGCAGTACAACTAGACCAACCAGATCAGTCCTGTTTTTGGTAGAAATCATATCACCACATGGCAAATAATTTACTAGTAGGTGTAGTACAGTCACAGAAAACCAACATTCATTACATGCACCCTCCTGAGTCTGTGTAAATGAATAATTGATTGAAAGAGGTCATTGATTCTGTGAAGAAACGGGTGTCAAACATGTGGCCCTTATTTAAGAATGACACATGTTGCACATGAGTTTCCCTCTGAAAACCTGACAAAAATGGGTCGTTCCAGACATTTTTCAGAAGAACGGGGTACTTTGATTAAGGCGATGGATTGCAGAGGGAAATACAAATAAAGAAGTGCAGAAATGATAGGCTGCTCGACTAAAATGATCAACAGTAAAATTGAAAGCAAAACCAGAGAGATGTGGAAGAAAGCGAAAGACTACCGATAGAATGGATCAAAGGATCTCAGCCAATGCTCAGCAGGTAGGTCTGAGGTTAATGATGAGCACTGTGACGGCTGTGTGAAGCTAATCTACCGGCAAGAAGCCCCCGCAAAGTCCTAAAGAAATGGAGAAACATTCTGTTTACTGATGGAAGTCAGATTGTTCTTTTTGGGTCCAAGGACCGCAGACAGTTTGTCAGACGACCCCCAAACACTGAATTGAAGCCACAGTCCACTCTGAAGACACTGAAGCATGGTGGTTCAAGCATCATGATATGGGGATGTTTCTCTTACTGTGGTGTTGGGCCTATTTATCGCATACAAGGGATCATGGATCAGTTTACATAAGCAAAATACTTGAAGTGGTCATGTAGATGAAGAGGAATGCCCTTGGAACGGGTGTTTCAACAAGACAACGACCCCAAACACACCAGTAGAAGAGCAGCGTCTTGGTTGTAGACCAACAAATCAAAGTTCTGGAGTGGCCAACCCGATCCCCGGACCTTAATCCGGTTGAAAACTGACACCAAAAAGTCTCCTGAAGTCGCTGCAATGGAAACAGCTGAGGAACAGGTCCTTATTTTTCAGGGCCAACCAGCAGAGATGAGCGAAGGAACAAACCAAATACAAGAATCAAAAGATCTTTAAATACTGTTGGTGACTGGGGATCAGTGGGAACGGTAGTCGTCTTGCAATCTGAAAGTTGCGGGTTTGAGTTCAGCCTCCTCCTGCCATATGTCAGGAGGCTTCTGGGCAAAGCACATAAACCCAAGTTGCCTACAGATCTGCACATCAGTGTATAAATGTGTGATTGTGATCTTAGTGTAAAGCTACATAAATTCAGTCCATTTACCATTTAAAGATTCCTCCCTTGATACGAAGATTCAAATACAACGAGAACCAAACCTTTTCAGATTGGGGAGGACAGAGCAGCAGCATCATTGTCCAAAGAGTTCTGGATGCAAAGTACAGTACATGGGAGAGTGTACGAGTGACACAGAGAGAGGTTGAACAACTCTGAATTTGGTACCACAAGGCAGACTCCCTGTTCTGTGAGGAATAGAAGTGTTAAACTTTTTTCCAAGATAGTTGCATCGTTTAAAGAATATCAAGCATAAAGCTGCTGGTTTACTTCCACAGATTCTGAATGTAACTACATCTGGTTGTGTAAATGGAGGCCTGAACGCTCTTTGCGTTTCGTCACAAACGGGCACAGATGAGCAGGAGAAACTGACCCTGCACCACTTATAATCCAGAAAAACCCCCAAAACTGAACCAGAAATAAAAACCTACCATATCATGTGTTTAAGCTGTTGAATCTTTCCTGAAGAGCTCTGTGTCTGCGAAGTTCTCCCATTTTTTTGCCCATGTTTGACCGATTAGCTGCCTGCAGACTTTATGCTGCATAGGCCAAGCTAGTTTTACTTCACAGTGTACTATTTACATTTTATTGTGCAGATAAAGTTAATGTCTTATTGAATCCAATTCCTAAATACATACACTGAATTAATACTAGTCGTTTCAAAGTCTCTAATATTACATTTTAAATATTATTAAACAGAATTATTTTAGCTTTTTTCCAATTTAGCCTCAGATTTGAAATTCTGAATATGCAGGGCTTTTTATTTGTAAACCTGTTAATTGTTTTTGTCATAAAATATAAAAAAAATGTTAGTGGCAGCCCTACTCTGTGAGGCTGGAGGAACCACAACATTCCAGTTTCCACCTGAAGTGTACAATAATTTATAAAATACATAATTAAATGTGGAAGTCATTAACTGAAACGATATATACTTATTTTCCGTGTCGCAGGACGGTCAGGCGGGGCTAATACTCTTATAGGCAAGCTTATTGGTCTGCAGTTAAAGTGCAGAGCAGGTTGACCTATCAGACGTTAGCCACACTGACGGTTTTTACGTTTTTCTGGTACATTGTTGCAAAGAAATACGAATTAAATAATGGAACATTTATATAGGACTTTAAAATGTAAAAAAAACCCACATCTATTTATAATGATTATTTAACTCTGTTTCATTAATTTACTACCAGACGATTCGATGCTTTTAGTGCCTTCATGTGTTCAACTTACACTGGGCTTCTTGCTGTGCACAGTCCAGCCTGAGGTATCAAGTTCTTTGCCTTTTTTGTCCCTGCTTTCCTGTTGCAGGTAGTCACTGTGAACACAAGAGTTTATATCTAAACATTTTATAAAAGATAACCTTTATAAAAGATAACAGGTCACATCGAACGTTAAATTAAATGCCATTAATGTGACGGGAACGTACAACAAGATTTGGCAAGCTTCATCATTGCTTCCTCCCATAGAATCAAAGTACAAAACAGACTTTTTGCGGAAATCCACCACCTGAAAAGGAGAGAATAACAAAACGTTACAGTGAACAATATTCTAAAGAATTAGATCCAGTTTCAAAACAGCCTCCAATTAGCCTTACCGAGAGGCACCAGTGCATTCCCAGGTGGACAGGAACCAACAGGATGTCTTTAGCAAAGATGTCCATCTTCTTGGTCCATCGGCGGACAGTGGAGTAGCCGCTGCTGCGCAGCTTCGGGTAAAAAAAGGTGTTGAATGTATTGACTGACGGGAAGTTTGGCTCCTTGCTGCGCTCAACCAGCAGGTTCATGTAAAAGTTGATAACCTATAAAATAAAAACAAGCAGTTTGACTTAAACCATAACCATGTTTACTATAGATGCATCTGCAGCCGATGATGATGTTTTTTCCTTCCTCCTCATATCAATCTTTGCTTGGCTTGGCTTTTGTTTTCCATCTAATTTAGGGTTAGTTTTCTTCTGCGAGTGCTGAAGATTAACTTGATGCCGACTATGAGGTATAACAACTAAAAGTAAAGCCTTTTAACCTTATCCAGGTCTTTATAAATCCTTTACAAAGTTGACCCAAGCAGTCATCCAGAGCTATACATCAATGTTCGTATCGCAGACAGCGCAGCGGGTGTTGACCTCAGTCTGAGGCAGCAGGAACACATCTCCACATGTGAGGCAAAAACATGCATCAATGCCTGGAAAACAAGCATAAGCTGAAGGCGCTAGTTTTTTCCAAGAGCCTGTTAACATGTAAACGCGACAACTGTCTTACTTTGATATGCAGCAAAAAAAAAGAAATAAAAATCGAAGTATTTCTTATATTTGCTACCACCACTGTAACAAGACTCAACCAAACAAGAAAAGCTTTTCTGCATTACATTTCTTTAAACATTAATGATGAGTCAATGAAACAAGTTTTTTTTGGTCCTGACAAGAAGAGTTATAACCACAAAACTAAATCTGTAAACTAAATGAGGAGCAGGGAGGGGGAGAACATTGAGCAAAGTTTATTTCCCGGGTAGTTTAAGGCTTTAAACCAGTTTTGAGATTTAAGTTTGAGCATTATATGTTCCCACCTCATCATTGAGCCAGTTGAGGTTGCTCAGGGTTTGCAGGTCTTTTCTTGTGAGGCTGAGACCGAAACCTTCACTTAGTACTTCATGAGGATTTCCTCCTTTCATCAGCGCTCTGTGCACCTCCGCCTCCATTTCCTTAACAGAAGGAACGCAGAAGCATCCAAATGAAAAAGGACATAAGCATGACTTCAAAATTCAAAAATGGCACGCCAAGTCAAAAGTCAGGCTTAATGTTCTTTGCACCAGGTGCAATTTTTGGACCACCTTCTTGCCCATTTATGGTGTTTATGTTCATCTAAACACAAACATTGTTTATACAGCGAATATAGAAAGAACAAACCACTGTGAGTTCGGGAAATTCAGGTTTCTCCTCTACAGACTTCGGCTCCTCTATCACAGGAGTCAGAGGAACTTCCTTCTCCAAAGGAACGCGAACATGCACCTCAACATCTGGGCTTCGCTTTCCCTCCTCAGACAAGCGCTGTGGACCAGAGTTTAGGACATTAATCCAACTGGACAGACAGGCTGAACGGGAGTCAAACAGAGTTGGACGAAGCCTGAGAGACGAATACCAACCTGTCGCAGAAGCTGGGCAGCCAAGGCTTCCTGTTCTTCTATTTGTCTCCGTCTTTCTCTCGCCCGAGAGTCATACAAGCTAGTCCTAGACAAAACGTTTTTTTAAATTTCTTTAATTAGAAAAAAATGAAGTTCTGGATAATTAATTTTTTTAAAAGGAACTTACAATTCCTTGATCCATAGCTCAGCTTGGAATAATGGCATGCTGTAAAAATAGAGAACGGTTATCTGAGCCGTTTTTTATACTTAGAGCTACTTCATTAAAGTGAAATACTTGAAACTAAGTTACACAGTGCAAAATGTTTATATTTGAAAAAGCTATTAAGAAACCTCAAGTACTAACCTTGAGCTGTCTTGCTTTTGGCATTTTTGCTCGTTTACAATAATTACAGAGTCAACATCATGGGCTGCAAATAAAATAAGCTGCATAAAACAAGAGGATAAAACCAAATATTGAGTCAATATATGTTATTTCAGTTAAAGTTAACCTGATGACTCTGTCCCCTGAGAGGTGTTATCTTGCAGAGCTGATGGGGAAGGAGCTGAGAAGAGAGCGGTGCTGAGGTCTGTGTCTTGTGACCAAATCTGGGCCCCTGACTTGCTGGAGGCTCCGACAGGGCTGGGGAGGTTGCTGGAGCTCTGACTTGATATCCCTCTGGGGCTGGGTGGGCTACTGGGTCCCTCTGACGTCCCTTCAGCTGCTGATCCGGCTGGAGAAGACGTTTGTAGCCGTCTGTGGCTGGTGAGGAAGCTGGTGCTGAGGAGACAGTGAGAGGAGAGTCAAACTCGAGGCTGGTGGACATTACACATCAGACATTACTCTATGCCTCAGATGTGACCTGTGGTCAAACAATAAAAAACACACAACATATCAAAAAATAAATTAGCATGAACAAAGGTGAAAATGTTTCCCCAACTCTGAGGCAAGAAGATCTTTTTAAAGAACATTATGATTGAAGTTTTAAGAACTTACAAAAAATATAATCTAAAAACATGGTACATATTTTTGAATGTACACCATGCAATTTAGGCGTTGCCTCTATTGGGGTCATGTTATAACCACACTGCTCAGGTGGATGCTGCCAGTTCAAAGACACCTTCCTTTAGCTCTGTAATCCCAGCTGCATGCTTTGCAAGAACACATAGATCGTTATATCGATGAAACAACTTGCATTTTGTGAAAGTACACAATGATCTGCATGGGGGGTGAGGGGGGATCTTGCTGATTTGAGATCTGAAAGGGGCTGTAGAAATGTTTTTAAATGCCTTATGTCAAAACACTCATGAAAAGCATAAGAACTTGACCTCTTGAAAGACAACTTTAAGAGCAGCCGCATACTTGACCTCCAGCTCAGCTTGTAACTGAAGCCGTGTTGGGGATCAGACTCATTTGTAACACATTTTCAGAACTGAAAGAAGATACGCATCAGTAAGACGATTCCCTTTTGATCCTTCAAACTCTAGAAAAAGTCTGTATCTACACCGCTCACCTCAGAGATCAGTGGAGCAGCTTGTGTGCAGATAGTAAAACTGTCGGTGGAAAAACTCCCAAACTGTGAATCCAGCTTATAATTTGTGTCTCTGTTTAGTAGTTCAATAAACTAATTTCACATCAGCATCAAAAAGATTACTCTTGTTTTAGCTGCGCCGTGGGAACTCGGAAATATGTTGTTACACCCGAGCAGAAAACTATTCCACCATTTTTCAGAAACCATCCTGGTCTCAATGTGTTCAGTGTTTTGCTTAAACTCGCGAGTTCTGGTTGAACTTAAGCAGCGTGGACGACGAGAGGGTTGTGCTGAAACTGGCCAATGGTCAATCGCAGTTCCAGATGACCAACCAAAGACTATTTTCTTTTCCAAAAAAACAAATACTGACAAAGTTTTTAATTTTAGCTTCGATTGAATTGTCAACTTGGTCTTAGATCATGGCTGAGAAGCTTGTACACTTAATAACCTGGACCTTTTTTTTTTAAATGGAAGATTTAGCCACACAAAAATTATTTTTTTAACTGGGTTGGTAAAAAACAAGAAGCAACATTATTGAAACTTAACAATAAATAGCTTAGAAAAGTGTAAGACCTTGGCTTCTCTCTTAGCTTACCCCCAAAATACGTTATATGATTGCCTAAGTATACTCCATCTGTTTGCATACTTACAAATCTCTATGGGACCTCACAAAGGCGTGTGTGCTGCCGTTATTAACAAAAGATGACTGACCACCAGAAACCATGGTCAGAAGCTGCCTGTAGATCTCCTTCTCTTCCTCACGAATAGACTAATAAACAGAAGAAAAGCAGCATTAAAACAAAAGGAGGAAATGAATCAGAAACATTCACATATTGGCTTACTGTCGTCATGTCTAACCTCCTGAGCGGTGCAAGGCGACCCAGCTTTGTTTAAGCGGCTTGACGAGGTGCTGTGAGTTGGGCTCTGCACCGCTTTGATGGGAAAGGTCTTCTCATACATGTTGTTGCAGGAGGTGCTAGTCATGCCCACTCCAGATGCACTGCAGACAGTTTTGGTAATTAGAAATCATGAAGCAACTCCATAAACCCACACAAAAGATATCTTCTAAAATGGAGGACATTTCCAAAAAGCACCTTGCGGCTCCATGCGGGCGGAGGTTTAATGGCCTGCCTAGCCTTGGGGACGGGTGCAGCTTGGTACTGATGGAGAATGGCACACTGATCGGATGCCCATTTGTTTTTGGAACCTCCCGATGTGCAGGACTCATAAAAACTTGTCGCCTACAAACCCTCGAGCCCACTGTCGTTCTCTCATTACGCAGCCACTCTAAAATTGTGGGACAGGGAAAAAATGATTAATTTTTAATATGCGGTAGCAAGGTTGGGAATGAGTAAAGGTGTGATATGAAGGCAGAAAAAAATATGAACTACCTTTAAAGTTTAACACAAAAAGAGACAGGTTTACCTGATTTGGGTGTTTTCCATTCCAATGTTGTTGAGGGAGCTGCAAATGTTCCATCAGAATAGTTCCTGTGAACGATCTTTGACAAAACACAGATGTTAATGTTACAAACGAGGCAAAAGGCAGGGCTGCACGGATTCTTAAACGTTTTTGTTATTGTTTTCCTCCACTCTGATCTATTGGCAATCTATCCTTCACAGTAGCTGGCGCCTTTGTCCCAGATGTAACCCCCAAATTTCCTGAGCTTCCTTCAAAATCAAGGCCAAGCAGCAAAGTGAAGTTTAACAAAATATGTAAAGGAAGAGTCGACACATGCAGGCAGCCGAATACTGGATGTTAATTAGCACTAGATGAAGAAGCACAATTTGAAGCAGTAACAGTGAAGGCCATATCAGTTTGTGTAATCCAGTCAATTCGAAACTAGGGGTCGGGAATTTGTTTTTTCAAAACCAGTTTTGTTCGTCTAAAATAAAGTCAAGTTGGAAATAATGCAAGCATTGCTACTAGGCATGGCTGTAGCTACTATTGAGGACACAGAGGTCCAGACCACAGTATTGTTCTGCTGTGTATATAATTAAAAAATGATCAAAACAATGCTTTTGAACGCCATGGTTCTCCAAGTAGCTCTACTTGGTTTACTGTAGGAGGCGCTGTAACTGTATAAGGCAGCCAAACTCAATGTCTACGAAGAACAGTGCAGCTTTGCATAGCCTACCGCTAAAATAAACACCAGAAGAAGAGTGCAGCTGACGGTGAAACGTAACAGAGGTACCGTGCTAAACATATTCTACTTCAATTCCGTTCTTCTCTAAATAACAGTTCAGCAGTCTTCATCCTTGATAAAACTGTTTAAGTTTGGTTAGAAATGTTACAGCTCATTGACAACAAAAACTGACCTTTACTACATTCGCTTCAGACTACTACTGACCACAGAGAGATATGTTAAGGTATTACAGTGATATCCAGGCTAAATGCAGTACAAAATTACAGTTTCACTATAAAATTTGTGTATTACTTAATAAAGCACACTTTATTTATATTTGTGTTCTTTTAGAAAAATTTTTCAGTGAGTCAAATCTAAAATGAATTCAGATATAAAGAGAGACTAAGGCAGGTGGATAACTTTAGTCTGTTTTTGATTTGTCAGGAGAGACGGGTTGAGAGTGTGAGTACAGAGGTAAGAAGTATACTAAAATCTTGTGTTTTGAATGTGTTTGTGCAGTGTGAACAATCAACATTCATATAAACTAATTCATGTCATTTCAGTGAGCCGTCATGGTTGTGCCATGAGTCCCTGTTGCTTCAGATAAAGTTGCTTCCCATGGATTCTCACACACAAACACACAAATACAGTGCCTTGCGAAAGTACTCGGGCCCCCTTGAACTTTTCAACCTCTTGCCTCATTTCAGGCTTTAAACATAAAGATATAAAATGCTAATTTTTTGTGAAGAATCAACAACAAGTGGGACACAATCATGGAGTGGAATGAAATTTATTGGATGTGTCAAACTTTTTTAACAAATAAAAAACTGAAAAGTGGGGCGTGCAATATTATTCAGCCCCCTTGCGTTAATACTTTGTGGCGCCACCCTTTGCTGCAATTACAGCTGCAAGTCGCTTGGGGTATGTCTATCAGTTTTGCACATCGTCACACAATACCCCCCGTTTAGTGTCCTTCTAACGAGATGCCAAAGAAAGTGTGGTCGTGTTTCTCTGTTTGTATGGAGCATCCATTTTAGTGGCATGCTCCTTTCCCCACATGATGCTGCACACTGTTGGCTAGCTGGCTGAAACAACACCTTTCTGAATACATCTCTTTGATATGCAAGGAAAATGCAATTTTTCAGCCAGCTGACTGGCAGAGTGCAGCAACAAGTGCGTGGAGGGGTAGCACTAAACCGTTTTGGTCAAAACTCTGGTCATTCTGGCACTTTCTCCGGCATCCAATAAAAAAAAAAAAAAAACTTCAAACTGTGGGGACGGAATGACTATACCTCCTTTAGGACCTGACCTTTTTATAACCCTGGAGATACCAGGCAAGGATCCATACCTAATATTGACAGGCACTGTGAGAGATGCTTTGAAGGCAAATATACTAAGGCCTACCGGTCTACTTGTCCAGATTGCTGCTGATGTTGAGGGCTGTGGTTCTCCAGGAGGGGAATCAGAAGAGGTAGGCAGCATATTTTTTAAGGTTGGGCTTACATTTTTTATCATCCATGTAGCTACATTGCTACTATGATTTTTAACCCCTTCAGCGGCACTCCTGAATGAATCAATGAAATCTCCTAGAAAAACATCAAAGAAATCGCATTAGTAATTAGGATGAAAACGACAAGATTATAATTTTAGATACTTAAATAATGATGCATGTAAATGAAAACGCAATTACCCATTCGTGTTTTCTTAATTATTAAATTTTCTTCACTGATTCTGTGGCCGTCCTCCAAACTTTAGGAGAAAAATAAAGACATTAGTGTGTTATTAAAATATATGCTATTTAACATAAATTCCAGGAAATTTAGTGATGTGCTCCGTTAAAAAAAAAGAACCTTTAGCCTAAAATAAAGCAAGTTTTTACAGCTCGTACCAATCAATGGGTCTTTTTCTTCTAACTGGAGCATCTCTCGGAGCCGGGAGTCCAGGTAAGTGTTCCACAGCCGGTTCTCCGTTGCGAAGATTGGCGAAGCTCGTTTCTATCCATTCGTAGATTTTATTAAGCATGACTTTAAAGTTTCATTAATGACAGCGACGGTTTAAAGAAAAAAAAAAACCCCGCTATGGCTGCAATCAGTCTGAATCACAGTCGAGCCGAATGAGGCTTAACGCGCCTCATTCAACTGAGGTAGGTTAGCTAAGGCGGTTTTAAAAGGCAACACTCCCCCTAAGCATCATTTTTACTTCCTCAAAGAAAAAACTAAGCGTTAGCCTCTTAGCTCGGAATTAGCCGTGTCTAGCTAGCGTCGTTAGCTACACGGCTACTTTATTGAGTCGTGTTTAAATTCCCACAGGGACGCCATAGGTCGCTGCTCGCGCGTTCGGAAAATTAGCTCTCATCTTCAGTCGAAGATTAACCCCTTTAAAGATCGTTAACGTGCCTAAAAAACCTGAATAAACTCGTTGAAGAACAACATCTCCCGCTTCTTCCTCATTCAAAACCACATCATGGCTGAACCTGACGTGGTTCTGTCGCGCAATCCGATTGGATGACTGGACGTCGTAAAACTGAGTGTAGTGTAAATGTATTGGTTGAGTTCTGGATTTCTGAGCGCGTTTCGTACGACGTCACACCTAGAGCCTGAAGTTAAGAGACTGGTTCTCAAACTGTGTGCCACTGGTGGTTCGTGAGCTACGCTTGTGGTATTCAAAGGAAAATTTGAAATTATTGTTTATTTCAATTAAATGTGATCAAGCAGTGAACCAGGGAAGGTGCTACTGGTTACGGTGTTCCACCTCTGAATTGGAACTGGTTTCTTGGAATTATATTGAATCCAGAATAAGTTCCAGTTCCAAATTCTAGAACTTGTGAGGGTTAACTGATATGCACGCCATCAACCTAGCTAGTTTTAGCAATTCAAGCAAAGGATTATGGAATGGTTAGCATTTTTATGCAGGCTATTTAGAAACATTCTTACTGAGGGAGGTTGTATTGTGTGTGTCTGTGTGTGTGTGTGTGTGTGTGTGTGTGTAAAGGATGAGATAAGATGTAATCCTCACAAGTGCAAAAAAAAAAAAATCTTTTTCCTGCTCCTATTGCTGTTTCATGGCTGCCATATTGGATTTGAGGTTGTTGGTGGTTAAAATTCTCTGTTTTTTTATGGTTTTAGCACATAACACAGCAAACTGATAAAGTCCATTTCTCATTTTACTACACTGAAAAATGTATGCCAAGATGGTGCTGCTCGGAAAACCTGGTATTTATGTTGCAAATCCTATGAAGAAAATGCTAAAATCGCCCCTTTTACAACCTGTTGTATGTGTTTTAATACACCCATTTGTGGTGTATCTACAGTGAGGTCAAAGTGAGAGAAAATCCACTTTAGGTAGCATTTTTAGAAAGATGGACAGTGCTACTGAAGTTTCTAAGCTGGACAAGGGCATGTCACGTACAGTGCCTCGTCAGCCCAAGCCACCTTATTCTATTGCTCTGTGGTTCAATTCACATGACTGTGTGCCCATTGTTGGCGCTTTCAGAGCTGGACTGATTTCAGCATGGACCCCTTGAGTGGTTTTTATCTATGCAGCCCCATTTGCAACATCTGTTCTGACACACAGACATACTTCTTAAACTTTTTCAAATTTTTTCACTATTCAACCGAAATCGTCCGTGTATTTTATTCGACTTTTATGTGGTAGACCAATAACAAGTACAACAGAAAATTATGAATACAATGTTTGTCATTTTTACTCTCCCATTTTAGCCCCCTTCAGTCAATCTTCTGTATCTTTTGCTGCAATTTGCGGTATATCTTTGCCAGTTTTTAACACATAGAGTCTGGCATCGATATCCATTTCTCTTTGCAAAGTAGTCCGAGCTTTGTCAGATTAGAAAGTGTCTGTCAACAGCAATCTTCCAGTCCTTAATTAGATTTAGACTTGGACCTTGACTAGGATATTCTAACGTGATTATGTTTTGATCTGAACCATTCCAATGTATTTTTTTCTTATTCTTATTTTTTATCTTCCCCTCAACACAGACCAGCTTCTCTGTCCCTGCTGAAGAAAAGCGCAGCATGATGCAGCCACCAATATGTTCCAGGGTCGGGACGATGTATTCAGAGTGATGTGCAGCTTTTTGTATGTAGGCCTAAAAGGTAAATTATGGTTTATCTAACACCTTCCCCCACATTTGCTGTTTCCCTTACAGGAATTGTTGAAAATTGCAAATGAGATTTTTCATGAATTTCTTTCAACAGTGACTTTGTTACATTCTCTCTTCCACAAAGGCCAGATTTGTGGAGTATACCACTAATATTCTTCCAACTGGGCCGTGAATCCTCTGGAGGTCCGTTGGGCCTCTAAAGATGCTTCTCTGAATAATGATCTCCTTGATAGCCTATCAGTTCAGGTGGACGCCCATATGTTGATAGGTCTGCAGCTGTGCAATACAGTTCCTGTTTTCGGATGATGGATTGAACAGAGCTCTGTGAGATTGTCAAAACTTGAAATATTGTTTTATTCCATAACTCTGCTTTAAATTTCTCCACAATTTTCTCCTGTTTGCTGTGTTCCCTAGTCTTCATGACACTGGTTGTTAATTGATCTTGTCTCACAAACCTCTGAGGCCTTCACAGAACCACAGTATTTATACTGAGATTATACTGAGATGGAAGGAAATTGTTGGTACTGGACTTTATTTAGAGGTATCAAAGCATAGGAAGATGGATACATAGTCATGTCAAACTTTTCAGATTTTCATTTGTAAAAAAAAAAAAAAATTTTAGTAAAATCACTAGTTTGTACTACTTTGTGTTCATCTTACAAATAAACCCCCCCAAATATTTCCACGATTTACTAAAGATAATAAATAAATCCGAGATATTTTGGTGCTGAATTGATTTTTTTTTCCATTTCATTCCCAGATGAATTTTTAACAATAAATATAACACATAAAGGTGTTGAAGCTCAGTTTATTTAATCAGAACTGGTGGCTATATTTATACACATTCTTTAATAAATTATATAGTAACACCAATTCCAGGATGAAATGCAGAGTCCTCTTAAAACGACATAATTCACCAATATGATAAAATAAAAGTGGTAAAAAGAACACTTTAAAACTCCTACAAATTCATTTGATGCATCAGACTTTATAACTTTAAATGGCACCGTCTAAAATAGTAAAATAAAATGAAAGGAAAGCATTCAAGTTCCTCCACAAATGCAGTCCTTCTAAAAGGTGCATAAAACCCCAGCATGTTTGGCACTGTTACATTTATCTTTATAATTACTGACAGATATAGCATCAAATTGTTTGAAAGTTCTCACATCAATAACACTAAAACTTATATGGTTCAATCTGAATATCTTTCGGAAAGATTTCAATCAAGAATCCTCCATAGAAGCAAATTGGTTCAAACACAAGTTGGACAAATCACATACAAGCACTGCACCAAAGTCACACGCTGAACAGACGCTTTGTGGTCACACGGATAAAAAATCATTCATGTCAATATGCACTTTTATTTTATTTAATTCTTTTCAGATTGTCATTTAAAGCCTAGAAAAAATTTAATACCTACTGTCAAGTTGTTAAACTATGTGGAACACTTGTAATACACAGCATAGAGACAACAATGCATTTATATAAATATATATATATATATTTTTTTTCTTTATGCATTTTAAAGTTACATTTGTCATATCAGTCTAAAAAAAGAACCACAGCAACAATAAAAAAAAAGAATGAGTGTCATTTTCATAAGTTTAAGCTAAGAGCCATGCATTATGTTTTGATTTTTCAATTAATTCTAGATGATCAGTGATAGTTGTTATTGCAGGTGATTTCTGACGCGAATGCACTGATACACCTACTACATATAGACACAGCCAGAATGTTTCATCACGACATCACGAATCACTGATTGTTTCTGGCAAGTAAAGCTAGCAAGTTAACCTGCAGGTTGGGTTCACAAACATGCCGGAAATTTGATCGGAAGGTATCAGACAGCTTGAGGTGACAATATTTATGAATATGTGTCCAGGTGCATGTCTAGCTCTACAAGTGATTCATAAAGTATCCAAAAAAAAAAAAAAAAAGCCATCTGGAAACACAGTCACCATGATCGCCAACATCTTAAATTCTTATGGTGCAGCCCTTATCTGCGGGTTTGAAGGGCGGGTTTAATCTCGTTTTGTTCCAAAGATCTGGAGGAAGAAGGAGAAGATGTACACGATGTCCAGGTAGATGTTGAGTGTGGCAAACACGTATTCTTCTGGACTCATGGCGTATCTCTTGTTCCCCATAAGGAGCTGTGTGTCAAATGCCAAAAACTACAAAAGACAAAGAAAGAGCAGTTAAGGCGTCACTTATTTACTTGTCTCTTACATGTTGTATCTCTACATCATGAGTAATGCTTAGCTGTAGCTGTACTCTTACCATTGTAAATAGAATGGCTCCCAGGGCAGCGTAAACGGAATCCAACCAGGGTACCTGCAACGTAAAGATGTAATTTCAGTGATATATTTGTTGCAAGAATTAATCTGGTAGAATACTAAAAAGCTTAATGCTTAATCTTCTGATTATAGCAAATAATCTGACTTTTTTTTTTCACAGACATTCCATAGTCTGACCCAAACTTTCAAACAAGTCTTTCATCGTGACATCAGATTGAGCCGAAATAATCATTCCTGCTGTTTCTGAGATTGTGGAACCATGCAGTATTTATGAAGGCATTACTAAAAATTGTTTATTTAGATGCAGGTCAAAACATGTCAAAGTATTTCTTAAAGTGAATTATCTTTTTCTGCTAGCTTAGAACTTAGCATTTAAAATGAATCATGATCAGTTCTAACTTTAAACAGGGGTTTAATTTGGGACTCTGAATGCAAACCTGTCTTTTCTTTTTTCTTGAACTAGACTAAGTAGAAGTGCCAGGCGTATCTTGATTTTTTCATGCGTGCGGCAGGTTATGTTTAAATCAATCTCTGAGACTATTACGAGGTTGTATGCAGCAATCAGCCTGATTCAAACACTGTTGTTATCTAGTATGGAAAGAAATGGTTGAAAAGCAAGACTTCTTTTTGGATAAAGATTCATATGTCAAGTAATTCAAAATGCTTTACACAATCTTATTAAAGAATTTAAAAAAAATGATGTGGGTCTTGAAGTCATAGTTTTTCTTTAATGCCCAGTATTTCTTTAAATGTGGGACTACAGTTTTATGTCAATGCTTTTCTGTCTGATGGTGTTTAATATCTGACAAAGAGCTTGCTTTTAGGTAGATAACTGAACTTTAACTTTAATAAGGGATTATTATTACTGTTCTGCTTCAGTTTCCTATATTTTATTTTCAGATAGTTTTAAGGACCAAAACTACTTATACAAAAACTAGTTTTCAATGATGCCATATGTAGAGAGGATTCCTCTTTCTGCAACAAGGGTATTAGTTTTCCTGTTTAACATTATTTACAATATTCCTGAGGAACTACCGTCACCACCATATGGCTACAGCGGTGTCACTTTCAGACAACAAGGATCGAGTATAGCTCTTTGCCCTGCCAATGGAAAAACATTGCTTAAGGGAAACTTGTAGCCTTGAAAAATGATGCTAAGGTGTCCCGATCAAGTATCCGTTTAAAGCGTGCAGAGAATGAGAACACATGACGCTTCCATGATGCGACTTCTTTGAAGCGATCAGATGTGTAAAAGCCAACATTATTTACACCTTTTCACTTTTTCTGTTCTATTTTGCTTTGGATTATTTTATTGCTGCTTTACAACGAAAAATCATGCTTTGACTGACGGATCTGACTGATTGTACTTACATACTGAAAAGGGAGGACAATCGCCAGCACCAGTCCGGAGATTAACATCACCATGCAGAAGATGAACAGTACACCTTGGCATGAGGTCACATCAAGCTAAAGAGAGAGAGCAGGCATATGAAATCAAACGACTGTAAATGAAACAGTTGATAAATTTAAATATAATGTTTGACTTCCTGTACTTATCAAACACAGAGGGAGAGCATTTTGTATATTTGCCTCACCTTGGTTTGGAAGCTGAAGACTGTAACCACAAGACAGACAGCTGCTGTGATGCCCAGGCACATCACTACTGACTTGGTGTTATAGAAGCTATCAAAACAAAATAAACATGCCGAATTTCATATGTTTATATTGTTTTAGTGACCATATCGACTTTAATAGGACAAAACTATATGAGACACATTAAATTAAAGAGAATTTAGGAAACGAAAAAGAGGAAGATGAGTTTTTGACATTTATAAAATGTTGTATTGGTACAAAGAGCCAGGAAAGTAGACTCAATAGTAGTCACTGGTCAAAACACAAAATTTAAAATTACAGTACTTAAGTATTTATATGCAATAATTTCAATTTATTTTATATGGGATTTTATATAATACACCAACACAAAGCAGTGCATTCATAGTTTTTAAAACTGTTTAGAAATATAAATCAGAGAAATGTGGCGTGCATTTGTATGCAGCTTCTGACAGATTGTACCCAATCCATCATTCAATCTACTCTGACCAGCTTCCCTGTCCTTTCTGAAGAAAAGCAACCCCCACGGCATGATGCCGCCACCACGTTTCACCTTTGGGATGGTATCTACAGGATTAGTTTTACAAAAAACAGTTTTGCATGTAGGCCAAAAAGTTACATTTTGCTCTCATCTGAGCAGATCATGATAATCTTTCACAGGTTTCAACATTGGCAAGATTAACTTCCACAAAGGTGAAGTATATTCACTCATTAGGTGACGTCTGGAGGCAATTGGTTGCACTGGGTTTTGTTTAGGGGTACCAGAATAAAAGGGGTTGAATACAAATCCACACAGCACTTTTCAAATGTTCATTAGTGAAAAAAATTAAAACTATTTATTTCCACATCATATGCTACTTTGTGATGGTTTATCATCCAATAAAATCCCAATAAAACTAGTTTCAATTTGTGGGCGTAACATTTAAAAATGTGGAGAAGCTCAAAGAGTCTGAGTGAACAAAATACATATACAATATACAGCATAGAAAATGAGAGAACCTCATGAAAGAATAAACAGGGAGAATATAAATCAATACCTGGACAACATTCCAGTCATGTAGGAAAGGGATAAGGTCTGTAAAGAAATTAATCATTTTAAAAATATCTTCAATTCTAAAGTATGTTAGCTTTGAAAAACTCTCACAAATGAGAAAACGGAGAACATTTATTTATAAAATCCATATATAGAAACGATTCTTTACTTACAAAGATGGCAAGGAGGATCAGATTCCATGGAAACTGTCTCCTGCAAGGCAAAAATCAAACAATACTGCTTTCAGTACTGTTGGGTGATTTGCCATTTATACTGTTATGCATTCTGTTTTGAGCAACATTGATTTACCTGGGTCCAGAGCAGCATGACAGGGTCAAGTAGGTGACAAAGAACACCGCACTGTCAAAGAATAAAAATACAGTTAGACGTGTTTGGCAAAAAAAAGCTTCATCATTGAAAAATTGTGCTCTGAAACGTGTGACTTACTATGAGGCCCAGTACCACCCAGGGTTGGTTTGAATGTAATCTTTCACTGGATCACTAAGAGAGAATTTCTCTGTAAGTAAACAACCACAGAAAAAAAACCCTGTAATACTAATTAAACCAGAATTAGGAGGAATACTTACCAGAATGTAAAAAAAGCCACAATTGCAACAGTGACCAAAAGTTGGATCATCAAGATGGAGTAGACCTGAAAAAGAGTGAGCCAGAATAAATTGATTATTATGGTGTGTATGTGCTAATGTGTACTAGTCACTGGTCGGTTGTGGTAAAATATTAGCAACACCCAACATACTCACTGAATGATTAAGATAAAAAGCTTTGTGATACCTTACGAATGAAGACTCTCCTGATGTTGGCATCATCCCAGGTGAACTCTGTGAGCGTCTCTACATCATTGTAGCAAGGAGCACTGACACCTAATGGTCACATTCATTTACGTCCTGTTAGTGACTCCTATTCATCACACACTTACACGATCCCATCATTAAAGCTTCTTATCAGTACAGCATATACCAAAACTGCCATAGGTTTAGTTTTAAACTGAGAATAGGCTAGTTTATTGAGTAACAAAAGAAATAAAGTGCAGTCCTACCTGCGACAGCTTCCTCATATGTAGGGGGAGCTGGTGCCACAAATGCCTCTCCACTTGTGGAGTCGCTGGCCTTGTTTGCAAGTGAAAGCTGAATGGATAAAATATATATTTTTTAACAGTTCTGTTTTTGTAGGTAATTAGGTTACATTTGCCTTGGAACTAAAATCTGACAAGTTGTAGATAATATGTGATTGTCCCAAAAAATATCATAATTGTCATGATTAGCATCAAAAAATCTTATCTGTATGCTTTACAGAAGGTCGTTCTCTTTGCAAGAGCAACTAATGTGTAAATATTTGAATCACTCTACAAATTCTGCAACATTTTCCTAAATTCATTAAATATGTTATCTAACTGAGCCATAGCTATAATGTATTAATAAAAAAAAACATTTTAACTGAGAGCTTAAAAATTGAATGTTCACCTTCATTATATTCAGCTGGCTTCTACCAGTTTAAATCAATAAACTTTTAACTTTCAGGCTACATTATGTGCTATAAACCAGATTTTGTCTGTAGCTATTTAGCTTAAATAGCTACTTAAAGCTACAGACACGTATTTAACTTAAACTGAAATGTAAGCCTTGGTAAAAGCCTCTGAAATATACATTTTTAATAACTCACATACAGGACTTTGCAAAGGTCTTGATTTATTTGGAAAGTTTATAAGATTTTGCCACATTACAATCACAAACTTCAGTGTAATTTATTTTGATTCTATGTAGTAGACCAATAATTGTGAAGTGGAAGGAAATAGACAAATAAATATCTGAAAAGTGTGGTGTGCATTTGTATTTAGCTCCATCCATCTTTTAATCAACTCCATGTCCATGCTAAAGAAAAGCAACCCCACAGGCATTATTCTGCCAAAACCATGTTTCACTGCAGGGATTGTGTGTTTATGGTGATGTGCAGTGTTATTTTTTAACACTGTTTTGTATAAAGGCCACAAAGTTTGATTTTGGTCTCATCTGACCAGAGCACCTTCTTCCATGTTTGCTGTGTTCCTCATGGCTTGTGACAAACTTTCAAAGAGACTTCCAAAAGCTATCTTCTTGCCAATCTTCCATACAGGCCAGATCTCCACAGTGCATGGTTAATAGTTGTCCTGTCAAGAGATTCTACCACCTAAGATGTGGATCTCTACAGCTCCTCCAGAGTAACCATGAAACTCTTGGGTTTTTCTCAACACCATGTTTCAGTTTTTGGTTGGTGGATTAAACAGTGCTCTGTGAGATGTTTCAAGCTTGGGATATTGTGTTATACCCTAACCCTGCTTTAAACGTCTCTACAACGTTCTCTCTGATCTGTCTGCTGTGTTCCTTGGTGTTTATGAGGGCTTCACAGAACAGCTGGATTTATACTGAGATTAAATTACACACAGGTGGATTCTTATTGGTACCTCTTACAAACATTTACAGTGTTTAAAGCTTTAAACTCTAACAAACTGTCATGCCTGTCAGCCTGCCAGGTTCAAATTACATCAGTGAAAGTTTGTCTTACGTCTGAGGCGTACATTGTAAATGACTGACATTTTATCTAATTAAAAGTAACATTTAAGATGACATAATTTCCCAAATATTTGAACGTAGTGTCTATGAGGGAAATAAAGGGTAACACGAACGACCTGAGATCTGGAAAGAAGTGGAGGGGTCATGGTGACGACGAATGACGCAACCAATGACGCATTTTATTCAGGACCACAAACAGGCTTTAGCTGCCTTAAAGAACGGGATTCAGCCAGTTACTACAGATCATTGCACTTGAGCAGCAGGATCATTATACATCCGCAGCCCAGTAGGTTGTTGCGATTAATGAAAGTAGAACAATTTGCAACATTATGATCTAAATCAACAGTTTGTCATTTGTCAAATACAAAAAAAAACAAACAAAAAAAAAAAAACAGTTAACAATGCTGAACAGCGGACAAGAAAAAAAACAGCTTCTTCATACCTTGCCCTGTGTCATGATGCCCGTCTTTACTCCGTCAGCAGCTTGGATTGGTTTCCTTGCCAACCCGTCAATTAGGATCTGGCGTCTCCTTCCTTGGTAATGCACCTCTTAAAGCTAAACAGTGGACTAACAGTTGGGAGACCAGGCTTCAGACTTAAAAATGCGACCTGCTGCCTGATGAGACTGAAAACTGAGCTCTGACGACGCACTGATGTAATCTCAAAACATCGCAGTTTCCACTTGCGGATCCCCCTCCCACGCCCACGGAGGGATGTTCTAGCAGCATCCAGAGGAAGCCGCTTCACAGAAGCGAGCTGGGACTGTACCACAGCACCGCGTAAAGTGGGGAGAGGCTATGATACCTGCGTGATGCGTTTTGAGGTCTAAGTCCAGAGAAATCTAGAAATATAGTCTGCAGCAGAGCTGATGGGGGTGGGGAGTTGTTACAGAGCCTAGAAATGCTGGCGATTTTCTAGATTACGGTTGGCTACAATATTTTCTTCTTGAATTAAGTTGGCTTACTGTACTCGAATGAGGCAAAATGCATACTTTCAAACCAAATTACATTAGAATTAAATCAGAATCAGAATCAGCTTTATTGCCAAGTTTGTACATACAAACAAGGAATTTGACTCCGGTACACTTTGCTCTTTGGTTTTTGTTTTTGCACTACAGAATATACATATTTACAATGTACAATATACACATATATAAATAAAAAGGTGCATTTGCAACATCTGTATGCTGTTGTTTTGTATTTTATTGAATGTTCAACAGAGAAACAGCCTGGGGGAAGAAACTGTCTCTGTGGCGGCTGGTTTTTGTGAACAGCGCTCTGTAGCGTCGGCCTGAAGGCAGAACTCTAAACAGTTTATGTGCAGGGTGTGTGGGATCTGCAGAGATTTTAGCAGCTCTTTTCCTGACCCTAGACCTGTATAAGTCTTGGATGGAGGGAAGGTCAGCCCTGATGATTCTCTCTGCAGTCCTGATTGTTCGTTGCAGTCTGGACCTGTCCTGTTTTGTGGATGAACCGAACCACACGGAGATGGATGAAGACAGGACAGACTGAATGATGGCAGTGTAGAAGATGACCAGCAGCTCCTGTGGAAGGTTGTACTTCTTGAGTTGCCTCAGAAGTTACAGTCTCTGCTGGGCCTTCTTCCGAACAGTGTCTATGTGTGAAGACCATCTCAGGTCCTCAGAGATGGTGGTTCCTAAGAACCTGAAGTGATCCACAGCCGACACGGTGTTGTTGAGGATGGTGAGGGGGGTGTATGGAGGTGGTGTTCTCCGAAAGTCCACTACCATCTCCACAGTCTTGAGTGGGTTTAGTTCCAGGTAGTTCTGACTACACCAGTGTATCAGCCGATCCACCTCCTGTCTGTATGCAGACTCATCACCGTCCTGGATCAGAGTTTCACGGACGAGTCCGCTGAGGTGCAGTCATTTGTGTACAGGGAGAAGAGGAGTGGGGAGAGAACACACCCCTGGGGGGCACCAGTACTTATTGATCTGGTTCGGGAGAAGATGCCCCCAGTCTCACCTGCTGCTGTCGGTCCGTCCAGGAAGCTGTTGATCCACTGACAGGTGGAGGCTGGGACGTTGAGCTGGGTGAGCTTCTGGTGGAGGATGTCTGGTATGATGGTGTTGAAGGCCGAGCTGAAGTCTACAAACAGGATCCTGGCGTAGGTCCCTGGATGGTCGAGGTGTTGCAGGATGAAGTGTAGACCCAAGTTAACAGCATCATCTGCCGACCTGTTTGCTCGGTACGCAAACTGCAGGGTGTCCAGTAGAGGGCCTGTGATGTCTTTCAGGTGCTTCAGCACCAGCCGCTCAAAGGATTTCATGACCACAGACGTCAGGGCTACAGGCCTGTAGTCATTTAATCCTAGGATGGTGGGTTTCTTGGGCACTGGGATGATGGTGGATCGTTTGAAGCAGAAGGGGACCTCACACTTCTCCAGTGACTTGTTGAAGATCCGGGTGAAGATTGGAGCGAGTTGATTTGCACAGGCTTTTCAGGCATGATGGGAGACGTTATCAGGTCCCCCAGCTTTCTTTGTTTTCATGCGCTGAAAGAGCTGTTTACATCATCCTCAGAAGATCTTTAGTGCAGGCAGAGGATCTGAAGGTAGGGGGTTGGTTGCTTTGCTGGTCGAACCTGTTCCTGAATGGGATGTGGAGGAGTTGGTTTGAGGTGTGAATGGTTCTTGTCATGTCTGCAGTAGAAGCCATTCAGACGGTTGGGCCAGGCGAGGACTTTGGTTCAGGAAGGGTGGTGGGGCTTCTGTAGGCAGTCAGGTTTCTCAGACCAGTCCATACAGCCGAAGTGTCACCAGTAAAAGGCTGTTTTTCAGCTTCTCACTGTAGCTTCTCTTGGCTGCTTTGATCTCCTTTGTTAGTCTGTTCCTGGCCTGCCTGTACCGTGCCCAATCTCCACTGCTGTGAGCTTCTTCCTTGTCCCTGGGGCAGATTCCTGAGGTGTGGGGGTGAACCATGGCTTGTTTTTCCAAAGGTGCAGAAGGTCTTGGTCTGCACACACATGTTCTCACAAAAAACTGATGTATGATGTCACCACATCAGTTAGTTCGTTTAAATCAGTGGCTGAGGTTTCAAAAACAGTCCAGTCTGTGCATTCAAAGCAGGCTGTAGCATCTGCTTCGATTCCTCAGTCCACTTCTTAACAGTGTGAACCAGGGGTTCGGAAGCTCTTAGTTTCTGTCTGTAAGTTGGGATGAGGTGGATAAGGCAATGATCCGAAAGTTCCAGAGCAGCCCTGGGTAACAGCATGATATGAGTCCTTAAAAGCTGTGTAACAGTGGTCCAGTGTGTTTTTGTCTCTGGTGGGACACTTAATATGCTGTCTGTATTTTGGGAGCTCATTAGAGAGATCTGCGCTGTTAAAATCTCCCAGTATTATAATGAAAGAGTCAGGGTGTTTTTTCTCCACGTCTGTAATCAGCTCAGCGAGATGTTTTTCGCGGCAGAAGTGCAGCCATGCGGAGGAAAATATGAGCCGATTATTATGAACGAGGAAAACTCTCTCGGTGAGTAAAACGGTTTACAGATTATGGAAAATGACTCCAGATCCGGACTACATGTTTTCCCCAGCACTTTTATGTCTCTGCACCAAGCTTCGTTTACATAAAAGCAGATTCCGCCTCCTCGCTTCTTCCCTGATAGCTCCGTGCTGCGTTCCGCTCTGAACAGCTGGAAGTCCGGTATCAGCAGTGCGCGGTCTGGGATGTTGTCACTCAGCCATGTCTCGGTGAGGCAGAGAACCGCTGATCTGGGGAGGTCCGAGTTTTTACCGGTGAGAAGAAGTAGCTCGTCCATCTTGTTGCTTAGAGAGCGGACATTTGCCAGATGTATTGAAGGCAGTGGTGTGCGAAGTCCTCTTTTGTGGAGCTTTAAAGGTGAATTTAGTGCATTTTATTGATGTTTTATGTGATAGACACAAAATAAACATCACTGTAATGGCAAAGGACATGCGGTTTTGCAGTGTATGTATTCAGCCCTCTAATACCCTTAGATAAAATCCAGTGGCACCTAAATCCACCTGTATCTTAATTTCAGCTGTTCTGTGAAGGCCACTGAAGTTTGTTAGAGAACATCAGTGAACAAACAGCATCATAAGACCAAGGAATACAGCAGACAGGCCAGGGAGAACATTTGAGGCATTACAAGGTTATAAAATTTCATCCCAACCTCACAGAGCACTTTTCACTCCATCTTCTCAAATGGGGAAAGAGTGTAAAACAACTGCAAGCCTACCAAGCCTAAATGACAGGCTGGGCAGTTAGAGCATCAATCAGAGAAGCAGCCAAGAGGCCCATGGTGACTGTGGAGGAGCTGCAGAGATCTACAGCTCAGCTGGAAAAATCTGTTGACAGGACAACTATTAGCCTGTCCATACAGTTATAGAGTTGATAAAGAAAAGCCATTGTTAAATCAAAGTCGTAAGAGGTCCCGTTTGCAACGAGCCATGGAGGGGACACAGCAAACATGCGGAAAAAGGTGCTCTGGTCAGATCAGACCAAAAGTTAACTGTTTAGCCCAAATGCAAAATGCTATAAAAACACTGCACATCACCCTGAAGTGGCAGCATCATGCTGTGGGATGATTTTCTTCAGCAGCATTGGGAAGATACAGGGGTTGGACAATGAAACTGAAACACCTGGTTTTAGACCACACTAATTTATTAGTATGATGTAGGGCCTCCTTTTGCGGCCAATACAGCGTCAATTCGTCTTGGGAATGACATATACAAGTCTTGCACAGTGGTCAGAGGGATTTTAAGCCATTCTTCTTGTAGGATAGTTGCCAGGTGGTGGAGGAAAACATTTCCTGACTCGCTCCTCCAAAACACCCCAAAGTGGCTCAATAATATTTAGATCTGGTGACTGTGCAGGCCATGGGAGATGTTCAACTTCACTTTCATGTTCATCAAACCAATCTTTCACTAGTCTTGCTGTGTGTATTGCTGCATTGTCATCCTGATACACGGCACCGCCTTCAGGATACAATGTTTGAACCATTGGATGCACATGGTCCTCAAGAATGGTTCAGTAGTCCTTGGCAGTGACGCACCCATCTAGCACAAGTATTGGGCCAAGGGAATGCCATGATATGGCAGCCCAAACCATCACTGATCCACCCCCATGCTTCACTCTGGGCATGCAACAGTCTGGGTGGTACGCTTCTTTGGGGGTTCTCCACACCGTAACTCTCCCGGATGTGGGGAAAACAGTAAAGGTGGACTCATCAGAGAACAATACATGTTTCACATTGTCCACAGCCCAAGATTTGCGCTCCTTGCACCATTGAAACCAACGTTTGGCATTGGCATGAGTGACCAAAGGTTTGGCTATAGCAGCCCGGCCGTGTATATTGACCCTGTGGAGCTCCCGACGAACAGTTCTGGTGGAAACAGGAGAGTTGAGGTGCACATTTAATTCTGCCGTGATTTGGGCAGCCGTGGTTTTATGTTTTTTGGATACAATCCGGGTTAGCACCCGAACATCCCTTTCAGACAGCTTCCTCTTGCGTCCACAGTTAATCCTGTTGGATGTGGTTCGTCCTTCTTGGTGGTATGCTGACATTACCCAGGATACCGTGGCTCTTGATATATCACAAAGACTTGCTGTCTTGGTCACAGATGCGCCAGCAAGACGTGCACCAACAATTTGTCTTCTTTTGAACTCTGGTATGTCACCCATAATGTTGTGTGCATTTCAATATTTTGAGCAAAACTGTGCTCTTACCCTGCTAATTGAACCTTCACACTCTGCTCTTACTGGTGCAATGTGCAATCAATGAAGACTGGCTACCAGGCTGGTCCAATTTAGCCATGAAACCTCCCACACTAAAATGACAGGTGTTTCAGTTTCATTGTCCAACCCCTGTAAATGAGCCAGGGCAATCATGGAAGGACAGCTGTTAGAAGCGGCAAAGGACTTGAGACTGGGGCAGAGGTCCATCTTCCAACATGACAAGATCATTCACCCAGAGCTGCAATGGAAGTCTAAAGCATAGACGTGTGAGAATGGCCTAAACAAAGTCCGGATCTAAATTCAAATGAGAATTTGTGGTAAAACCTGAAAACTGATGTTAATAGATGATTTCTATCCAATACGACTTATTTTGCAAAAAAAACGGGCACAAATCTGTTTCTAGATTTGCTAAACTGGTAGAGACATACCCATTAAAACTTTAATTGCAGCGGAAGGTGGCTATACTGTGGAAAGGGTTGGCTTCGGAGAGCTGAACAGACTTTCAATTTCTTTTTTTTTATATTGAAAACCATCCATCGTCTGCCTTTCACTTCACAACTATGTGTTACTTTGTGTTGGTCTATCGTATAAAATCCAAATAGGCGGAATGTGATGAAGTGTGAGAAAGCTCAAGGGTTATGGGTCCTCAGCAAGGCACAGTAACCTAACTGAACAAATCAAAAACAAGCCACTCAACAGAAAATAAAAGCACAATAAAACAAAGGCACAGGCAACAGGTGTAATTTTATTTAAAAGGGTAAAGAACAGAAACATGTTCAGAAAACATTTACCAACATTACATCTAGATGAAACTGAAAAGGCAAAGTAACGCTGACCTACATTAGATTGCTAATATCTATTCGATCTGCAGATATTCTTTAAGTGTCTGTAAACTAAGTTTTTCAAGTGTTTTTTATAAACCATATATGCTGCTGAACCTTATGAAGGTTTTGAACTTTAGTTAAATTGATTGCATCATAGAGTTTGCCACATGGAGCCATGTGTAACTGATCTGTAATATTTTATAGAAAGACTGAGACACTCCACAACTTTTCAGGAATTTGTTTAACAAATGAAACCAGACGTAACCATGTTCCCATAGCATCCTTAGACAGGCAGGATGCATTAAAGCTTCACAAATAACAAAGTAATAACAAGCAAACATTAAGCTAACTTAAATTTACTAAATCCCCTCGTTGATTTCCCTTTTTGGCAAATATGAACCAAAGTCTACCCCAGTGATATCTGACAAAAATGAAATATTTAAATCAGACAATCTTAAATGGATCTGTGGCCCAAGTCTTTACTCCATCTCCCCCTCCCCTCTGCATCCCTCCAGTCTCAGGTCAGTGTCATTTCTGCTCAGGGTGAAAAGTCTAATGACGGCCATCAGAGCCGCCAGCATCATGACGGCGCAGCCTCCGAACATGTGTCTGGTGCCGCCACCGCCCTCTCCCCCACCTGTTCCCGAGACTTCCCCGTGGAGCGCCAGCAGTCCCAGGCAGGCCAGCAGGTGCAGCGGTAGCCGGAACCAGGACAGCACGCCGGCGCGCTTCTCCTCTGGGATTACTCTTCCCTGTAGAAAGCTTACTGCTGGGAAGTAAAGGCCACAAGCCAGCTCCAGCAGCAGGAAGGCCAGGAAGGAATCATGAGGTCTCGGCTGCCCTGGCACGGTGGAAAAAGTCAGCATGAAAAATGAGAAGAAGGCCATCAGAACGGCGAGGCACAGCACCTGACCAGGCTGCAGACGATAACGAGTGGAAGTTGCTAAGCGGTACAGCAGGGAGCCCACCATACTAGCACCCATCAGGCAGGAGAAAACTATTCCTAAAGGTGGGCCATGAGGGTCAAGCACTGGGGTCCACAGGAAAACAAATATGTAGAGGACACTTTCAAACAAAGCCTGCACTCCACCCAAGAGCAGGACTCTCCTGTCTGACAGCAGGCAGCGCAGTCCGTCATGGCAGCTGCGTGAAAATCGCTCTTTGGCAGACAAACGAGCAACACCTCCATTTACGGCGCCAAGAATCAGAGTCTGTTTATCTCCTTCAGAACCTCCTTCAGCCTCCTCCTTACCCCAGTCCGTTAGTACCACCCAACTGCAGCAGCCAAGGAAGGGTACAGCCAGCAGAAAAGGAGCCACTGGTCCCAAGTGGAGCCACTCAGCCAGCAAGTTAGCCACAAGCCCTGCTCCCACAGCCAGGCCATGGTTCCAGGTAGCAACTTTATTAAAGGTGCTAGGGATCCATTCTTTTGGAAAGTCGTGGACCTCTACATGCCTGTAGACGTACCAGGCTTCAAACGTAGTGGCAAGCAGGGATGTGGACAGACCCCCCAGGATACGGCCCACAATCAAAACAAAGTAGTCCCTGGAAAGCTTGGTGAGACAGCAGGCAGAGTAGGACACACAGAAGAGCAGACATGTCTGTCTGCGCCCCAGGGCCTGAGGGAGCCAGCCTGAAAAAGGAGCAAACAGGACACAGGAGGCCAGGCCACACACGTATAAAATAGCTATTTGAGATTCCAGGAAGCTGTAGTGGCGGTACAGTTTGTAGAGGTAAGGACCCTGGAGCCAGTCTGCCCACAAGGCCAGGAGGTATGCCCGCAGAAATATGCTCTGGAAACGACGGAAAGCGGGGTTGGCCACAGCTGTGGGAGTGGACTGAGGTGGTGTGAGGCGGCGTGCTGTGAACTCCAGGCCAACACAGAGGGCCAGCAGGACAATTATGGCAAAATATGCTGTCACCCACATGTTGGTTCAAACTGCAGCCAGTTAGAGTCTAAGCTGAGTTTCAACTGTGCTTCCAATTATTTTCCTCCAGTGCCTCTGGATCTGAAAAACAACACAACAGATATATACTAAAATATTCTGCATGTTATTTAACACCAATTATATCATTTTCACGAATTGATTTTAACTCCAAAAACAGCCGATTGTAGCTGGAAAACATTAGTACAAAAAGGGGAAAGCCTGATTAACGACAGCTAAGTTCTCTTAGAGTGAATCTGCAGCGAACAGTTCCTGTTACAACTGTCGTTAGCATGTAAGCTAACGTGGTACTACCGAGGTAAAAGCGACTGTTTTTAATGCAAGAAGCCGAATATTTTTAGCATCTCAATCATAGCGTGCATTATATCTTACCGTAACGGCTAACACCGGTCCCATATTAATTGTACAATGTAGTTATGAATAGCACTGAACAACTAAATCTGGGATTGTAGCAAGTGTGCATCAACAAACACATCCTTCTCTTCCTGGATCCGATGTTTGTTTTTATTTCACCAGCAGATGGCGCCCTTACCTCACATTTTCACTCAGCCTGTGGACGGTCCCTGTCACGTGGTATACCCTGTTTTTTTTGCTATTTGTTCCCCTACATAATAGTTGGAAAAAGGTACTATTTAAAATATTATTATTATCTGACGTGTTTCCAATTTGTATTATTTCAATATGTGTTTTAGATTTTGAATTCCTCTCAAAACATTGTCATTGTGGGCTGCACAGTGGCGCAGTTGGTAGCACTGTTGCCTTGCAGTAAGAAGGTCCTGGGTTTGACTCCCACAGTCCAAAAACATGACTGTTAGGTCATGCCCTTAGGTGTGACTGAGTGTGTGCATGGGTGTTTGTCTGTGTTGCCCTGCAATGGACTGGCGACCTGTCCAGGGCGTACCCAGCCTCCCGCCCATAAACTACTGGAGATAGGCACCAGCATGTTTTAGATCATCAAAAATTTTGATAACTGACACATATCTTGACTAACAACAAAAGAAGCAATTCAAATCACCCAGGATCTGTATGGAAAAAAAAAAGTTGGCTCTCACTGTGGTTCACTGTAGTCCCAAAGCCTTAGAAATGGCTTTGTAACCACTTCCAGTTTGATAAATGCCAGTGGTTTTGTTTCTTATCTGTTGTTAAATGTCTTTAGATAGGGGCAGGGTGTGAGGAATCAGGCCTGGGTGTGGCTGGTCAAATAGAACGCTGCTGGTTAATCACAATTAATTCATGATTTTGCAAGGAGGGTCAGAACTTATACAAATAAGGTCAGTTTGATTTGGGTAGCTTTTTCCCTTATAAATGAAATCATCATATGGAAACTAGATTTTGTGTTTCCTCAGATTCCATTTGAAATGAAATTTGGTTTAATAATCTGAAACATTAAGATGTGAAAAACAAAAAAAAAAACAGAACTGTAGTTTCTGATGAATTACTTGTTCTTTGGACACCAGTTGGATCCTTCAGCGGAACAGGTCCATGCCATGACATATAGCTACAACTTACAGAAGGGTCTCTAAAGTTTAGGCTGCAATGTAACGTTTTCCTTTCTTCAAACATTAACGTTCTCATTTAAACCAGTAAGTTCTATTTTAGTGAGATTTCAAAGATGATGTGGAGGGACAGACATTTTTGCTCGTAAGATCTTTCTCCTGAAAGGTTAGGCATGCACACCATTGTTGAATGGATAAGCCCACATCAAAGAAAAGCAACCATGAACAATAAGACAAGTCAATGTAATAGAGAGCCTTTTTTTATATAACTCATAGTTCCTTTGTGGCCTCAGTTATAACACATTTCAACAGGGTAGTGGTTTTTCATTTCCTGCATTTGCACACAGTCTGTGACTAATGGCTGTCAGTTAAATTACAACAGTTTAGAGAAGGATTTCTCATTTATTCTCAATGGGCATTAGTCAGTTGTTCCAGGCTTAGAGCTTTATCTGATTTCTAATGTATTATTTAAAAAAATATTGACAAATCACATGGCCAAGTTCACATATAAAGTGGTTGTTTAAAAATAACTTGTTTTAAAATAATTGTGAGGATCTTCTGCTTTTAGTTATGCAAAACTGTCAAACGTCCCACTTTAAAGCCTTTTCAGGTGAGCTAGACTACTCAAGCTAAAGCTTGAGGAGTTCTGGATAGAGCATATTTGCAGACTAAGAAGGTTTTTTATTCTAAATGTCATGTTTTGGCTGGTCCTCCATCTCAGCTTCTGACTCTCACCAGTGTTCTGTTCCACAGTGTGTGCCACTGCGAGGTTCCATAGGATCTTTGCAAACCAGATTTCTAATAAACTTGTTAAATCTGTTTTTGTCCTCAGTTGTTCTGAATCCAAAAAACACTCTTGTCAGAATAATCTGGCCTAAATCAAAGATGGATTCAGAACAGATTCAGTGCCGATCTGGGGTAGAGAGCACCATTACCAATCTTGAGACAAATCTACAGGAAATGGTGCAAATGGTCCGCAACCTCTCCGAAACTCGAAGCGGAGCGGGGCAACAACCTATCCAGTCCTCTCCGACATCTCCTCGTTACCAGATCTCACACATGGATGAGCCTAAGCTCCCGGCACCTGAAGTGTTTGGAGGAGATCCGAGTCAATGCTGGGCGTTTTCTAACGCAGTGTGAGATGCACTTCCAGCTGCAGCCTTCTTCCTTCCCCTCCGAACGATCGAAGGTTGCCTTCGTCATCTCTCTGGTGTCCGGTAAGGCTAAACTATGGGGGACAACTGAGTGGCAGAGGGATTAATTTATCTGTTACACCTATAAGGAATTTGCTGCTGAACAAGTGAGAGTGTTTGATCCCGTCCCACCTGAACGTGAGGCTGCCCGTAAACTGTTTGTTCTTAAACAAGGCAACAAGAGAGTCACTGTGTATATTATAGAATTTCACACTTTCGCCTCTGATAGTCAATGGAATGACCCAGAATTAATGGATGCATTCTTTCAAGGATTAAACAATGAAATTAAAGATGAGCTGGCCACGAGAGACCGACCAGATGACCTACGGGCAATGGAGATACTGGCCACTCGCATTGATAACCAGCTGACAGAACGCAGGCGAGAGAAAAGGGGCAACTACAACTCCTCACCTCGCTTCTGGAGTGAAAGGCGGGCCGCCTCTTCTGAGTCCAGCACTGTTTACACAGCTGCTCCCCCGGAGGAACCCATGCAGATCGGCAGGACCAAACTTTCCTCTGAAGAGCGCAAATCGTCGAAGGTCAGGCAACTGTGTTTTTGTTGTGGGGCCAAAGATCACCGGATTAAAGACTGTCCGTTGAAAGGTTTTCATTGATTCTGGAGCGGACTCTGAGTTTATTGATCAAGATTTTGCCAGATCTTCGGGATTAAAGTTATTCCCACTCATAATGATTGTATGGTTACTGCTCTTGATGGCCATGTTCTTAACAAGAACAATTTAGAAACAGAGTTAGTTCGACTCTCATTGTGTGGCAATCATCAAGAAAATGTAAAAATTTTTGTTATCCAGTCTCCTAATCTACCAGTTATTTGCGGATCCACATGGCTTAAAAAAACATAATCCTCATATTGACTGGGTCAAGAGAGAAATTACAGGCTAGGCTGATCAATGTTCTTCCGCATGCCTTTTTGATGCTAGAAGGTCTTTTTGCCCTCCTGAGGAGGTAAACAAGAGATACCCTGATCTAACTAAAGTTCCAGTGGAGTACCATGTCTTAAAGGAGGTTTTCAACAAAGCCAAAGCAACCTCATTGCCCCCCCACAGACCCTTTGACTGTCCCATTGATCTTATGCCTGGTACGGTGCCCCCTCGAGGCAGACTGTTTTCATAGTCTGTTCCTGAAACTCAAGCCATGAATAAATACATTGAAGAGAGTTTACAGGCTGGGATAATTCGGCCCTCTGCATCTCCAGCGGGTGCAGGGTTTTTCTTTGTTGACAAAAAGGATGGCTCTGTAAGACCATGCATTAACTATCGGGGTCTTAATATAACTATTAAAAACAAGTACCCTCAACCTTTAATGTCGTCAGCATTTAATTTAATTCAAGGAGCCAAGGTGTTCACCAAATTAGATCTTCGCAATGTATATCACCTTATTTGAATCAGAAAATGGGGATGAGTGGAAAACAGCTTTCAACACTCCCACAGGTCATTACGAATATTTGGTGATGCCCTTTTGCCTCACAAACGCCCCTGCAGTATTTCAGGCCATGGTTAATGATCTGCTCCGGGACATGATTGATCAGTTTGTGTTCGTTTATTTCGATGATATTCTGGTCTTTTCTAACAATCTTGAAGATCACAGAAATCATGTCCGAGCCGTCCTGCTGAGACTCCTCCAGAACTATTTATTTGTTAAAACTCAAAAATGTGATTTTCACCAATCCTCCACTTCTTTTTTAGGATTTGTCATCTCTCCCAAACAAATATCAATGGATCTAAACAAGGTTTCAGCAGTCAAGGACTGGCCCACTCCCAAAGACAGAAAACAACTCCAAAGGTTTCTGGGTTTTGCAAATTTTTATCGTAGATTCATTAAGAACTTCAGTCAAGTCGCGGCACCTCTTAACGTACTCACTTCAGTTAATGTGAGGGTCAAGTGGAATGAGCAAGCTGAAGCAGCTTTCAATAAACTAAAATGATTGTTTGTCCAGGCTCCCACTCTCCACGCCCCATACTGCAGTCGGCAGTTCATCGTAGAAGTGGACGCTTCTAACACCGGCGTAGGTGCCATCCTCAGTCAGGTGGGTGAAGATGAAAAAGTCCATCCATGTGCTTTTTTTCCCAGAAGCCTCTCCGGCGCGGAAAGAAATTTCGATGTTGGAGAACGAGAACTGTTGGCGGTTAAGATGGCTCTGGAGGAATGGAGGCATTGGCTCGAGGGAGCTAAGGAACCTTTTGTGGTCTGGACCGACCACAAGAACTTGGAGTATCTAAAAACAGCTAAAAGACTTAACTCCCGTCAACTCCCAGGGGGGCTCTATTTTTTTCTTGTTTTTGTTTTTCCCTCGCCTACGCACCTGGAGAGAAAAATATCAAGCCGGACGCCTTATCCCGGATTCACGTCCACGATTAGCAGATCTGTGGTCCTGAGGCTGAGGAGTTTGTTTTACCCCAGTCTGTCCGACTATCTGTAACCCTACTGGAGCAAGAAGTTAGGGAGCCCCATGGCACCCACCCATCCCTCCCACATGTCCTCCGGATCGGCTGTTTGTTCCGCTACATCTCAGGTCTAAGGTACTCACGTTCTGTCATTGTTCCAAGATCTTCTGTCATCCTGGCATAACCAAGACCCTGTCTGTGGTGCGGTCTCAGTTCTGGTGGGAGGGCCTATCTAAAGATGTCAGGGATTTTGTGTCTGCTTGTCCCCAATGTTCTCAGGCCAAGTCGTCTCATCGCCGTCCTGCTGGGTTGTTGCGCCCCCTCCCTATCCCGCCTCGGCCATGGTCTCACATATCTATGGAATTCATCACTGGTCTTCCTCCATCCTCTGGTAATTCTGTTATCCTCACCATTGTCGATAGGTTTTCCAAAATGGTTCACTTGGTCCCTCTACGGAAACTGCCTACGATTAAGGAACTCGGTGAGCTTCTGGTCAAGGAGGTGTTCAGACTGCATGGCATCCCTAAGGACATTGTTTCTGATCGTGGTCCTCAATTTATCTCTCGGTTTTGGCGTGATTTTTGTGACCTCATGGGAATCACGGTCAGTCTTTCGACAGGATTCCACCCTCAGACCGATGGGCAGACTGAGAGCGCCAATCAGGAGGTGGAGACCAAGCTTCAGCATTTGTGCAGTGATGATCCATCCAAGTTGTCCAGCAACCTCCCCTTGGTTGAGCATGGCATTCACTCCCTTCCCTCCTCGGCTACTGGCCTCTCGCCTTTCTATACTGTTTATGGTTTCCAGCCTTCTATGTTTTATGTCCAGGAAAGGCCTGCCAAGGTCCCTTCTGCCTACGCTGCTGCTCATCGGTGCCAGAGAACGTGGTCCGGGGCCAGACGGGCTCTATTAAGGACTTAGGCCATCTACTCTCGCACGGGCCAATCGTGGACGGTCGGTCCAACCCGACTATCAGGTTGGTCAGAAGGTGTGGCTCTCCACCAAGGACCTTCCCCTCAGGGTGGAGAATCGTAAACTGGTGCCCAGGTTCATCGGTCCTTTCCCCATCTCCAAAATCATCAATCCCGTCGCAGTTCGCCTCCAGCTACCCAGGAGCACCAGAATCCACCCGACCTTCCATGTCTCTAGAGTCAAGCCTCTATTGCCCTCCGTGTTGTTTCCCGCCTCCAGACCTCCATCGCCCACCCATTTCATTGATGGGGCCCCGGCTTACACCGTCAAAAGGCTCCTCCCCTCCAGATGATGGGGTCGGTCTATCCATTATCTGGTGGATTGGGAGGGCTATGGCCTAGAGGAACGCTCCTGGGTCCCGGCTAGCAGCATCCTGGACAAGACTCTCATCAGGGATTTTCACAAGCACCATCCGGATCAGCCCAGGGTCCTGTCAGGAGCCAGGACCTAGGTGGGGGGCTCTGTCATGTTTTGGCTGCTCCATTTGGTTCTAAGTTTGCTTGTCACCCTCAGACTGCTTTCCAGCCACTCTGCTCTTGCCACGCCCCCTGCTTCACTGCCACAGTAATCACCTTCATCTGTTTCACCTGTTCTGCCTCCTACTTTAGCTCTGTGTCCACACTCACTCTTTGCCAGATTACTGAACTGATCGCTCAGTAGATGTCTAGCTCTTTACCCATGTCCATGCCTGACTTCTCGGTCCTGACCTATGGCCCGTCGCTCGACCCTCGCCTCCTGCCTGCCCCTTGCCTGATTCTGATGCTGACTCTGAACCTTGGCTTTGACACCGTTTCTGTTTTCTGGACCCCTCTACTTGGATTGTGATTTGGACTAGTTTTTGGCTCTCTGACCACCCGGTTCTGACCTTGGATCACTCTCAGGAATCCCAAAACTCGCTCGCCCCCTTACCTGGATTTTTGCCCTCACGTACCACCATCATCTGTGGACTTTTTCATTCTCGCGTGTCTGCAGATCGAAGGTCAGTAACCACTGCCTGTTTTCGCAAAAACTCCATCTCAGCTTCTGACTCTCACAAGTGTTCTGTTCCACAGTGTGTGCCACCCCGAGGTTCCATAAGATCTTCGCAAACCAGATTTCTAATAAACTTGTTAAATCTGATTTGTCCTCAGTTGTTCTGAATCCAAAAAACACTCTTTTCACTAAATGCAAAATGTATAAATTTTTTGTACAGTTTTGGCTTAATTACTGCTCTGAGTGGGTTGTTCTATCAGCAAATGACATGTTTTAGAATCTGTATACTCCAGTTAACAATGATGAAATTAGTGGATGGTTATTTCAATATTTGATTAATTATGATTGAACTGATTAATTGTTGCAGCCCATTATAAAAAATTATTTTAGATGATTCTCCTTTTCTTTCTGTAGTATTTTTCCTAAAGTTAACATTATATTACTTTTTGGTATTTATTTAACATTATTCAACTTGACTTAACTTTAACTTTACTTCACTTAACACATGTTATTTTTATTGTACTTCACTTTAGGTTTTTTAAATTAGTTTAATTATACTTTTCTTGTTTTTGGTCTACATTGCTTTACTTTGATTAGCTGTTTTTCACATCATGTTACTTTAATTTGCGTTTATTTACCATTATTTAACTATGCTTTACTATAACTTAACTTTATTTCATTGTATTAGTTTATTTTAATGTTACTTTGCTTTACTTAGTTGTTCATTAGTACTATTATTTATTCGTTCTGAAAGTAGACTTTGAATTATATTAATGCTCAATTAACATTTTTCCACAACATCCTTACAGGTAATTTTTGTTTGCAGATAACATTAATGATGGTCATAGTGAATGGTGTCTAGGTTGTTCATCCATCAGAAATCAGACTCAGAATATTTAAGTATATTTACTAATAAAGCCAGAATCTAAACACATTTTGGCCAATATATCCTCAAAATAGATGCAAAAAACACAGAACCAGAATAATGCACAACTTCAGCTTTATATTATTGTATCACTTCTGTTTAGGACAAAAAAGAAAACAATTTACAAAATGTACATGATGTGCACATTAGCCATAATAAAACAAACAGTGAGAGGATCAACTTAGATCTAACAGCCAAAAAATAACTCTGTTTGTATGACAAACATTGGGGGCAGAGGATGGGTGCATGAGCTTTAAGTGCTGGTGATATCAAGGATTATGCTGGTTGGTTACATTATTTATGAAAGTGTGCCCACGACATCTGAGAATCCCCTTCAACACATTCAGCTGTGCTTTGCCCCACCGGCGAATAGCCATACCCCTCACTGAGCACAGGAAGGTAGAATACATTCTTCTTTATATACCATCTTAAACCTTTGAATCTCTGTAGCAAATTATACATACATAACAGGGTAACCTAATATTTACAAAGTGACAGAAATAAAAAAAGAAGCTTTAAAGTTCCAATGTGCGGGGAGTGTCTCAATCCGTCCATATGTGATAAAAGTACAGTGATCCAGACACCACGTTCATGTGAAATACAACGAAAAGCCACTTATGTATTTCAACCCAGTCTCTGTGACAGAATGCATCCTGTTGTGCAAAAATGACACATCAAAATAGTGGCCTTAATTCGGAGACGATGTTTGTGAAACAGAAAAACATACTTACTTTAATACCTCTGGATTCACTATATTTTATATACAGGTTCCCTTTTTTTCTGGAATACGACTCACATATGACCATTTATCACCAGTGGTCCCTAATTATGTACCGTGTTGTTCTACAACATTCATCCTTCACCTGCTCCTTAGTGATGGTCCCGTGAGACTATATGAAGTAAAATGGACAAAGGGAACTAGACTTGATTCCTTCTTATACTTCATATAATGAGCAAATTAACAAATGATACGTCAAAGATTCTAATAGTAACCTCACTAATTAAGTTTTTTCCTGGAATAATGCCTCTCAAGAGGTGGTGAGAGTTATTTATGTACATGAGTTGTATGGATGTCTTTTTTTGCCTTTTGCCTTAAAAAACATTGCATATATGTCAAACATGAGCTGAAATTGGTTCACTCCCCTCATTTGTTCTTTTCAAAAACATTCTTGTTATTGCACCACATCTCGTCCCTCGCCGTTATAGAAAGTCATGTCTTTGGACCATAAAGTCTGTGTGTATGCTTCGTTTTGTGTAATTCTGCATGTAACAACTCTCGTCCTTATGGGTCAATGCGAAAGGCCAACAGTTTTTCGGAGTGCAGGTTATTGAGGGTTCGCAGGTCTGGCAGGCGCAGCAGGAGTTTTGGGAAGAGGGCAGAGTCATCTGGGCGTCGGCGACTGATCAGTGATCGAAGGGCGCGGATCAGACCCTCCTGTAGCTGCTCCACGGCTGTCATGTCTGAGATCCCACAACGGTCTGAGGGGCACAGGGTTTCACAGTTGTTTAGTTAGTGCAGAATATACAGTGCTTTGCTAAAGTATTCATATCTCTATACCTTTTTTCACAGGTCTGTCATGTTTCTTCCACAAGCATTAATTTATCTTATTCGGATTTAACATAATAGACCAACACAAAGTAGTGCATACTGTAATCGTGTAGTGAAAAGAAAATTATAAATGGCTTGAATTTGTTCGTACCCATAAAAACCCAAAGAGTGTGCAAGTGTTTTAGGGCGTCTAGCAGTTTTGCAAACTAAAATATTTGCCCAATCTTCTTTGTACAATAGCTCAAGGTTTTTCAGATTGGATGGAAAGCGTCTGTGTACATAAACCTTTGCCACAGATTCTCAGCTTGATTTGGTCTTGACTTTGACTAGACCATTATAACATATATACAAATATGCTGTGATCTAAACAATTCCACTGTGGCTCTGGCTATTGTGTTTGGGTTACTAGTTCTCCCGAATGGTAAACCTCCAATCAAGATGCAAGTGTTTTGCAGCCTCAAACAGGTTTTCCTCCAGTATCACTCTGTATTTAGCTCCATCATCATTAACTATGAGCAGCTTCCATATCATAACTGAAGCAAAGCATCCCCACAGCATGATGCTGCCACCACCATGTGTCATGGTGGGAATGGTGTTCAAGGGAGCTGCAGTGTTCCTTGGGTTTTTAATTCTCTTTGCTCACTAATGTTCCCCATCAAAATTCAGAGGCCTTCACAGAACAGCTGTCTTTACTCAGAAATGTAATTACACACAGATATACTAATTAGTGACTAATGAGGTGACATCTCAAGGCATTTGGTTGCACTGGATTTTATTAAGGGGTATCAAATTAAAAGGTGCTGAATGCAAACTCTTTTTTTTCTACTTCACAATGTTGGTATGTATTGTTCAAGCACATTGGCTCCCGAAAAAAAGAAATGGAAATTTGTGTTTTTAATGTGACAAAATTGGAAAAGAAAGAAATTCAACCATTATGATCACTTTTGCATGACATCATTTGTCTGCTCTTTCTCTCACCTGCAGAAACCAGCACCACAGCCATGAACAGGGCCATCTCATCAGGCTCCAGCCTCAGGGAGCCCAGCTTCTCGCTGAATTCAAACATTGCATCCAGAAGAGACCCCATGCCCAAGGCTCGCAAAGTGGACAGGGGGTACGTTTGGCCATTGAAGAAGGTCACTGTACGTTGCTCAGCATTGAACAATGTGCAAAACCTCACCATGAGAACCTAAACACAAACATAATTGAAAAAAACAGAGAAAAACCAAAATCAGTGGATGCGTTAAGAGCGAGACACATATTTTGCAATCACGGTGTGCAAAATAAAAAAATGTTATATTATTGAGATTTACCTGGAAGGTGCCGGACTTTAACAGCATGACCTGGTCCTGTTGGCTTAGTTCTTGGAATCCAGGAATGCCCTTGGCAAACTCCACCACCTCCTTCACAGCAGGGGTGAAACACTGGGAAAAGGACTCCCATATTTCCTGACTCGATCGCTCTGCTCCTGATACAGGGCATGCATTGAGAGGACAGGCCTGGAAGAGAAACAAAAACAAAACCAAAACCATTAATCATTTGTTAAATTAGATAACATCTAACGATCAGATTTGTATATTTCTCACACCTACCAGAACTTTAGCTCCTGGTGCTAATTTCCACGGACAGGAAGGCTGGTTCTGGCCAACTTCTCCAGTTGGAAAACTATTATGATTGGTGGAGCTGACCCTATGTCCCATTGCATTATTTGACTGGCTGTGATTCTGATTTGTTGACGCTACATAGGAAAAGGGATTGTTGTCCACTTTGTGAAATACAGGTTGGTTGTCAGTGGAGGCAACAGGGCACATAGCTGCATGGGAAACAGGGCAGGACTGATAGCCCTGGGTGGAGGTGGGATGAGATGATGCTTGGAAACTACCATCCTGAGAAAAGGTAGATGCATTGTTGTTGCTGCTGCTGGAAGTGGAAATGCTGGCCCTGTTGGATGATCTCTCATGGTTGTTGCCTGCGAAGATGTCCTGGTAGGCTCTGGAAATGGTCCCGATGGCCTCTTTTGAGTTGCAGTCATCTGTGCTAGTGGTACTGCTCCTCACTGAAGAGTCCATGTCCATGGCAGCTGACTCATTCAGGCTGTTCATGTAGCTCTGCATCTCATCAAGAAGTCGCTGCTTCTCCCGTTTAGGAATGCGGCCAAAACGGACAGCTAGGGATGACATGAACATTGGGGAAAAACATTAAAACCTGGGCTGGGTACGATTTATCCTTTTTATTACTGTCTGTTTTTATTTCCTATTTTAAATATTCCACCTAGGGAAAAGTATTAAGGAAACATTAGACTGCAAGAGTAAGCTTTAATCTTTCACACCCCAGATATATCAAAATCACATAAAGATTCATGCAAGTTTTGAGTGGAATCTTTGCTGTTTTTTCACTCGAATCCCCACCTCCCCCTTCTCATAGAACCCATCAGCTGGAGAGACTATTTATAGACCCCTGCTGCCATCTGCCTCATCCTCCTCTCCATCCAGCCTTTCTCTCCTCTTCCTCCAGTGCTCCCTCCCTTCAAACTGTAAGTAGGGCAGTGGGGCAACATGAGCATGATGTCAATGGTATGAAGGTTGCAGGGGGGGGGGACAGGTAGGTTTCAGATTTGCATATGAGTCAAGGAGACAACAATACAAAACATGAAAAGGTTGACATGAGAAACAGTAAAACATGGAAAGTTTGAAAGAGAGTGTGTGGGACTGTTTGTCTGTGTGTACAAGATTGAGTTTGATAGAAAAAGCAAGAAAAAGTTGAACTAGTGCAACTTCAAAGACTTTTGCAAGTAAGGCGAGGCAAGGTTGGCTTATTTCAATAGCACCGTTCATACACATAGTGCTTTACGTGAAACAGAGGTAAAGATAATCACTTTAAAAACAAGAAACACATTTAAGGAATAAATTAAAATGTCACATGAAGACGGACAATTAGAAATGCTCGTTTAAAACAAATAAATAGCTAAAACATGCTACAATTGAAATGCTTAAAGTAATAATTAATCTTTATGGTAAGGCTGCACTAAACAGTATGTTTTAAGGTCAGATTAAAAAAAGACAGCATATTCTGTACTTTGTAGGTTTTCATGGAGTTTGTTCTTCAACTGAGGAGCACAGGAACTAAATGTTGCCCCCTTCTTAAGTTCTGATCCTGGGAACACTGGTCTATGATGACCTGAGAGATCTACATGGTTCATGCTGAACCAAAAGCCCTAAAATGTAATAAGGCCCAAGACAGGTCGGTTAGTGCCTTATGAACCACTAAATCCATTTTAAAATCTATCTTTCTACAATAATGGAGCCAGTGGAGTAGTTTGAGGACCGGTTTGATATGATTAATTTCCCTGGTGTCGATCAGGACTGTGGCAGTAGCAGTTTAGATGAGCTGCTGCTGAGACCAGTAGACATTGTTACAGTAATCTAACCTACCGAAAAAAAGGCATGCATTAGGTTTTCTGTGTCCTGTGTTGTCAAACTCTTCTATTCTGTCAAATATTTAAATATTTTAGAATGGTCATTTAGTAATACCTTACATGCTTGGAACCAAAAAGAATGACTTTTTCATTTTTCCACGTCTGCATTTATAGATATCATGTGTCATCAGTTTACATTTGGTGGGAGTATTCGAACTCCTTTATCTGAGCTAGATGTAATAAATGAATGTAGAACAGAAGTGGCCCCAAAATACTGCCTTCAGGAACCCCCAATGCAATCTTTGTTTGCTTAGATTTATCATTACCAAATGAAGAAAAATAGCAGTGATCATTCACGAAAGATCTAAACCAGTCTAGCACAGTACCAGACAATTCCGCCCACTTTTCCAGTGAAGCAGTATGTTATGATCAACTGTGTTGAATGCAGCACTGAGATCCAATAAAGCACAGCTCATTCTTTACTGCAGAGTGACAGTTAAGTATGCAATCAGGCAATAGTGATTTTAATGCAAACTGTTATTTTTTGTTTAGAACTCAAGATTTTTCTGAAATACATACTGATGATATTTTAGGTCAAATGTGCTGTAAAAAGCGTTGCAACATTTAACAATTATGCATTCATCTTGCTGTTGCCCGCAGGAACTTTTTAAAAGGATGCACACTATTAATCCCCTTTTAAAATGCTTCAAAAGAGGCAAACGCAGACTAATGAGCTGTTCCTCTAAATATGATGCTCTGGTTAGAAGAAGAAAAAGTGTGCCACTCTACCAACAGACTTAGAACATTTGCTTATTGCAGAACCTGAGTAGCACAGATGCCTGCTGGTGTGAAATCAGGTTGTACTATTTATTGTGGGCTGCAGGCAGTTGCATGTGGTTTTCCTGTTTTCGTAATGGTTGAAACAGAGCAAAAAGGGGTTTCTAGGTTGTGGTCCCGAACCTTTTCAAAAATCCTCCCCCGTAGAGGGTCGGCCTTACTGCCTCGTTGTCGAGCTGCAGTTTTGCCACCCAATTTTCTCTGTGCACCAGAAGTGTCAAGCACATGCAGAAATAACACTAACCTCTTTACTAGATTAGGCAATGCAGAGTGCTGGAGGATGGAGATAAGCAGAAACCATACTGGGAGGAAGAAAACAGGCAAACTACACCATACAAGTAGGTCACAGTGTGTAAGTAGAGTGTGGGGACAAATCTGTATTGTCTTTCTAGGTCAACCAAACACTTTCTTTAATGTGGGATGATAGGTGATCAATCAAGGCTCAGCTTTCCGAGGTAAAAACAGTTGATGGGAGAGCTGTGCCCCAAGAACCCTGTCACAACAATGTTTTCTGCATGCTTTACTTAATTGCTGCCCTATTCCTTATTAACAGCGGTGAGATGTGCATACATACACAAGGTAATCAAGCTGACCCTGTTCCAATTTCCAAAAATAATTCCTCTGCTTGCTGCAGTTTTCAGATGATAGATAGCTTGAGGGACTTTAGGGCTCCTTTTCTCATAAATCACTGTCCGAAGGGGAGTGCAGTGTGGGGGGGGGTGTAAATGCATTGTGGGAGGATGTTGCAAAGGGCAGCAAAAACACTCTCAGAAACCTAATAGTGATACAAAGCCAGGTGATTTGTGGTGGCAAAAATAGACATAAATGACAGGTGCAGGTCCTCTAATAGAGAAAGTAAGTGAGCGACTGGCACGATGACCTGAAAAACTTCTTCTCTCACAGACCTACATACGAGCGCATTTTTGCTTTCTGGCTGTCCATTTCTCCGCTGCCTTGACTAATCAGAACACTGTGACATTTTGCCGGTGCTGCACAAGGTTCTCTCTCATTAAACAGAAATATGTCAGGATGTCTCACCATCTCTCGACATGCCGACGGAGAGGCATTTCTTGAAACGACAGTGCTGGCATCTGTTACGGTTCATGCGCATGATGAGACAGTTCTCATTCTTCACACACATCTTGTAGCTGATGTTCTGCTGGATGCTGCGGCGGAAAAAACCCTGACACACAAACAAGCGTGTAAGTGTCGAGGAAATTTCAACACTTTTAAGAAATGTCACAGTTTTTTTTTTTTCTTGTTAATGTCTCACCTTGCAGCCTTCACATGCATGCACTCCATAGTGGAAACCAGAGGCAATGTCTCCACAAACCTTACAGAGCAGAACCATTCCACCTGCCTCTGAGGATGGAACAGAACAAGAGTTATATCGTTTAAAAAAAAAGGTGAAGAAATAAACGTATATATATTTGTACATAAAAAGAGTGAGGAAACACTAACTGGTGAAAGTTCCTGCAAACCCGCAGGGCCTCTTTCCCACAATGGGGTGCGCGTAGGGATGCTGTTGAGCAGCTGTGGCTGAGGATGCACTGTAGACCTCTGGGAACTGGAACACCAGTTTAGAAGTTGGGGTGTTGCTCCCAGTTGCCCTCCCCTGTTTGAGTGGCCCGATCTCTGTGAAGGTAACCTCTTCTGGAGATGAAGGCTGGGAGTGTGAAGAGGGCGACTGTGTTTGGTAGCCACTAGAGGGGCTGCCGGGGCTTGGGCAGGAGCTGCCTGAAGATCCTGCATACAGGATGACTCCACCTCCTGCACAGAAGAATGAGGGACATACAGTGTCATTTAACCTTCCACTTTATAATTATTTGGTTTGCACAGCAAGCTAGTAAAAAGAAACAAATGGATCCTTAATGTTTTAATTTTTTCTAAACAAGTTTGTCTTGGTCATCCATGTTTCAAAATGAAAGTAGGAAAGGAGGAAATTTGTCATCGCATGAGTGCAGAGTTGGGTACGAACTGGCGAAGGGGCCGGAGTCAATAAGATGCTTTATACTAGCTCAGACAGAACTGACCGATGACTTTCATCAAACTCAGATGTACATGGACACATGCTCAGGCACATAACCCTATACACACTGCAGCCAGGGCTTGCTAAATTCAAACAGAAGCGCACATCGGAACCCAACAGAATATTTGCATATTTTGTTTCTCTATTTGTAATTTTCTGCAAATAAATGCTCTCAATTACAACATTTTTATCTGGAACTTGTAGGAAGCAATATATGATATATTTTTAAAGAACATGTTGCACCACCAGTCTTTATTAGCAGTTTTCATGTGATATCAATATGATGTAATATTGCCAAAGCTCTATCCGTTGAGGACAAATCTGTTTTTGTGCAGCTTCCTGAGTGCAAAAGGCATAATGGTCCAATCAAGCGGATAAAGTAGGCTCTAAAAATACTGCTGGCAGCACAGCATCAAAGCTGGCAAAACATTTCATTGGATGCACCAACTGAACACTGCTATTAGTAAATAATTCCTCTGCCGCGTTGATGCACTGTTCATTCACTGTGCATCCGTCGCATCTGCAGTCTCTTATTCCCTTCATTTCAGGCGCCGTGGATGAGCTGAGACTCGACCTCACGTGTCTGCGGGGTCCGCTGCCTCCTCCGCGCCAATAATAGCCGCGCTCCCGTGGCCCCGTGCCCAGCGTCGGCTAAGAGCACGGCACCTGACCGTCGCCTCACATGCATGGACTCCTGACACGGTTACTGCCCGAACCAAATCCGTGGTCCCGAGTGAAGGGGTAAAAACACGCCAGTCTGAAATCTGAATCTGTGTTTATCAACAAACTGCAGGCTGGGACGCGCCCGGGGCTTGAGTTGGCGCAGACGATCAAGCCGCAACCAAAGTTGAGTAAGTTATTTGCAAAGACAAAGTTGCATCTGTATAAACTACACCGTGTAGCTGAAGTCTAACAGAGGTTTGTGCAGCTCTTGTCAAACAGGCCGGTTTGAAATTATGCATATAATGCCACTTAACATATAATATCATTACACATGCATGTGCGGCATTCCTCCATGCAACACATGACACAGTGGAGTTGCTATATTTTCTCCCTCTGTAATTGAAACAAACCGAAACCCCTGCTGCACAATTTACAGCACAAGCTCAATTGTTTTGATAATCCCTGGACCAGCACGTGTTGGTGGATTTGTTGACTCATGCCAGAGTCATATCCCACAGACTCAGTCCTCTGCCTTACTTCTCATGAGCTTAAATGCACACAGTCAAATACCCAGCCTCCCACTCCACCCCAACACATTGCACGTCCACCTGAAGACTCACATGTACAGTTGACTTGTGTTTATAAATGACCTGGAGAGCTGTTAGAAGTGTCAATTAATAACCCTTGTCACGCTGCATTTTAGTAGTCATGCGGGAGGTTTGTTGACAATATTATCTAGGCTATAAAGGAATTTTACAGCCGAAAATAATTTGCCAGTCAAGTTGGCAACAACACATTTTATTTCATTACTTGTTTTTGCAAGCCTGTTATATTTTAGCAAGACTATAAAATGAGTTGGATGTATTTATATGTACAGGCAGTTACTTCCACTCATAAGTATAGCCTGTTTCAGTTAATAAAAAATTAAGGGGGTACATATTAGCCAGGAAGGGTTCCTAGGAACAGGAGAGACTCTCTTTAGCTAAAAGATGGAGACAAACAAATTGGATCGAAGGAAACCACAAGACTTCTTCAGAGATGTCCTACAGATCAATGAGACCAAAGGAGGACGGTTGGCTAAAAGCCACAGTGCATTTTTCAGTGAAAACCAAACACAGCATTTCATCACAAACACCTTAGACTCACTGTCATCCACAATGGTGGAAATGTGATGATTTGGGCTTCTATGCCAGAACATGGGTCAAGCTTTATATTAACACTTTATACATGCAATTGTGACTGTCAGTTTAAGCTTTGCTGAAATCTACCAAATGGAACAGGACAGGGATCCCAAACAGCGGCAAATCTACAACTAAATGGTTGAAAAAGGTTGAAGTCCAAACCTCAGCCTGTTTGAAATATTGTGTATCCAAAGAAGGCTGTAATGAAACAAATGTCTGCACACCTCAATGAACTAACCCAACATCGTAAACATTGTAAAAAAGAATGTGCCAAAACTCATCTGAAGCAATATAAAAGACTGATAAGGTCATTTAGAAACAATGTATTGCTGCTACAGGTCGTTCAGCCTATAAATAGAGTGTAATTATCTTCGATCTGGTTCTGGGAACTGGCTCAGTGTTTTATATGTTTTGTGCATTGCTAATTTGACTTTATATTTACCCCATTTTAAGAGCTGACGAAGACCAGATTTTTTTCTCTCTTTTCTAACTTCTTTGCCATGAATGAGCATTTATATGCTGTTGTGCAGTTATTACATTATTATATGAGAACTCATTGCTAGAGGTGTTACCAACCTACCTACTGAAGAAGAAAGCTGTTATTACACGCAACTTTCCCAGACTCTCAATCTCTTCCTTATTTTTTCAATGTTTAATGTGATTTCCCCTACAAGCAAGAGAGACTAGATGGCTCCCTGTGACAGGATGCACATCAAAACGGTTACAATATAAGTCACATATGACATCTTTCATTGAGTCAATCATTCCTCTCAGCCTGCCTTGAGTCTAGCCTATTCGTGCAAGCACTAATCAGTGAATAAGCCAACAGAGTCAAACACTTTGTTTTCTGTTTTGTTCGATTTCCCTCGAGCACCTGATAGTCTTCGGTGGACTTTGCATATAAACTTTATGAGTTTAATTGCTTCCTTAAAAAATAACAATAAACCTTAGCCATTAAACTATAAAATGTAACTGACACATACTTGTTTGTAAATGTAGTGTTTAATTATTGTTCAATTCTTATAACACTTACTACTTTGTTATGGTAAGATGTCCTGCCTAAAACCTTTTAATAGAAGGACGTAGGTGCAGTTATTAATTATTCAGTTTTCCTCTGTTTGATGAGCAGCAGAGAACTGTAAGGGTGATATGTTTATATGGGTTATTCTATGGATGAATATATCAACGTGGTAAAAGTTAAGAACTGATATAAGACTTGCAGTTGAGAACGTTTCTGTGTTGGAGCAATAATTTAAGTTTGTATCAAGCCTTCACTAATTTAGAGAGCTAATGCTAAGGTTAAATCTACTAGTTGGAGACCTTCTCAAACCAAAAGCAGTTGTTGCCAACTAACACCAGGCTGTGGTTGGTGTGGAAAGGGTTAACATGCCACCTAGTTATAATAGAGCTAAAAGGGTTGAATCCAGCTTAAACTAGTTTAGTGACAGCGCGAAAGCTGAAGTCCACCTTGTTAGAAACTTCAGCTTCTTAACCCTGAGACAGCTGCTGCCAGTGAATAGCACATCCTAGCAGTGCAAGTCAGGCAAAATGCCAACAGATTTACCAAAGTCAATGCTTTTTATGCTGTAATCACAAACAATTTCTGAATTGTTGTTTCTCTAAAACATAGGAGATGCACAAAATAACCTTGATAATCAGTTCAAACTTCAAACTAATTTAGTTTAGTATGGACATTTTTGATTGGAATGTAACTCCTTCAATTAAGCATTTTTGAACTGAAATATAGATTCAAGTCTATCCAAATAAAATGCAAACTGCCAGATTTAGGTTCTTGATTGAACAGTTGCAATGGTGTAGAGCCATGGTTTTCAAACTGTTGTACAGGTACCCCGGTAGAAAATGTCGTAATTATCACCAACAGCCAAAACAGAAGTTCTTCAAGCACTTGGATCGTTACTTCCAAGAGATAAATGAAAAAAGATGTGAAGATGTGAATTTCTCTTTTTTAAGATTTTGTTTGGCATTAGTGTCTTTATTGAGCAGTAATTTGTCAGGAAAAAGGGTGAAGAGAGAAGGGGAAGACATGCAGTAAATGGCCTGAGATTGGGAATCAAACTCAGGACAATTGTGTCCAGGACTATAGCCTCTGCAAATGGTGTGCCTGCTCTACCAATGGAGCCACCCAGTGTCCCTGAAGGTGTTTAGAGAAGGCCCAGTATGAAAGGAAGTGGACAGCAGTGGAACAAAGCTACTTATAGTGTGTTGTATTTAGCTTTGAATGTGAAACTTGGGTTTGTGAATGACATGACACCCAATTTTACATTGTTCAAGTTTCAAGTTTGAAAACCAGTGGAATTTGCTAATTGATATGTTGATCAATATATGTTGAGTGAAGATGGAATATATCATTAAACGGCGTCCTTCAACCAACCATGCATTGCCAGTTCCTCCAGTCATGTTTTTCTACTGTTTTAAAATGACTGTCGAGATGGGGGTACTTGGAAGTCTTGCATTGTGCTTGTTATGAAGAGCTTGAGAACCAGTGGTGTTAAGTGAGGCCATGAGTTATTTTGTGCCACTTCTGGCAGCGAGCACTTGGGTGTTTGCAGCAGACTTCAGTACCACAGGCTTGTTTAAGTAGGTCAATATCACAGGAACTTGATAGATCTGTGTCTATGTGCCTCTGGCATGAAACTGGTTGCCATCACATTGCAGCTCTGGTTTAATTGCCTATTTCCTTACATTGCATATAGGTTGTATATCATAAAGACCAAATCAGGTTGAAACGATTTTAGTGGGTTAAAATTTAGTCAGTCTAGAATGGGAAAAAATCAGCTTCATTGTTTGATGGCAACGTATTAATTTGCTATCTGTTGCAGATTTATCTGCATCTTCTAATGCAGAGTCACGTTACCGCGGAAACCCACCCTAAGCGGATGTGTGCCCTGATCTAATACGGACAGATGTTGCAGTCTGGAAATCGAGTCACATTCTACCACACTGCGGATTCCGTGATCCAAATGAGAGAGAGAATCAAAGGAAAGGGAGGGAGATGAGAGAAACAAGTTTCGGAAGCGAACAGAATATGCGGAAGAGAAACGTGACCAGGGAGGGGAAAAAAGTTAATGCACGGAATCGCTGACCCACTGACCAAGCTCTCCCTCTCTGTCGCTGCAGGCGGCATCAAAGCAGCAGCGGCAGCGTCCGTGAGCGCGGTGAGGCGGCAGGAGGGGAGAGGAGGGCCCGGCTGTCTCACGCGCTGCACGCGGCTATGCAAGTAAGCCACGTGAGGGAGGCTTTTGACGAAGATTTCTTTGGGAAGACATGAAGCTGCGCTCCAGCGAGGAAACACAGCCTCCACAGCACGCCGAGGGGGCTTGTGATTAAACGGCAGCATGTTATGCGAATCGGTGGTCTGACAGTGCACCAGTAACAGCACCGCCTGCACCGTCAGTCAGGGAGCAGGGCGAAGTCTGGCCCAAAGTCAGTGTGTGACTAGGGTCCTTTCATTTCTGGTGAATCGCAATAAATACACTGTCTGGCCAAAAAAAAAGTCGCCACCTGGATTCAACTAATCAAATAGGTACGAGCCTCCCATTAGATAATTACTGCATGGGCGATAATGTTTCAGCTGGCAACAAGTTATTTAACCCCAACTGGTGCAATGAGTTCCTTCTCATTTCTTAAACAACCATGTCGAAAGACACATCCTGTGGTCGTGGAAAAGATGTCTGTCTGTTTCAGAAGGGTCAAATCATTGGTATGCATCAAGCAGAGAAAACATCTAAGGAGATTACAGAAACTACCAAAACTGGGTTAAGAACTGTCCAGCGCATTATTAAAAACTGTAAGGATAGTGGGGACCCATCGTCTTCGAAGAAGAAACGTGGCCGGAAAAAAATCCTGAATGATTATCAGCGATCACTTAAACGTTTGGTGGAATCAAATCGAAGAAAAACAACAGTAGAACTCCGGGTTATGTTTAATAGTGAAAATAAGAGCATTTCCACAAGCACAATGAAAAGGGAACTCAAGGCGCAGGAACTGAACAGCTGTGTAGCCTTAAGAAAACCACTAATCAGTGAGGCTAACTGGAAAAAAGGCTTCAATTTGCTAGGGAGCATAAAGATTGGACTCTGGAGCAATGGAAGAAGGTCATATGGTCTGATGAGTCCAGATTTACTCTGTTCCAGAGTGATGGGCACATCAGAGGCAGGTGAAGTGATGCACCCATCATGCCTAGTGCCTACTGTACAAGCCTGCGGGGGTTGGTGCAGTTGGTCAGGTCTGGGTTCAGCAACAGTATGTGTTCAAAGAATGAGGTCAGCTGACTACCTGAATATACTGAATGACCAGGTTATTCCATCAACGGATTTTTTCCTCCCTGATGGCACGGGGATATTCCAAGATGACAATGCCAGGATTCATCGGGCTCGAATTGTGAAAGAGTGGTTCAGGGAGCATGAGACATCATTCTCACGCATGGATTGGCCACCACAGAGTCCAGACCTTAACCTCATTGAGAATCTCTGGGATGTGCTGGAGAAGGCTTTGCACAGTGCTCAGACTCTACCATCATCAATGCAAGATCTTGGTGAAAAATTAATGCAGCACTGGGTGGAAATAAATCTTGTGCCATTGCAGAAACTTATCGAAACAATGCCACAGCCAATGCGTGTTTTAATCAAAGCTAAAGGCAGTCCAACAAAATATTGGAGTGTGTGACCTTTTTTTTTGTGGCAACTTTGTTTTTTGGCCAGGCATTGTATCTGATAAGCAGTTAATCTGTTTAGCCACCAGTCCTCATATTATCCTGCATACCTCTAACTGCATGCAAGAACAAACAAAAAAACGAGTGAGTATAGTGAGTGATTTCAGTTGTTTGGAATATATTTTAAAGCTCAAAGGTTATATTTGTTTATTTTTTTTCTTTATAACATACCAAGAAAAAACATTGACTCTTTTTCAAATTATTTACAATTTGATTTAAGCACCATTTTATTATTTAACAGTTCTGAAAATATCAAAGTTCGGATTGTGTCAATGTTTTTTTATTTCTTATTTGGTTCACTTAAGATGAGCAACTAAATAGCTGATGTCCAGGATGAGGACGCTAAAGATGCACGGAGCCTCCAGCAGGGGAGTGTCAAAGCGGGTTTTAGGCTGAAGTTTGAAGAAGGACTCTTGACTCCCTTTATCAAGTGCAACTCAAAAATCGGGTCAAAAATCTTTTTTTTTTGCCAACTTTTACACATCAGTTTATAATTTTTCTCACTTTGCAGACCGTTCATATTGTTTTCTAACTTGATTTTTCTCCTCAAAATGTATGAATTTCACACAGTTAATTCAACTGTCACCACACGCTTTCTCAGAAGGAAGCATTTCTACAAAGTCAATGATTTAATGCTGTCTGCTGGGCTTCCCTGGATAGATTTGTTTTTTTTTTACCAGTTGGCATTATAAACTGAAATTGACTGCATGGTATTATAGCTCTTATCACAATCAAATGTATCTAACTAAATTTTAATCTGTCTATGTACAAATATAAGACAAGATAAGACAAATAGGTCAAATTCATTTCCAATCATATTGAAATATATATTCAAATGAATCCAATTCAAAATGATAAAAGCAAATCATATAGACAGATTCAGAAATATTCCAATTTGATTGTAGTTATAACACAAAACAGTCAAATTCAGATGATTTGTTTACATGTAATGGCAAATACGTGAGCTTTTAATACAGTTGATGGTACAGTGCAACTGCTTTGAACCATCCCTGAATTTATTTATTTTTTTTCCTCGGGCATTGGCTGCTTTTTCAACCTGGCCAAGCTACCATCAACTCATTTATATTCCCTCCTAATCCTGAATTATTTAAAACCATGTGAAACCTTTGTTATCAAGGTATGCATTAGTATAATTATTTAACCACGTAAAAAATTATTCAATTAAAATATTCAGGAAAATAAAAGAACTTGTGAAACCCTTTTTACAAATAGACGTAAACTATAATTACAATAGGTGGCAAAACAAGTGAAACTGCCAGCATCCTTATTGTGTGATTAATACTACAGCATTGAAAAGCCATTCATTTCCCTGTGAGTTCCACTTAAACCCCTTATCAGTTCCAACCAAAACAAGGCGAGTGGGTTCAGAATAACATGTTGACAGAGCTCAGGGTGCTCCCATCACCTGCGCTGGAACGTGACGCTGTTGTAAATGACTGACCACCAATTAGGAGAGGAAAGCCGAGGGCACGCGCACCTTTGGCTGACCTCGACAGACCGCCGCCTAAGTAATACCTCTATAGCAGAAACAGTGCGGTTGTAAAGTTTTATACGGCAGCCAGATTGGGTTGATATAGCGCACGCACTCTTTTTATGCGCACGCTTCTATTTTTAACCCTTGAGGTGGGGCAGTGTTTGTGTTGAGCTGGAGTGCTGTCGTGCTTGTGATTGCAGCGACAGTCTGGTTACTGTAGCTCCACGTGAGTTTGTTTTCATGGAGAACTACAGGAAGTGGCCAACCTCACTTCAACCGCGAGCGGTTCGCTGCGAAAGCTGGAGTCCGCGCGCCTCGCAGACCAAAGTTATACTGACATATGCAGCGAGGCAGTCTGTCACTGTCTTTAAAACAAAAACCTTCATCTATTTAATGTGTGAAGAGCAAGGTGTCTCAGAATGAATCACTTGGCAATGCGACGTTCAAACATAAGTAAAATCCTAAACTTGCATTCACTTTTTAAATTTAGGGACAATAGTTACATTTTTGAATCATAAAAGTATAAACAAATACAAAAGAAGAAAAAGTAGACTTTTTTTGTTACTTTGGTTTCCATTCTTTAAAGCTGTATGTGTTTATTGATGTTTTTCTTTTTGATTTTAAATCATTTGAATTGCAGATAAAAAAGTCATAAAAAAGCCATTACAATAAAACAGTTAAATATCAAAAATAATGTAAAGTTTAATCTTACCACCTCCAGGGCTGTTATCCATCTCTCTCCTGTTGCTATTGCCGGCTTTAAAGCAAATTCACGGATGTCAGGAAATGCTTCTACACAGGAGCAAAAGTCTTTTGAAGACAGACAAGAAAGTCAAAAAATGTCTCTGCAGAAAACACCTGCTCCATAGAGCGCTGAAACTGGAAGAAGTGATGAAAATGCGCTCGGTGCGCGTCAGGGTCTCGATGCAGGTGCGTAAAGAGTCAGCCCTTCTGTGCAAGTTGCGGCTTGGCTCCTCGGAGATACCTGGATGCCTTCTTGCGCTCTGCTTAACTGCACAAGCACGACTGTGGAGCGCGACTGGTGGTGCAGGGTAGAAGACTGAGAAATTGTCACAGTTTCTAAGAAAGTGGAGTCAGCAAATCCCTGACCGGTGCGAGAGTATCAGACATGACATACACACCCACTGATACAAACACCCACATCAATCACGTTTGCAGGTGAGCATTGGAAATGTGACCGCCTTTCCGTTCATCCCAGCTTGAGTAGTTGTGTCTGCTGCTTGTGTGTATGTGTGTATATGGTGGTGGGGGGGGTTGGCTCACTCTTTGTACCTCTCAGAGTCCCCTTCTCTGCCCCACCCCTACTTCTCACACTTTGAGCGTTTTCATTGGTGGGGATCTGGAGCTTGCGGGATGCTTGATGCGCTTATTCGACCGTGCTTTGCGTTCAGTAAAGCCACGCTACATGTGCGCTCTGCATGTGCCTGAGAGCGCGCTGTCCTACTGATACACATTTTATGTAAATTACGGAGCGGGTGGTGCGGGGAGGGAAGCACATGGACGAGAGGCGTGGCTCACCGTGACTGCTTGCTCCCTGACAGGCAGCAGCGCAGCAAACTGATGGTAAACACTGAGTCGTGCCAAATACCGCGCAAGTGCCAACTTTAAAAGCCATGTGCACACGGATATAAAGATGGAGCGATTACACACTAGCGGTATGCTGTTAGAGCGAGGCGACAACTTCTATTAATATTTAAATTGATCAAACTGAAACATAATCTTTGTTTTTTATTATTCACGTAAATAACACAATAAAGATAACTGTCCAGTATGCCTGGACAATCTGAGTGTTTGTGTGATACAATGTGAAACCATCAACAAACAATAAACACGCAGCATATGATCCAAAACTTGATTTGCAGTTTGTAAAAAGCGCCCTCCAGTGGCTAAATATAGGACTGACATCTATTCATCTCACGTAGGGAATTCAAATATCAAAGTCATTATTGGTTGATCAATACAGTTTTTTTCTGTTTCCACATGATTCAAAGTCTACTTCAGTGAATGTAATAAAACTGTTCATCATATGTAATAGCTTTTCGTTATAGGTTTAATACCTAAGATCTTAACACTCAAAGAAATGTTTAAAAGAGGTTCCACATAAAAAGTTCCACATAATTGTATTTTGTTATTTGAAAGCAAAAAGCAGGAGTTAATCTTACCTCATGACGTTATGTTTACTAGAATAAATAAATTTAATCCAACAAACGCATTTTAAATGTGTTAACTGGAAATTAAATGTTAACAGAAAGTGGACAACTGCCCTGGTTTTCTGAGTGGATTTAATGCAGGGGTCTGCAACCTGCAGCTCCAGGATGGCAAGAACATATTTTACCCCTTCCACAGTGGCTCCTAATAACCGACAATGTCATAAAAATAAACGAAAAATTGTATATAAACTCATATCAAAAGGTTTCATCAGTCCTTCAATCTGAACATCTCAAATGAAATTTAGAAACATAATGAAACAAATGAAATCAGAGTTAAGTGGGCTTGTTCAGCCTCTTTGCGTTATCAGGCTGCGGTGTTTTAAAGTTGACTACCTTCATAAAAATGAACAGAACTAAACATTAAACCTCATTCAACTCAAGAATTGTTTCCCTTCACATTAAACTAGTCTGATGTTATTGTTTCTACTGAAACTTAAAAATAAAATTTATAATAAACATAAAACTCTTTAAAATACAACAAAATAGGATACACAATGAAACTTTATCATTTATCTTTTTTCATGCAGTCAATTGTTTTATGCAGGTTTACAAATTTATATTGAAGTGAGGTCAAAAACTCCTGATTTGAGCTCCACATTCCAGGGCTGTACTAAGCAACCAACCCCGACTAAGCTCCGTACAAACATTTAAGGCTACACATTACTTGACTATGTAGTGTGCAGCCTTAAATATTTGCTCAAAACATTTCATAAGTCTGAATTTTACATTGCTAATATTATGTGAGCTTTTATTACAAAAACAGCCACATAAAAAATGACTTTTAAGTTTTGTGAGATGACCAAGATGGACAGTCAGGTCAAATGTGTGGCATCAACAGAACTTTAGAGCACCATATAGTGTAGCACTAACCAGCAACATGATACCACAAACCTGGTGTGCCCTACTCTCTTTTTGCAGTTTTCTTTTTTTTTTTTTACTTCTGTCTGTAACCTTATTTGTATTGGGACAGGTAAGTGGGTTGGCATATTTTAAGGTAGGCATTTATACATTTATATTAACTCCATTTTAGCTCCATTTTATCACATATTTAAAAAGAAACCTGGATATTTCCTGGCCCTCGCTAAAACAACTATCCCAATATTTCTCATTGTTTTCTAAGTCTTAATTTTTTTTTATTGCTGTGTAGTTATTCTCATAACTCTTCTTTTTCCATTGTATTCTTCCACCCATCCATCAGATGCTACTATGATGATACAGGGGTTAGAAACAAGGTCAGTATTCAAGTTGGCATAGTACAAACGTATTAAACTATCCTTAAATTCAGTGGAACCTTTTTCAAGAGCCAAACTTTCTTATAATCTTTTAATGCAATCTTGGTCTTAGGGAGTTAAAAGGTTTTTCTTTGGACATCGGCTACTTTTTCCACTCACATCAGGTAAGTTTTAAGCTTTGTTTTAAGAGCACAGTGTGTAAGGGGGCCCACTCTCAAATGAAGAGCTCATCTAAAACTTCTGCCTCCCATTGAGATGTGAGAGATTCTTAAAGCAGCGAGTAAAGCATCATACTGAGAGTGAAAGGACTCTCATTACATGGTAGGGAACAAGGTGCTCTTGTAAATAATATGATGCCTGGCCGTTAAGAGCTTTGTATGCAATGAGAAAGATCATAAACTGAACTTTAAACTTTACAGGAGAGCTTTACTGGGAACGCAATGATGCCAAGAAAGGAGAAATGTGATCTCTTTTTTTGTGCACCTGTCAGAACTCTGGCTTTAGCGTTTTGGATCTGCTTCATGGTTATAAGGGGAGTATTTGCACACCCTGAATATGTCTAGCCTGGATGTGTGCACCAATTTTTCAGTATAAATCTGGGACAAGATGCTCCTACAATTCCTAATAAATGTGCTGACTATGGTAATGTCAGAAGCAATTAACTGGTATAACAGTTTTAGCTCAATTCAAAAAAGGTCATCCAGTTTCTTATTTCCTCATAACAAGAATGGTAATAATCTTATAGTTGAATCTATGCAGCTTTAGAGCTGTGATGCACTTTAACGGTGGACAGAACACCATCATTCAGACCTTTTATAACAACAGAATAAAATGTTGCCACAACTCTTTTAGAGGATTTTAGAAACAAAGGAATAGATTGGGAGATTGGTGTTTTAGTGGATAAACATTAAGATAAAAAAATATTTTTAAACACAGGTTTAATTACAGATAACCTGAAGGCTAAATTTAGTTTAAACAGACTAATTTGCTTAAGAGCAGACATGATAGAAAACATTAAAACATCCTTAAAAAGTTGGTCTGATATTGGATCCGAAAGACACAGCGAGGCTTTATAAAAGTGGCCAGCTTACTAAGATTACTCCCAGAGCTCATTGAGCTCAACCAGGAGGTCACAAAAGATTCCAGAACAACGTCTGAAGCACTGTAGACGTCACTTGGCTCAGTTAAGGTCAGAGATCATGGTTTAACAATAAGAAAGACACTTGGTTAAAATGGCATTCATGGGAGAGTTATAAGGCCAAAACTACTGCTGCCCAATAGAACATGTAAGTCCGTCTCACCTATGCGAAGAAAACATCTAGATGATCTCCAAGACTTTTGGGAGAGTAAAATCTAGTGACTGAAAATGGTGTACAATGGAGCCTGAGTCCTCAAGCTCCATTGTACTTTTGTTATAGGACAATGATCCAAAGCACAACCGCAAGTCCACCTCTGAATGGCTGAAACAAAACAAAGCAAAATTAAGTTTTTAGAGCAGGCTAGTTAAAATACGGTCTTAAATCTAACTGAACTGCTGTGGCAAGACCTTAAAGGGGCATTCATGTTAAAAAAAAAGTTAACTATAGAAGATTTGAAAAATTCTGCAAAGAAGAGTGGGCCAAAGTTCCTTCACATTGATGTAATTGTTCAGTGTTCAGTCATTGCAAACAGATGTCGATTTCTCTTAAATGAATAAAATCATTAAGTGCCACAACCCCCCACTTAAAAAAAAACAACAAAAAACAAATGAAGTCTATGAGCCTCATTTCCTTTCGTCGAGAATACTCTTGCTGCACTTCTCGTCCGCCACTAGAGGGAGCCACAGTGTGAGAAATTCACACTCGCGGTTAACTACTAAACGCCCCTGAGCTGTCGGGACAAAGTGGCCGGTTGGCAACAAACAAAGGCAAACTGACAAATGATTGAAACCACCTCGGAAGAAAACCCAGACTCCTTTGAACACCTCTTCTGTTCTTTTAGTTTTCGTCTTTTTTCCTGTTTTTTAACAAACTTCGGTTGTGCGCTTGTAACTTCTGGTTTATTGAACTGCTCTCCCGTCTGAAGCAGAGGCATGCACTCATCTAACCCCAGAAGGTACGGTGATTTTGTTGCGCTTTTACATAAATCATCTCCCGTCGTGATTAACTGGATGTGAGTCTATGCATAAATGCAGCGTTGAGCTGCGTCGACCCGGGCGTGTGTTTACTCATCATGAGAACACGTTATGGCAGGGCAACAGATAATTACAGGGCTGCTGGAGCTCAGTTTGGGGATTGGAGTAAAGAAGTGGTTGCCAACGTACGCACCTGCAGAGCTGTGCTCTAGCCGGAGGCTTATAGTCTTGACGTATGTCTGTCCCTCTGTGTCTGTCACCCCCCTCCCTTACACACACATATACACACACACACCCTCCTGGATGTGGGCTTTATGAGAATTACACCAGCTAGGCAATTGAGTTTATTCTAACCCAGAGCCTTCTGTCTCCTCTTGTTTTTAGATAATCAACTAGGAAGAAAGACAAACCAAATGAGTAAAGGATATGGAAACTTTGGTGGCATTAGCCTTATGATTCAAGGAATAGACCTGTGTTTAAACTCAACTTTTCAAATCCGTGAATGTATTTATTCTGCAGCCTCACATGCCAAAAAGCTTAGGCAGAAAAACGAAAAACTCAGTGTTTTCCTTTTTCCCTGTAGGCGGTATTTAGTGCCCAGCTTTCTCACAAGGGCAGTTTTATGTGCAGGGAAGGAGACATGGAAAAGAAGACCTTTCCTTTTGAGCTCACAGATTTGCAGTAATTACAGAATCACTTCCATATGTGGCTCTCTGGCTGCCTTCTTGCTGCCCCCACCACCCCTCTCTACTCTGCTGTTCTCTTTTTCCCTCTCCCCACAATTTTTTTTTTTGCATTTGCCTTCTCCCCCATCGCTCACTCCTTACTTTTTTAAACTTTCCTTTCATGCTTCCTTAGTATTTTTCTATAAAACCACAACTTAAATAAAGTTTGTGATGATCAGAACATCCTGACATTTTTGGCAGCACATTTTGGTTGATTCAATCAGGACACACTTAGAAAAAGCCAGTGCTTTTCTGTGGGAAGGCATGGATGGGAAAGAGGGGAAACTAATACGGAAATATATATATATGTGTGTATATATATATTTATATATATATATATAGAGAGAGAGAGAGAGAGATTGGGACTTAATCAGAGCGGCAGGAACGGAGCGTAAAGGAAAAGAGGGGAACAGAACATGAGGCGGAGAAGAGGGTGGGCTGGAGTAATGCTTTTTGACAGAGGTGGGTTCAAGATGGGTTCATGGTGACATCATGGCTGATTTTTTTGAGGAGAGTATAGACAGGAGAGCCGTTCACCTTTCATTAGACACACATGTTGGTGGGGAAAAGCGCTCATTTGCTGGCACACTCGCTGGTAACTGTGTGGACTTTTTATTTCCTCTTTTCCCTGTAGTTTCATATCCAGCTTTTGGCTCTCAGTTCCCCGGTTTCCAGCTCTATGTTCATTTGTTGTTCTTAGAGTCATAGTATATGCCCTTTGGTCCCTAACACACATTGCTCTCTTCGTTTTTTGTTTTTTTTTTGGGCATGCGTAAGTCATTTTTCCTATGAGGGGTATTTATACTTGAAGGCAGTTGGACTCTAAATGAGCACACGCTGCCAGGTAGAATGAATGCACTCCTTCATTTCGCAGGATGTGTATGTAAGACTCTAACCAAAGAAAGTATACATTTCAGTGAGTGTGTGTGTGCTTTAATGTGTGTCTACCCTCAGCAGGCTTCACATGACATCAATCTGAATGTGGGGAAATAGTGATCTCATTATGGGCATCTTGTTACTGATTGGAACCTGCCCACACCCCAACACTGAGGCTGAATTGGTGAAGGTTTTGAATAAGATAATAACATCAAAAAATTGGGTTTTGTTATGGAATCTAAATTTTACACAACCACATAAAGCCTATTAATTAAATTGACTAGAACATACTTCCTGAAAACCAGATATGTGCAGACCGTAAAGGTCAGCTGAGTGAGCATGTGGCGTTCCTCAGGACTTTATTGTTGGGCTAATTTTATTCAGTATCATTTTATGGCAGCTTTGCCATACATGCCAAATATTTCTTTCAGTTAACTTATATCAGGTATTAGCAATTCATTCATTCCAATTAAGCATGTCAATGTTTATCTCTTTTGTCTATTTCATTTTCTTGAAAAAACCCCCGATTGAAATATCTTGTGTATAAATGCCACTATACAAACAAACATGCCTTGCCTTACCACCGGCCCCCCTCACCTCTCAACCCCTCTTTCCTCCTGCCTCTCCGTCTCCCTGTAACCCCTCTAACCTTACTTCCTCACTCTCTGCTGCCCCCCCTCCTTTCCTCTCTCCTTTATTCATTTTCTCCTCGTCCTCTGCCAGCGAGCCTCGGGCCTTCTTTCTCTGTTGCTCTGCGAATGCAAATCCAATGAATCTAAAGTGGAAACACACGACTGGGTAAGATGGTGCCATGAATATTTCATATCTTTTTAAACACACCCAGAGTAGAGAAGCTGCCGGGCAGAGCGCTGAACAATGCCTGAGTTTTGCTGCAGCACTTCCTGTGAGGAATCGCCTCTCTGCGAGCTACGTTGTACTTGTACTGATGTCAGGACAGCGAGTTATGATGTCATTGGTTGAAGTTAATGATACGAGAATGGCAGGGGTCGTAGGCCATGTTTCCAGCAGTGCCCACAGAGAGAGGGAGAGAGAGATAGCAGCACCCTGATCTGTCTTCATTATCCCCCACTCTGCTGCCTCCCAGACACAATGATCATAAATCTCAGCCCCAAGCACACTTCACTGACACTGAAACACAAACACTAGTAACCTCTGACCCTCTCACTGCTACTGCCAGTGCACAGTCATCCATGCAAACCAAACACATATTACAGCTGTAGCCGTCCATGCTGGAGGATGAGAGCGGCTCGAAAGGCACCGTCGCTCAACTCATGTGCCCTGCGAGAACTTTGCACCCAAACACAAATACGACTACCTTCGTCCACCTGAGTGCACATTTTGACACAAATGCATTGTCTCAGCCTGAGGGCTCCACAGTGACCTGCAATCCACACCTCACTGTTATATCACTCCTGTGCTGAGAGTTTTTGAACTACGGCCGTATTTACCTTCTTGTTTCCTATTATACAACTGCTGATTTAGCACTGCTATGTAAGCAGTTAAGGGATTTCTATTAGCTTTAGTGGCCTTATAAGCAACACAAATCAAATGTAAACCTGATAAGAATCAGCTGGAGGGTGTTTTTTTTCCATATGGCCCTGATCTGTGCTTCCTGAATATAAGGTTCTAGCTAAAAGACAACAGCGCCTTGTGCTGCTTATTCATTCCTTCAACCTGATGTGTGCTGTCCAGTCCAGATCAAAAGTGTTTAAAGGAACAATCCAATTTTTTACTGTAGTCCATATGTTGCTGCAAAGATGGAGATGACAATAAAACAATAGAATTTCTTTATTTTTGGCAACTCAAACTCATATACTTATAGGAAAAGCTGTCACTTAAATTTAGGGGTTTTAATTATTAGTTTGAACACATTTTGCAAAGATTATGCATTATGCACATGGCTAAAATGTTTTTTAAAAGCCACAAATTAGGTGCACAAGTTTGAATTAGTTGTGGATTTACTGTAATCCACATAGGGTGAATATTAAACATAAAGTCCCAAATGTTTGGTAATTCAGAAACTGTAGAGAAACCACACACTTTTTGTAGCCATCAGGAATCTTCTGTAATATTTCAGGCTGTATATTTGAGTGCTTTCTTGATAGAAATAGTAGAGTTTATTTAAACAGGTTTGTTTCCTGGCACAGACCTGGCTTTTAAGAATAGTCCTCAGTTTTTTAATAGGGTTAAAGTCTGGCTTTGAGAAGGCCTTTCCAGAAGCATATTGCTAGCTTGCGTTATTTATTGCAGAACCAGTTCTGATGTGTGTTTTCAATGTTTGTCTTGTTAAAACATTGACTTGTGCACAACTTTGAACAATCTGGCTGTTTAACTTAAATGTCTTTGTCTCATCTGACCATAAAACTCTTCTCAGAAGGTATTTAGATCATCCATGCAGAGAGGTGTAAACATCAGTCAAGCTTGAAGGGGTTGATTTTGGAGCAGGAGCTTCTTTCTAACTCAGCACCCTCTCACTTCATGGCATTGTAAGGCTTGCTCTGCTGTGTGTAGTGAGACTGGTGTTTCAGTAGTTCCCAGTTCATGGCAGGCTTGCACCTTGGTCGTTCCTGGATTGTTCTTCAACATCCTCACCAGTTTTCTCTCATCTGATTTGTTTGTTTGGGGGTCCTCCAGATCTAGACATTGTTGTGACACATCCAAATAACTTGTCTTTAAACACAATGGTTTAAACAAATAATCTTGGAATCTGCAATTATTTAGAAATGTTTCCATCAACCTTCTCCAACTTTTATAAATCTAAAACTTTCTTTCTTAGATCACTAAGTTATTTGGACTCTTAGATTGTTTGGAGTTTTGGTCAGCTTTGTGAATTATGTTAAACAAGTCCTTTTTATGCTGAAAATCTCAGCTATAGTTATTTATTATCCCTAATCAGGAGTTAATAGGTCTTGGCCTTCTCAATGTAAAACGTTCTAGACCCCCCTGTGCTTCTTTTTGAAATATTTAAATGAATGTATGCTTGTATTTGAGCCTGTGTGTTAAATTTTGCTGCCACATGGATGGAAGAAAATCCCCATTAAATTCTGAAATCTGTAACCAGCTTTTGTTTATTGAGATGAATGAAGTTGTACACTGTATAATCATTCCATCCTGGAAAAACAATGGTTCAGATAAATCATTTAAAGCCCTAAATTAATGTGACGTTCATGTCTATGATGAGTGGATGTGAACTTCTGACTGTAACTCTAAACTGAATAATTCTATGTTGTGTCACTGAAAGTTGACGCTTTAGACCAGTGGTTCCCAAACATTTTGGCTTCTGACTTTCAAAATAGTAATTGTAACCCCAGCTATAGCTGGCTGTTGTCTGCAAACATTGCTTATAAAGCCTATTGAACAAAGTTAGTCAGAAATTCTTCAGTGTGTTTACTAAGCTGATCTCGTCTATGCTGTAGCCTTTGAGGTATTCTTCATCCTTTATAGATCCTTGACCTGAACTTCAGGAAGACAGCTTGATCAGTCATATTTTCATTTGTAGGGTCTGTGTTTATTTTTTGACATTGTGGTAAATTCAACTTCTCTTCTTGGCAGAATTGGTAGAGTTTAGTAAAATTGATTGGGTTTTCTGAGCATAGGGCTTATGTTCGGCTTCAGGAAGGCCAATCTAGAAGTTCAATCTTTATCTATTCCAAACCCAGTTCTGATGTGAGTTGGTATCATTTTGTTTTTGGAAACCCTGGTTGTGTTCAGGTTGTACCTATCTGTTAAGGATAAAGATTTTGCTGGTAGTCCTTAATCATTGTAACAGTAAAACACTCCACAGCATGATCCTTCCACCACCTTGCTTGACAGTTGGTTAAGTGTTCTTAGGTATGAAAACCTCACATTACTTCCTCCAATTAATTTTCTATTCGTTGGGGCCAGAGAGCTCAAACGTGGTCTCATCTGATCATAGAACCGTTCCCCAGCAGGCATTGCCCATGTGGTTAGCTTTACATTTCAGTTAAGCTTGAAGTTGATTGTGGAGCAGGGGCTTCTTTCTTAGCACCCTCATACTCACTGTGGTCAGAGATGCTTGTTTAACATTGATATTGCAATGCTGATATTTAGTGCATCTCTACTAAGAAAGGTAAGAATCATCCATGCTTTATTTATTTTACAGTTATTGTATTTTGAGTCTTACAAAGTTGCTTTAGAAAGGTGAAAGTTTCTGCCAAGGTGCCAGTTGAGGTGTGCCTACCCCTCCCAGTTTTGAGGTTTGAGGTGCTTCTCCCCCATAACCAAAACAAGCTGAGAAACATTATGCTGGGAAAAACAAGGGCACACGCCCAGAACCACAAACACATAAACAGAGATCTGAAACATGTGATCTCATATGGAAAGAGAGGGGGCACGTTAAGGGGCACACCCAGATCCGTCGCTGCTTCTTCTGCTGCTGCATGGCTCTGCCACCTCACATGGGACTTCCCTGGTGCTGTTGTGCCAATCCTACTGGTTTCACTTTAAAAGCTTATGTGTTTTAGTCACAGATGGTTGACTTTCAGGAGATAATCTTGAGTTTTAGAGTCTTTGGCAGGATGTTAACAAATGTTGTGTGCGCTGAAAAATGTTATCTGTGAAAGCCAAATTCTGGTTTTCATTTTATCTCCATCTAGTGCATACTTACTTTTTTTTTTTGTCACTTCGCCCAAAACAAATTTCCCAAGGGTTCGATGGTTGCTTATAAAAAAATGGGGTCCAGTTTGTACCGTAAGGATCCTTTTTGAAGAGCTTTTTAGGCATCTAAAGGGAACAAAAAAAATCCCTGGGAACCCTTTGGCTTTTTAATTAAAAAAACCTGGGAGCTAAATTTTAAAAAAGCAGAAGGGATATCCCGTTTTTCGGGGATAGACAAAATTCCTCTCCCCCAAGAAACCTGGCTTACTTCACTTATTGATGAAACATGAATGATCTAATAGCACAACCCGGCTTTGCGTTTCAACATGTACCGGTTTGTAGGCAAATTGATCCCGGGCCCAAAATGTGGAAAAAATAAAATTCAAACCCTGAAAAGAGGCAAGAAATTAAAAAAAAAAAACTTAAACTCCCTGAGCCTTTTTCTTCCCTCCAGGCGTTTTGCGATAGGGGGAAAAAATGTGTATTTGAAGTACCGGGAGTCATGTGACCAAGAAAGAAGGCTTTATGAATCACAGTGTAATTATTTCTTAGTGAGAGAGTTGGTGAGTGCGGGCCCTGTGTTTGGGGAGTGAAAGAGTGATTTTAAGAGGTAGCGACTCAGGCGAGGAGGAGGAGAGCGGAGGGGAGGGTTGACGAGTTAGGCCACTGCCGGCTGTTTTGCTTGTTGGAAGGGACCGTTTGAAGTGCACTCATCAGTTTCTCTTACTTTCATTGGCTCAAGCTGCTCATCAGACCTTTTTCTCAACAACTTTATCCGGTTCAACAATCACCGTCGTACGAGAGCCCGTGAGTAACTTTAACCCAAATTTGAGGTGAATCGAGAACTTAAATAAAGGTTTGTTTTAAATTTAATTGCTTGAAAAATATACTTTTCTTCTGTAGAAAAGAAATGTGTCTGAAATCATTGATCGTGCTCCAGATTTTCTAAACTGTTCCAACACACACCTTTGTTTGCCTTCTGTGCCTCAGTTTGTTTTGATCTAGCTTTGTTTCACCATAAATGTGAGCGTGACATGAGTTTATGTGAGAACCACCTTGACCATGTGTGCGCCTGTGTGTGTGTGTGTGTGTGTGCATGTGCGTGTGTGCATATGTGCTTATTAGTGAGTGTTACCCAGGGCCCTGTGGAGCTCTTTATTATTAGCATATGTGTTAGTGTGTACATGCTTGCATGTGTTTGATGTGTATTCACCACTCCTCGACCCATTTTTTTTCTCTTTATAAGTAGCATATGAAGACTTGGCATAGAAAGGCATTGTTTTCCATGTTTTCAAACAGCACCGGCTGATTCCTGTGGAGTGAGGTGTGTCTGCTGCTCTGGCCTCAGTTTACTTGGAAGTTTATTCATTGTGTTCTCATAGCTCGCTAGCAGGAAGATTATTTAATGATTCTGGCTTATGCGCTCGATTAACAGGTTCTGCTTGTTACGGCCTTGTGCACATGGATGACAGGTAGAGCGTCCGCACTTGGCATCAGGGTAGCTTTCCTCGGCCATTGCTTTGATTTATTGCTTCTGAACTGACCGGTCACTGGGCAGACCGCTGCTTCAACTTTTGCACCTGCTATCCAACACTCATTTCCACCTGGTGGATCTGACGTAGGTGCGACACAAAGTGTGGGTTTGAGAGAAGTGACCTAGCAAGACCGATCATTGTTGGAAAAACAGTGATATCCGTATCGGCCTCTGCTGACATTTGGACTGGAAGAAGAGGACCTCTGAGGCAAAGAAATTTCACTGCTGTCTCCTCCTTCTCCTCCTCCGATAAACATGAAGGGTCTTTTTTTCGAGGACAGGCTGGTCACACATCCCAGCTTTACCTTTGTGACAGATTATATTAGAGCCACTTTTTTACATTCCAGATGTATGCTTGCTCAGTACTATGAGTTTAACTGATTTTAAGCTTTAATGCCTTCAAGAACACTTTTACATTTTCACTATGCATACATTTAGAACTCACATTGTATAAACAATTTCACCACATTAGCATTATTAAAGGGATAATGTGAATAAAATGATTGTGAATGTAATGATATAGTTTTTGGATTGCCTTAATTCAGAGTGTAATATAGAGGAAATCTGAATTTTTAATCATTATTTTTAATCACTATATACACATTTGCAGATATGTTCAACCCGAAAATAAATCAAATGGTGGAAATGTCAAAGCCGTGTAACAACAGTGGGGAGACAAAAGAGTTTGTGTTGCAAAATCTGCCAACCGTCTTGTCTCTGAGAAGCGGCTCAGCGAGCGGTAAATCAGGGAGTTGTTGATACCTGTCTCTTTCTGGAATTTCTATAGCAATTAGGGACGAGCGGAGGGGGAGGGAGGGGTGAGCCAGGTGATCTTCAGGGGAAATCGAGGGGTACTCGACCGGCACTGCACTATAATTAACAAGGGAACTATTTGAGAACTATTTCCTGTCTATTTTTGCAGGTGTGCCTTTCTATTGCATTTTCGGCCCGCTCCTGAGCTCTCATTAAAAGGAACTTAAACAAATATAAACTTGTGTGAGATTGTGTTGCTTTGCTCTCAGGCGTGTGTGTGTCTTTGGGCCTGCTTAGGCTGCTTTGACTCCTGCGGCTAAAGGCGGAGGTGGGACCCATCCATTATGCTTTGCTTTATACAGAGAAATGATTGTTCCCCCCTTATTTAAGTGGTAAACACCTTCATAGTTGTCTTTAGCAATTACCGCATGACAGATTTAGTCACATGAAACGTCTTCACTTTTAGTCAGTTTTACGTTTATTTCACATCATCCTGTTTTCTTGCATTGAGCCTGAGATGACAACACAAAACTTTCAAACCAAGATGTATAAAATTTTCAATGTTGAAACAGAAAAGCAATAATTATTCACGTGGCTGCTTATATAAAATAACACCTAACTATTCCAGTTACTTTAATGTTATTTTTAATGTTATTTTGATACATAGACCTAATGATAATAACAATCATAAATACTTGAAACTGTTTTTGATTATGTTTATGCCACCAGGAATCGAGACCATTCTGGCTAAATAAATTCTTTAACCATACTAATATTATTATTTTTTGTTTTTTATTTAATTTAGATTTTCATAAATATGCTTCACAAAAAATTTGGAGCTAAGTTTAATTACATACTATCCCTCTTTGTCATTCTACTTTTTATAGAGGTTCATTAGTCAGGCAGCTCTGGCAGCCAAGTTGCAGTGGGCTGCCTAACAGACCACTAGTAGCTTGTCCACTGTAGTTTCCAAAAAGCTGAATTTGTTTTTCCCGTTTGTGAAGAAAGCGCCTAGGAGCATTATTTTATAAGCCAGTCAACAGGTGGGGGAGGGGCAGCACTGTGCTACTCTATGCTGCATACAGACGCACCTAAGGATGGGTGATATAAACGTTACATTTTTATTTCTGTGGTATTTACTGCAAAAAGAATGAAAGTGACGATACAAAACATTTAAAAAATACAAAACATCTGTGGTGTCATACAATTAGAACTTTAAACATACTTCAGTACACCAGTTACATTAAGTGGTGAAATAGTACCACTAAACTGCACATATTCAGTCATATTTTCAAATACAGTATACTGATATTTATTGATGCCTTTAAGGAACCAACAGTGACTAAAACAGTTCAAACAGCAAGAGTAATAAACCCAACAATGCTGTCAGTTTTTGGAGTTTGCAAGCATCATCAGTTTAATGTTATAACATTAAATTATAATTTTTTTCCATGGATAACAATAACCTGCAGGAAGACGTCCGATCCTTACTGGCAACCTGAAACTGTAGGAAAAGTTGTAAAAGTTTTAAAACTGTCACTTTTTAGAACTTTGACACCAGGACTGAATTTCCATCTTCCCAATACAGTTAGTTCTTGTTGGCCCTGATTCATACTAAAATCTCTGTTGAGTATTTCAGCAACCTTCTCCAGATCAAGGGAACAACAAGCGGTCTGGATTAATTTATTAAAGTGTTTAATGACTTCTCATTCTTTCCATTACCGTCTCTAAAACTACAATAACAACAAACAAAAAAAAAAGGTGAAACAATTCAAGTTTAATGATTTATAGGCTGCAAGAAAAATCTTGCATAATAACATCTCTTGGTGGCACTCCTAAAAAAAAAAACCCTGTGAGACGAATTGTCTCCGTTTTTCATTGTTGCTATAGGCAAATATGTGTTTGTGGGATGCCAGGAAGCGGCAGATGTCAAACAAGTTTCAGGTGAAGGAATGCAGGTCTGTTTGGAAACACCGGGCCGTCTGTCACTCTGTGTCTCACTCGGAGCTATTATGTGGCCCACTTGTTGAAAGACTGGAAGCTGTCAGCTCTCGCATCAGATAATAAGCGATGAGGATACTGTTTACGCTGCCAAAATACTGTTGACGCCAGCAACGAGATCAGATAATGGTCTTGTGATCATGTTTCAATATGAACACTTTAATTTCTGAGTAAATCTCTGGTTCCTATAAATCTCTATGATGGCTCTTTGTGGGCCCTTTTTTTTTCAAGCAGCGATGATGCTCTCTTCAGTTGGAAAATCCATGAGTCTGTCGGCTCAGTTCGGAGGACACATGGACTGTGAAATCATTGTTTAACTGCTGTGCTCGCATTACTTCATGTGCAAACCAAACTTAAACATACCCCTCTCTGTTTCACAAAGTCTCTGAGCATAAATCACTCGGCAGTGTTGACAGTTGGAAGACAGGAGGCTGGAAGAACATGCACAGTTTTCTGTAAAAAAAAAAAATTGAGCAAAGCTAGAAAGTGCTGTCCCTGCCAGGATACATGGCATGGTTCATCTTTCTTCAGGGGGTGAATTTACAGCTCAACCCCTCTAGTAGGGTTTCAGAGTTGCTGCTCTGTGCAATTTCGACAGTTTTTTTTTCTATTTTCCATTTAGAAACTCTGTGGCTGTTTCACTTGGAAACGTGGCAGAAAAACTTGTGAGCTCAATCAGAACCGTAGCAGTTGCTTTCACAGGATCTGCGAATATCCACTAAAACCAATATTAAAAGTAACTTTTGTTTGGTGTTCCTCTTTGATGGGAATATGAATCATCCATGGGTAAACATTGTGGGGAAAGTTACGGCACCTTGAATCCTGCCGGTATACGCCGAGAAATCGCCCGCGGTTTCTTGTGCTGACTAAAAACGAGTGCCTGTCTCGGTGTTGGTATGATGCAGAGCTTCCTGAGATGCTGTGATTTATTTGTTATGTTTGACTCCAGTTCTTCTTCTTGGCTGAGGGGGCCTCGCTCTGTCACAACGGTTAAGGCACAATTGCTGTTTTTCTCACTGAGGATTTAATATCCTTTGTTTGACAGACTTTTAGTCTCTAGGAACTGTTTTCCTCTTGCTCTGTGTGTCTTTCATGCATAATTTTTCTTTCTGCGTCATCTTTTTTTTGTTGAAATCCGAACTCTTGAGCAAACAAGAGAATTCTGACCATGTCCCGTCTTGCAGTCCTGCCTCCAAATTGCCTGACTGCTTGATTGAGTTCATTTTAAATGATACATAATGTCACGTACTGATAAAAATCGATGGATTATCTCAAGTGCAACCAATAAGTCAACTTCAATCTGGTGAGCTGCTGTGAGGTCTGACACTCTGCTATTTAGAGAAACAAACACAGTAAATTTAAACTGATCCTCTTAGGCAAGGGTGGAAAGTCCCTACTGAAACAAACTCACCTAACACTGGCAATGGCACTTTTTGCCTGCCTGCCTCCTTTGTGCCCCATAGGCTTGTGGGGGAACGTGGAGGCTCTGTATGCCCATTTGGCCCTGCCTTACAGCGGATGAGGTCACTCCAAATTCCCCCTGTCCCCTTATAGCCCCAGACGGGCCAGCTAAATGAGCCAACCACAGGACCTGACATAAAACAAAAATGGCTCTGTAAAAAGCTGCCAAGCTGATGTGACTCATTAAAAAATGCTGGCGCCAACTCTTTTAATTAATTTATCATTGTGTTTGGGTGGTGTAAAGTCCCTGCGTTCTGTTTTCAAACGTCGCCTCTGTGTGCTGTAGCTCGTTATTTTTTAGTACCTGCCCTTTTCACTTTCATTCTTTCTTTTTTTTTACCATATGAGTGTATAGTGGTGCTGCGGTTTACTGGGTGGCACTTCCTCCAGCTCATTTTTAATCAGACATTTGAGACTGATTTAGTCTTAAAATACTTACCTGCTGCTCTGATCTCTGCTGCCAATAGTTTCGCATCACTCTTTCTCTTCTCCTAATTATCCAGACGTACAGCATATGTAAAAGTCTGGGCACCCCTGTTAAAATATCAGGTTTCAGAACAATTCCCACCTTTAATGTGACATTTATCGTGTATTATTAGGGAATATTGGAACTATAAGTAGAAAACAACAACCTGTTTGCATAAATGTGCACTTCTAAACTAATACTTTCTTAAATTGTAAATCTCAGCTGTCCTTGTAGGATTTTATTTACATCTGCTCATTTGTGCCCTCTAGCTAAAGCTGGAGTTACAAAATGATCTCACTGTACCAATGCATCAGTCAGTAAAAGGATACAAAAAATGTATTTGAAATTATAAAAATGGTTGTTTCTCCAAAATTGAGAAAAAGACAAGTCAAAAGACAAAAGACAAGACAGGCTACCAAGAGCCTGACAGCAACACTAAACAAGCCAAAGGAATTTCTGGTTAGAAGCTTCAAGGTCTTTTTATGTCCGCTGTATATAACAGATATTAAAAAGTTTACTTGTGGCCTTTTTTGTTAAATGAAGCAGACAGAGACAGAAGGGAGGAAGACAGGTATCTAAGGTCCAATGGTTGGTAATTAAACCCCGGACACAGTGTTGAGAAGACAAAGCCTGGGTATGTGGGACATTGCTCCACTACTGCTCCACCGCTACACCACACCCCAAGATGCTGCTGTAGTCGCACCTCACAACACAAGCTGCAGGGGTCCGCAGAGAGCTTCTAAAGCATCAGAGGGATCGCATTGTTTAAAGGTATCAGTCAGGAGAAGTTATCAGAATAAGAGAAGACAGTCTTTTTGTGACATGAGGAGAAAATATGTCACAACAGTGGCATTGACAAAACTGATGAAAACACAAGAAGAAAATCAGTTCTGGCAAGTAATGGCCTTGAAGGTAAGGTTACAACAATTTTCCATAATCTTTAAATGTCAGAGCTATGATGTAGTGTGGCAACATGGAAGCTTTTTCTTCTCAAGAACAAAATCCAGCTCCAGCTAAGATTCACAAAAACATTTAGTAAATGTTGCTATGGTCTGATGCAAGCAAGGAAGAACCTTTTTGCCAATTCCATAAGGTAACACTTTGCCTGCAATGAAGCATGGTGGTTCAGCATCATGGTCTCGGAAAGAGGGTTTATTCAGCTTGAACTGGGACTTAGTCAAGGTGGAGGGAATTATGAACAATATTTTAAATGTCAGTCTATGTTGGCACAGAACCGACCCAAAACATAAACCCAAATAAACAAAAGAATAACTTCATAGGAATAAGATTAAAGTTTTTAATTGCTTGCAAGAAGCCAGACCTGAATCAGAATCAAAGTCTGTGGGGCGATCTGAAGAGGGTAGCACACAGCAGATGGCCTGAAAGATTTGGAGCATACAGAATGGTCTGTGCACACAATTTCAGACTCCAAGCAAAATGATGGGTGCACGGTTCAGGAGAACATCATAAAATTGAAAACTAGTACTCACTCCACATTAAAAGTGAAGGAAGGTTAACACTGAGAGTTGGTTATATCAATTTTCAGATGCAAACAGAAACCAGGTATTTTAACAGGGGCAGACGTTTATATCCTCCGTATTGTGCTGCCTTTATGAGTTCATAAAGGAGATATCCAAATAGGCCAATCACTAGGCAAGGAAATCCAGGCACACACACATACACACACATGCACACACATTATGAGCCTGAGTGCTATGGTGTTGGCAGCTCTGATTTTCCAGTATATACCTCTTCTCCCATTAGTCCCACTGTGAAACCTTTACTTTAATGTTATTGTGCGTTTGCAACAAAATGGAACTGCTGCATGGGGTCATGGTACAAGATGTATAAGCAGTAACAGGATAGAAAAGTAGGTGACTGGAGGAGGGTAATCCAAGCAAGTTTCAGTGATGAACTGGGAAGCAAGAGATCCAGAAAGAAGTGAAGAAGAGGGATGGTAGTCTGCGTTGGCAGGATTGGGGGTGGGTGCCTGTCGGCGGCTGCTTCTTCCTGAAACGTGGCCACCCGAGCCTGCCTGGGCCCTGGATGCACATGTGGAACAGTTTACTGTAATGGAACTCTAAATTAGTGGTGGTTTGAAGCTGCCTGCAGCAGTAGGGTGTAATTAACTGGCTCTGTTGAAAGAGAGAGAGCCAGAAAGAGAGGCAGGGGGGAGCCAGAGCCCTGGAAAAAAAGGCACAGGGTGAGAAGTGTGTGTGTTTGTGCTAAAGCTCTCACACACATATGATGTGTGGAGTTTTTTGGTGTTTGAATGCATGTGTATGTGTTAGAAAGTGTGTGTTGCATATGTGGAAAGCGTTCCCAGTTTTTTTTTTTTTTTCCCAGGCATGGCGCCACCCCTTAGTGCCCCCAAGTGCCCAGACCCCGTCACTGTTCCTCTGTGGGTTTTCTTCTTTTTTTCACTCAGTTCAGCAGTTCACCAGTTCAGCCTTAGATCTCTTCTCCCCCACCCCCCAACCCCCCTTTCATTTCTTTGTTTATACCGAATTCATTACCAAGATCTTTTCCCTGTCTTTTCTCCCAGATTCACAAGCCACAGCAGTCCCAAATTCCTTGGCTCTGCTCTTTTTCAAAGCCACATTTTAAAAAACAAGCTGATCACACCACCCACTCATGGAATCACTCTGAGGAAGTAAAAGGCTAAAAAGAAAACAAGTTTTTTCCAGGATTTTCCCTTTCTTGTGCTGAAAGTAAACAGTGGGGGCATAACGGCAGCTATGCGGCTGTGCCTACTGCGAATAGTCAGAGTGATGAGCGGCTCGCAGGAGGTCAGAGCCAAAATGGCTCTGTGGGATAGGACCCCGACTTGAAGAGAAGATAGTTGAAAGTGACAGCATCAGTTAGCAATCATTGGATCTCATTTTCCTCATCCATCGACCACCCCCCACCCCCTTCATACTCTGGACCCCGTGTCTGGGCCTCTGCTCCGGGGGGAAGAGGGAAAGAGGCTGGCTGCTGTGCTAGGCTGGCAGCAGAAACAGAAGAGGTCTTTATAGTAGAGTTCTGGTGATTTAAATCATATGGCATAGCCTGGAATCACAGTAAAAGTCTGGAAACTCTTCAAAATTAAAAGAACAAGAGCTCTCTCTCTCTTTCTTTTTCATTCCAATTTATTCTGCCTCTCTCCCTACTTTCCAGTCTTCCTTGTTATAGCGTTTTTCAAACTTCTTTGTTTCTTTTCCTCTCCTGAGCTCACACATTTATTTACCCCGCTTGTCTTTATCAGTTATGATTCGGGACGTCCGATCCTTCCTAACTTCCAGTTCCCTTCTCATTCTCTCACACCTGTTAATATGGACTTCACACATCCGTCTTTCATTAATACTACAGATGAACTTTTCACTCTTCCAGAATGTAGATAAATGCTAACATAAACTACAAATTTTACCCTTCAATCAATGCCAATTAGAAACAGGTTTTTCTAATTGGCATGGGATTTCTTTGTTTGAAGTGACGAATTTCTTTGTTCTCTCCTCAGAAAGCTGACTGGATAAGTCTTTCAAAGTGGACCCCTGCTTTCCTTCGACACATCACTGCTCACTCTAAGGACGCAGGAGCCAGCCCGGTGGAGGACTTCTTGAGGGGGTTTGAAGAGCCTTGTTGGCCTGCTGCGGACTCCCGGGTGCTTCATCAACATGGCTACCAACAGGGAGCAGCAGGTGGGTCACTTGACCGGTTTCCCACCTGCTGTCTACCCTTTCCCCTTCAACTCCATGAGAAGCCACTCACCCTTCGACCTGCTGGCCAACAGCAGCCTTTTTGGGAGATTTGGGGCTGACCTGCCGAAGGAGATGGCGGCTCTCTGTAAGTCATTTTTCATCACTGTGGGTTTGACTTGTCTTAACTCTCATTTGTCATTCGTGTCTCAGCTGTAGGTGCAATTACTGCACAGTGCAGTGCCTTGAAAATATATTCATACCCGTTAAAGTCTGTCACATTTTGTCATGTCTTAACCACAGACTTTGACATGTTTCATTAAGATTTTATGTGGTTGACAAACACAAACTGTCAAGTGGAAGAAAAATCATGAATGGGCTCTAAAGGTTTTTGTACAAATGAAAATCTAAAGAATGTGGCGTACATTTGTATTCAGGCCCGATTACTCTGATAAGCTGACATGAAATCCAATGTAACCAATTGCCCTTCAGAAGGCCCAGAGGTTTTTTAGAGGGCATTAGTGAATAAAGAGCATTGTGAAGACTAAGGAACATAAACAGGGCAGGGATTATGTTGTGACACGGTTTAAAGCAGTGAGAAGCAGCTAAGAGACCCATGGTAACTCTGGAGAAGGTGTAGTAATCCACAGCTCAGGTCAATCTGCTAAAAAATATTAGTGATGCACTCTACAAATCTGACCTTTTATGTAAAAGTGGCCTGAAGAAAGGTCATTGTTGAAAGAAAACTTGAACTTTTTTTGACCTACATACAAAGTACCTTGTGTTGAGAAAAACTATAACTGCACATTACCCTAAAAACACCAACCTCCTGGTGAAACTTTGTGGTGTCAACATCATGTTGTGGGGAACAGGAACACTGGCCAGAGTTGATGAGGAAACAGATGGAGCTATATACAGGCCAATCCTAAAATAAAACCTGTTAAAGGGTGCAAAAACCTCAGACTGGGACAGAGATTGGACCCTAAACTCAGCCAGAGCTACAATTTAATGGTTTGGATCGAAGCACATTATTATGTTAGAATGGCCCAGTCAAAGTTCAGTTAAAGAGTTAGGGTTAGCTAAAGCCAATTGAGAATTTGTAGCAAGACTTTTGTTCACAGACACTCTACAAGAAGTAAATTTGATAAAAGGTGATGCTATACAATGCTGTCTACTGGAGCTGCAGTAATTGCAGGTTTAGATTTTTACTTTGAACAACTTTTGAAAACCAAGTATTCCCATTCTTCCACTTCACAGTTACACTTTACTTTGTATTAGTCAATCACATAAAATGGCAACAAAATACATGGAAGCTTGTTGATGATAAGTTACCATATGTGAGAAAGGTCAAGAGACATGAATACACAGTAAATGACCATCAACTTAATTTTAGTCAAGTACCAGCAAACGATGTTTTTTATGCAAACTGGAATGTGGAAGATACAGCTATTTAAATTGTTCTTCATTATGTGTAATTTTGTAATAAAATGGAAAATGTCAGGGGCTGTTTGTGATATAGGATGAGTGGTAGAAAAAGAATGAGGAGGGAAAAAACATCTGCTTTCATCAATACAGTGATTACTCTGCTCCTGTGGTTTCCTTATATGCTCGGTGCTTGTAGATGATGTGGTTATGACCACACACTCTGGCTTCAGCTTCACCGATTTGTGTGAGTGTGGGTGTGTGTGCACGTGTGTGTGTGTTTGTGTGTGTGTATCTTTCTGTAAGGCAGACAACCCACAAGTCTGAAACAGGAGACAAAACAACATTCTTTCTTTCTGAGGTGATGAATAATAAGCAACAACAAATATTTGAAAATGAGCCATATTGCACTTTTTTATTCAGACAGAGTTTACCGCAAACCTATTTAAAGACAGAAAGGTGATCTGGAGACAGGATTCAAAGCACTTTTTTTACGCTCTTCTGATGTTAGGTTTGTCAATACGGCCACAGGAGGCGCTGTTGTTCTCTGAAGTGTGAAACTGGGATGATGTATGGGAAAACTAAGCACAAAGAGGAGATTGTTGGCCATCCAGAGCGTTTTTGTGACTTGCAAAAACTAGTCAGATTAGATGTATGGAGTAGATGCACATTGCTCATTGTTGAAAACACCTGCTTGTCTTTAAAACCACGAATCAACAACAGGATTCTGGGTCAGGGTAGATCCTTATTCAAAACCGCTGCAGCACGAGAACCAAATTAGGCTGTCCGTGTGAGAGAAAGGAAGGCTGAAAGAATGGAAACTTCTGTTGATTTAAAGGTAGGCAGAAGTTATTTGAAATCTGATCTGACTGAGGAGGTGGTGGGTGGTAATGATGGGTGTGGGTGGCAACAGCTGAGCACCCCCCTTCGCCTGCCTGTATATGCAGTCCCCCTTTCGCCCCAACCGCAGCATGCCTGAGCACCTCTCCGGCCTTTCAGCCGTCAATCACCACCTTACCCCCACCCCCTTCTTCCCATGGCTGCTGCCCACCTAATCCTCAAGGTATTTTCAGAGAACCAGAGTGCCTGAGAGAGAGAGAGAGAGAGAGAGAGAGAGAGAGACACCTGGGGGTAATGTCCCAATGTGGTGGAATCCAGGAACACGCCCTGCAAGAAAAACACACAGATGCACACGGGCAAACAGAGCATCAGAGGCAATCTTCCCACAGACTCTCTCCTGCTCTCTCTCTCTCACACACACACACACACACACACACACACACACACACAGCACTGCTTTCATCTAAAAAGTAGAAACATATCCCCTGATGCAGTGTCCCACCGCACTGACAGATGGATTCTTTTTGGGCTTTTTTTTAACCCTGGCATGAGTTGAAATAAAAACAAGTATCAAAGCACAAGCAGACGCAGGCAACCACATGCACTAGGTCTTTATACGCCACTGCTTGTACCGACACATCCACATTGGCAGTGGTATCATTCTCAGGGGTGAAAGGGCTGAATTCAGTCAAAGCTCGTTGTCAGGGCTTAAACGAGGCTGAAGCTGAAGATTAGGTCAAGACTACTGTGATGAAGAGCTTCTGCTTAGCTAAATGATATATTTTTTGCATTTCTTAGCTGAGATCAGTTAATAAAAAGGCATATATGTGTTGGCCCATTGCTTATTATCACTGTGCTTTGCAGAAGTATTCATACTTTTAAATTAAAACTAAGTAAACTAAAACTAACAGGAAATCACCCTGAGTGAAAACATGGTGGTGGGAGTTTTATGCTGTAGGGATGCTTTTCTTCGGCAGGGATGAGGAAGCTTGTCACAGTGGGTGGGAAACAAAGATGGAGCTAAATACAGGACAATCCTCTTAGATGCTGCCAAGGACGTGAAACTGTGGCAAAACTTCATCCTCCAGCAACAGAAAAACCCTAAACATACAGTTAGGGGAACAAAGGAATGGCTCACATCTAAATACATTTATTTGTTAGAATGAGTTAATCAAAGTCAAGATTTGAATTCAATTTAGTATCTGTGGGACAACTTGATATGGGATGTTCATAAAAACTCTCCATCCAATCTGACTCAGCTTGAGCTATATTACACAAACAGTTGAAAAAACATTTAGCCTGTAGGTGCAAACAACAATGATCACACACATACGTAAGAACAATTTAAGAGTAACTAATAAAGCCAACCTGCAGGTTTTTGGACTGTGGGAGGAAACCAGAGTACCCAGGGAGAACTCACACTTGCACAGGGAGAACATGCAAACTCTATGGTAAATAATCCCCGGGTCAGGATTTGAACTCAGAACCTTCTTGCTGCAAGGTGACAGCCATCTTTTATATCTGTTTTTGTCAAAGAAAAGAAAATCCTGTATTCCTTTCTTTTTCTCCACCTCACAATTATGCATTACTTTGTATTAGTCTGTCATGGAGACACATAATTCAAGTTTTTGGTTGTATCAGAATAAAATGTGAAAATCTTCTAGGGTTGTGGACAGCTTTGTAAAGCACTCAATAATAATTAGGATAAATAGTCAAAAATCTCATATTTCAGTGTATATTTAAAAAGTTGTTGAAATATCGGACTTTTTAAAGTATTGTTCGTGCTTTAATAAACAGACTAATTCCGAAAGCTCCAAAACTCCATAGCACTCTATCATAGTTTCCAGTGAAAATTGTGGCGGCTCAGTGGAAAACTTTATCAGCTTTTAAAACATCCCGTTGCTGAATCTCTTGTCAAGGAATGTTACGAGTCATTTTGCTGACAGCAGTCTCATTCCCTACTCTCTTAAAGCCTTGCTGGAAAGACAAAAGGACTTGGCCTGGACATTCCCCAGACTCTGTTTGTCTTTGCCTTCCACTTTTTTTTCGTGAAAAGTTCTCCTAACAGTCTAGCTCATTGTTGTCAGGCCTGTCTGTAGGCCAGACTGTGAAAATACCTTCCACATGCAGGGCACTGTGGATTATTCTGTGGGTTTTTGAGCAGGTATAAAGCTGTACGTTCTTGCTTAGCTTCAGAGCTTTACTTGTAGTAGGATGTGACAGGTACCAACCTTTGTTAGGCGTGCATTACTGCGCCGACCTGTCGGGGCACCTCTGATAATGACGCTCGGTTTTGGCACCAGAGTGTCCTTGGAAATACCAGTTCTGCACAGAGCTGTTTCTGTTTTTTTTTCACTGTCAATACATTGAGGAAGATGGTGCAGGAAATGTGAGTCATGTGACCATGTGGGTGTGCTGCAGGACTCCTGTCACTGATGCCCATACATCTGAATAAATGTAATCATCCATGACATGGTCTGACTGCTCTTTGTGCAGTTTGCAGTAGAGGCTGTTATCAGTTTACCCCTGTCATTATGGGAGCCCTTCAAACAAACAGTTGGAAGTCCATTAAGGCAGCTTACTGTGTGATAACATCGTCACTGAGCCCTGAAACACCTCTTTAAGCTTTTGCCAATCATGGCGAGAGCTCGGGCCCCCGAAGGCAGCCAGGGGGATGTTTTGCAAACCTAGTAGGTCATTTTCTTCAGCTCAAATGGGCTGCCCCAAAATTTCAACTCCTTCGAAAAGCGCTGACTTTCCATTCACACTGTTATTTGTAGTGTTATTCTAAGTAAAAAAAAAAAAAAAACTACACAGATGAAAGGCTCAGCTGTGAGTGACAGAGGAGTAGAGTTAAAAGTGTTAAAAGCTTTAATAGAATGGAAAAAACAGGTTGTTGAAACCTTTACAAACCCCTGCTCAGCTGTGCCCCTGGTGGAGGCTAGGTGAAAGGAAAATGTTTTTTTGCATAGTTCAAACATCACAAACAAAAAACAGGTGGAGAATATTTCATGCAGCAAAATTATCCCAGTGCAGTGACATGATTAAAAACATTCACAGTTGATAAAAAGGGTATCAAGAGACAACTGAGGGAGGACATCTTCGTTGGAGGCAAAGCAGAGCACAGACAGCCCACTGTAGCACATTTTCTATTTTTACAAGGGATTGGTTCCAGCTTGCCCTTAACAGAGGTGGGTAAGTTCTTGTTGATGTAGGTTTGGGTTTGTTTGGATGCACGTATCCGTGGTTCGGTGGGTGAGCTGTATATTTGGAGAAAGGGAGGGAGATGGAAGAGAAAGTGATCTGTGCAAAGAAATGAAAATATGGCCGTAGCCCTGCTACCTCTCACATGCAGGTAGAAACTTCTTTATACTGTCAAGAAATGACACGTTTATATTGAAACGGAAAGAGGCACCTGGTTATATATGAGTATTCACCTTTGTGTTTGTTCTTGAGGGCAAAATTAATCTGGATCTGGGGGCCAGTTTGAGGTTCAGCAGAAATATCACAAGCTCATAAACACAGAAGACAATCACATCCAAGATTACAGAATGCATCTAATGTGCCTTGCAAAAGTATTCAGACCCCTTCAACATTTCACATCGGGTCACATCACAACCACAAACTTCAATGTATTTTATTGGCATGTTATATGATGAAATAACACAAAGTAGTGCATTATTGTGCAGTGAAAGGAAGAGGATACACAATTTTAAAATCTCTTTACAGATAAAATAGTGTATGGATTTGTACTCAGTCCCCCTGAGTCGATGTTTTATTGACTCACCTTTTACTGCAGTTATAGCTGTAAGTCTCTATGTATGTCTCTACTAGTTTTGCACATCTGCAGGCTTACATTTGTGTTCAATTTTCAAGTCTTGCCACTGATTCTCAATTGGATTTAGGTCTGTACTTTGACTGGGCCATTTTAGCACAGGAATATGCTTTGATCTAATCCAGGGATGCCCAACTTCACTCCTCGAGCTACAGTACTTTCTTGCAACTTTTGGATGCATCCCTGCTCCAATACACCTTGAGGACTGGATTTGATCACCCCTGATCTAAACCATTCGATTGCAGCTTTCTCTATATGTTAACGACTGTTGTCCTGAGGGAAGATGAAGTTGAATATGTTTCAGGCCTTTTGCAGCTGCTAACATATTTTCTGTCAGGATTGTCTTGTATTTAGGGCCATCCAACGTCCCACCAACTCAGACTGATGAAGAAAAGTCATCCCCACAGCATGATGTTGCCAGATATATTTAAACTATTGATAGGGCAGTCAGTTGAGACTTGAGTAAAACCGTTGCAAAAATGCTTAAATAATTCAGTGTTATTTTAGCCTGTATATAAATCACTGTTATGCATCCCGATTCATTAAGTTTGGGAAGAACAAAATAAGAGTAAACTTTCACAGCAGCACACAGCCAAACACATTTACTAGTGTCAGGTCTTTTTTTTTTTTACATCAATTGTGTCATTGTTTAGAGCTGAAATCAAGCTTGAAATACAAATTCAGTTACTTGAGCAGTCCTAGGTTTAAACTTGGACTAAGAAAAACTACACAAAAAGCAAAGATTTGGGAAGAGCACAGGGCAAAGAGTAGTCGCCTTGCAATGCAAAAGTTGTGGGTTTAATTCCAGCTTCCTCCTGCCACATGTCAATGTGCCCCTGGGGAAGGCACTTAACCTCAAGTTGCCTACAGATCTGCCTATCAGTGTGTGAATGTGTGCATGTTTGTGAGTGCGAATGAGTTAATGTAGCTCTAGTGTAAAGCGCTTCGACTGGTCGATATGACTGGAAAACGCCAAATAAGTTCAGTCCAGTTACCATTTACTATTCCACTTATTGCAAACATTTGAGCTTATTCTATCTCTAAATCTTTTAAGTAGTTTGAAGTTGATCTCATTAGTCGTCTTGTGTCTTTTTCCACCCAATATATCGGAATAAGTCATACTTATAGATTCTGGTTAGCGCTGACACAAGTGCCAGCACTTCATGAGAGAAACCATTGTTCCTGTTCCCACTGCTCTCTGGGATTTCTGCTTCTGTGACCGTGATCTACATGGCAAATTAGTCATGCTACGGCTGTAGGATTTGTGTTTGTGTATCCCTGGGTGATGACAGCATGTGCAGAGCTGTTTGGATGCGTCCCTGACCTATCGGTGAGATGTCTTTTATAAACAGCTCAGCGTCGTCTGACAGCCCTTCTTTCATCTCTATGGGCAACCACCAGCTTCAAGATGACAGCTCTCTGCATCTTTTTTGGAAACCAGTTCCTGAGAATGGTTGCGTAAAGAGCAGGAACTGTCAGTAAAGGCAACTTTTTGGCACTAGATAAAGAATACAGATACACTGATCAGGCTTTTTTAAGGTCAATGCCCATTTCCATATTGTGTCATATTGTATATCTGCTGATTCCGAACCTTTTTTTTTTTTATCAGGAATAACAGAAAAAAAGATGCTGCAAGTTATTTATAGAGGTAGTGGTTTAGAATACAACACAAAATGAGGGAATTAAAAAAAATAATAAAAACTGCATAAAAGTATATGCTGTTGGTTGATGCATTAAAAGACTAAAAATGGTGTTCCAATCATAACTGGATCAAGCGAAAATTGTCTGATATCGATCTCGGGATGATAAATTTACAATTAAAAATTAAAAAGAAATTCATAGGAAGGTACCTGCAAAAAAGCAGCAGTTGTGATCAACAACATCTTAATCATAACACCCTTGTTATAATTTTAACCCAGTAGCAAGGAAAAACATTAATATCCACTAGCCTAAATGTGTTACTTTATGCCCACATATGAGGTCTTTGTTGCTTTTCTGTGCCAAGTTAAATAGCTGCATGTGTCATGGCATTTGGTGAAAAAGTTAAAAGGTCAGAGCTAAGTTTAATTCTCATCATGAATACTTTTTTTGCACACATTTAGCTGTTGTGTAACATTTAAAAAAAAATACTAACTACATCAGACTGCAGAGCAACGTGAGGTCCATTAGACATCCTCAAATGAACATCCTAAAAAGCAGACTCTCCACGTATAAACAGAGAGATGTGGGTTACTGAAAGTTTTATTTTCTTGCTAAAATATAAAAAAGTCATACAGTATATAGACCTGAGTATTTATTTACACAAATGTAAGGTGTGCATTCAGTTTGTGAAAAGCAGAGCCTCACAGATATTTTAAACAAAATGACTATAAATTATAAACCACATGCTTAAGGTTAGGCAAATATGATAGATTAAGTTAAAACAACATTGTAATGAAATAACTCATCAGAACTGCCTGCAGAATCCCACCCCTTTGTGCTGGACACACAAGCTCTAGCCATGATTTTAACATCTGGGAGAAAAACTCAGTGAGTGTTTTTGTGACACTGATTGTAAGCTCAATATTTGCTGTTCTGATTTTATCAATTTAAATCCTTTAGCTTGAAATTTTCTTGCCTTTTTTATTATTCTTTTTTATTATTTCTCTTTTTTCTTTGCAATCTTGAGCCAAAATTTCCCAAGTCCTGGAAACTTTCTTGCACCTTTTATATGAGTCAGGTCAGTGTGCACACTTGTGTAAGTCTGCTGTACGCCTGCGAATATGAAACGTCTACAAGGGTTGCTGGTAAGTCAAAGGCAGCAGAGTGTTCTACAGCGTCGACATGATGACAGATGAAGATAAAGAGGCTACTATTAAAAATGGGAGGGGTATGTTTTCAGCCGGGCTTTTGCTGGCACACGCAACATAGTGAACGTGCAAGAGGCAGAAAGAAAGGCTGAACTTTTTAAAGTTGTGGTGGGTGGGTCCATGGGAACAATATGGGAGTTGGGGGTTATAAATTTGGCTGAATAGCTATGAGATCTGTCACTTCTACTGCAGAAAACATAGGCTGCAGGTCATGACAAGGCAGATAGAGGCAAAGAAAGAGTGGAAAATACTTCTCTGAAAGATGGCCAAGGCTGATTACTGTCTAAAAAGTAGCTCTGTGGTGGGACCAGCATGTGAACAGAGGCAAACATGGCGGCTTATAAAACAAGACCTCTCTCTCTCTTTCTCAGAAGCAGTGTGTCACTTTCCCTACAGATAGAGGAGAGTGAGGCTGATGACTGGATAAGGTGTCTTTGCATATTAAGTTTTAAGGCTATATTAAGGAACAACCGATGTGATAAAAAAGAACACCTGAACTACACTAAAGCTGCATAATAGCATCACTTTCCATCATCACTGTGTGTAATAACACAATCACAAAAGACTGCTTGGATGTAATATTTGGTTGGCTTTTATAATTCAGGTGCAATGCATTAAAAATCTCCTTTTTAATAATATATTTGGCCATTTGGATGGACTTTCACTATCCTGAATGTTTATAGGTGACTTAGATCTTAGTGATTAAGATCAGAGAGCTCAGAGAGACTGGTAGGGGTGTCCTGAGGATAGGAAAGGAAGAAAGTAGTCAGGAAAATTATTGCAATATTTAACAGTAATAGTGCAATTGTATGTTTTTTTTTCTAATGTTGTGCGTAAAAAGGTCGATAGAGCAGAGAAATAGGTATCCAACATGTCAGTGTTTATCTCAGCAAATATATTAGAAATGGGTTTATTGATTGACAGTTACACCAGATGTTGGTAGCAACCAAAGTTATCTGCACATACATTGATATCAACCCAAATTAGTCCAAATATTAAGTTATATGTAAAACACTTTGTTGGATTTAGGATATCTTTTTGCATGCATTGCTCAGGTGTGATTTTGACCCATTCCTCCTCACAAACTGTTCTCACATCTTGAATGGTCTGGGGGCCTCTTCTATGCACTCTGGCCTTCAGTTCGTTCTTTTCAGGTCTTTCCATAGATTTACAACTGGGTTCTTTTCATGTGATTCGTCCATTCTTGCGTTTTTATTTCTCTTCTCCATTCATGCTTCCCTAAATTATATGAAGTCTGCTTGGGCCATTTGATGAAAATCAACCCCACACAATGATCTTCTCAACTCCAATCTTCACTGTTGTTGAGATGTTTTAGAGCACTGTTTTTAACCCTGGTCTTCAAGGCACATGGCCCTGCATCTTTTAGATGGCCTCTGCTTTAACACACCTAAATTTAGGTCACTGCAAGTAAGCAAAAACCTGTTAATCCGCCATCAACTGATATCAGGTGTGCTGAAGCAGGGGCACATTTAAAACATGCAGGGCAGTGTGCCTAGAGGACCAGGGTTGTAAAACACTGCTTAAGAGGAATGTGCAATGACATTCAAAGAGTGAAATTGCCGTCTCATCAGGCCTGATTATATTCTTCAAAATTTAAACAATTTCAACATGCTTCTTCTTCTGCAGTGGAGTCTTGTGTGGTCAGCACGCATAGAGAATGTGGCTGTTAAGAGCATTACTTAAATGTTTTCTTTGAAAACTGTATCTTTCAAATGGGGGTCTCTTTGAAGCTCTCTGTGAGTGGTAAGTTGCTCTTCAACATCTATTCTGATTATTTTTTTTTATTTCCGTCAAAATTCTTAGAAGAAGCAACTTGTCGTGTGTTGTTTATGGTGAAATTATGGTCTTTCATCTTCCGGACTATGGCCCCAGTAGTGTTCACTGTAACATTCAGTAGTTTATTATTATATCTTTATCCGATGGCGTGATATTGTTTTGCAACAATAAGGTTGTAAAGGTTCATGAGGCTTCTCTTTTATCCATCACAAGATGCCTCTTGTGTGATATCCTATTAATGACAAAATGTTTTTATAGGCCATCAATAAGGACTAAATCAGCTTATAGTAATTTGGGAATTTCATATCAACATCTTCATTAGAATTATATTCTCTGAGAAAAATGTTTACAAGTTCAACACTGTATTTTATATTTAGGCATACGTTTTCCCTCTTAAATAAAAAAGCCATAAAGCATATGGCTCTGCATAAATGTGAATAAAATGTGAGGGGTTTCTGTGTAACTTGAATCCGACTGAACTGGGAGAACATATTGGACTGGGGTTTATTGCCCCGATCATCTCCAGCAATCTGCTTAAACAGGTCCAAACACTGCTCATTTGCCAAATGAAAAAGTGGAAAAAAAGAAGTCTACATTCCTCTGTCAAAGTCACCATGACTTTAAAGTTAGGGGCTCGTCTTTATTACCTCACACAGAACTGCGTTTTTTATGGTTTGGCTGAAACCTGAATAGCTGTATACAGAGGAAGTGATAACAATGTGTTGTATATGTCTTATCTGTAATTGGCATCAAAGTGTCAGACAGTAGTAAAGCCTGATTTTCCTAGGCTGCTGCTTGCGTGCAGTTAAATGCACACTGTCCAGCTGTCCTCTCTGTAAAACAAAGTTGAAAAAATTGGCTCTTACCGCTCAAAAAGGTTTTAAGTGCTTTCTTTTTTAAATCACTGGTATTAAACTTACTTGAGTGTAGGAGCCAGCACAAAATGACCAGCAATTTGGCAGTCAAATAGTAGAAATGAAATATTTCCAAAAACCAGAAATGAATACAGAGAACTTTGTCAACTAAAACAAATCATGCAGTCAGTTCCGTAGGGAACTTGATGAAATGGAGAGTATTTACAGAAACAGAAGGGAGAGAAAGGAAGGATTAAAGGAAAGAAAGATGGAAGGACTTGTGAGCCAGATTTGGGGAGAGAAAGAGGGAGGGCAGGATAAGTTTGGGGGGAAAGTTAGTGGCCCTGTGGGGGTTTCTTCCAGAGTTCAACATCTCTGACTGGGGAAGGAAGGGGAGGAAGCAGGGGGAGGGAGGGGAACTACCTGGGTCAGCAGCAGTATGGAGTATGTGTAGATTAGATGTCTAAACTGGCTCGGCGAACTCTCCAAAGCTCTGAAAGGCTCTCATCTCTCAGAGCTGGTTGCCATAAGGGGAGAACATGTGATGAGGTTAGTGGTCTCGGTTACCGCCTCAAAGACCGTCAAAAGAAATGTTAAAAATTAGAGGAATCGGCAAGGCTCCATATATCTAAAAAGAGGAGGAGTCTCTAGTGTGAGAGCATGATAAAAAGTGATGGTGTTGCAGCTCGTCGGTCCAAAAATCTATTACACGTTCCTTTTTTGAGCACCTGGGGATTATCCAGTTTTTGGATGCTGGATGAAACTAGCTGCTAGGCAAAAAAAGGCAAGGCAGGAGGAAGACGAAAGATGAGAAAAGAATGCATCATAAAAGGATTAGAAAAAGTTGGACTTAAAAAAATGCATTTACAAACCATGTTATTATTATTAATTATTATATATATATATATATATAGGGATAACAATCTAAGTGATGATAGAAAGTTTTTAAAGTGCATAACATAGGAGCCCAACAAAAACAAATAGTTCTTAAAAACATAACTTACCCAATATCAAATATATTATGTTCAGTACACCAGTTATAAGTAATGAAACTGGCAACCTCTTAGCCACTTAATCAATTAAGGCGTTTAAAGCTGAAAGGCAAGAACGACAAAAAAAAAGTTGCTACTTCCACTCTTGTTGTCATAAAGCCTGCTTTTATGACCTGACAGCTGTACGAAGAAACACATAAAAACTGCTGATGTTGTTTACTGTCAGATGGAACAAAAGAGCTCTTTAAATGTATGCCTGTCTGAGGGATCAGTGCGAGCTGCAGCCCACGTTTGAGTCTGACTTGCCTGTATGTGGCGACTTAAAATAACAAACCAAACGTCTCAGAGCTGGAGACTCGCTTTTGGGTCAACAAACACCGTAATGAAAATCAATTTAAATGGCCAGAAATGGAAAAGCGTGTTTTTTTTTTCATCAGACAGGAGAAGAGAGAAGTGTCAGACAGAAGGAGGGAGAGAGAGAGAGGGAGGTAAGGAGTAAGGGCACAAATTATGCTTCTAGAGAGTGTAGCCCGCAGCACAGATTGACAGGAAATGGTGTCTTTTTTGCCTTCTGGGCTGTACCACTTGTACCGGTTTGACAGGGGTGGAGATGAATGTGCAGAGCTCACAGAGTCAGCCTATTCTATTATCATATATCTCCCATTGTATCAGGCTGTTTGCTTTAGCCCAGCCAGAGTCTATCAGCCTGCTGAGCAACAGTTAGGACCAGTGTCAGGCTTATTTATTGACTGCGGACTGCCTATTGATTTCCACTTGATTTACTGTCGCTGTGAGGGTGCTGCTGCTTTTTTTTTAATTGAATTGTTTTCATCAATACTCTGAACAGTAAGAGTGAAAAGAAGATGTAGACGTTGCATGGCAGGAATACGAGTAATGCGAGAGTTAAGTCATGACTTGTGCAGTCTGCATCCTCGCATCAGCTTCGACGAGTATAAATCACAAATGAGGTCAAGTGAGCCTGCGAGGAGTGTGTCTTGCACATGGTGTGTTTGTATACTGGAGGTATTTGTCTGTGTAAATGCACTGCTGGGATTGAGCAAGGCAGCCCTCATTCATCACTGCAAAAGTACCTCCAGAGGGGAAAGGCAGAAAGCACTGCCCTGTCCTCTGTTCTCTTGAGCAGACGGAGAGGAGGGAGAGATTCAGTTTTTTTTCCCCCTGGCATCTGGTTTCTGGGTTTAGCCACATCACAATGTTCTTCCTCTTCCTCTCTCTCTCTCTCTCTCTCTCTCTCAGTCTCAGACTCTCTTTGACACGGACATACACACCAGGCCAGTGGCTGGGGCTTTAATATGGTTATGATTAGAGACGGGAGGAGGGAGAGAGAGAGGGGGGGGGTCTTCTCAGTAGGAGGAGGGGAAGGCGGGGAGAGCGGGGGGGGGGATCATATTTACTGCAGAAAACTGGGGGAGGTGCAGTGTGGAGACAGACATGAAGCAGATCCGACATGGAGATGCTTGCGAAAGGGGTGTTTGTTTGCATTAAACATACATGCAGCGGGGGGGGGGGGAGTAAAGTTTTGTCCTTTGAGAAAATCGGTTGTTCCTCTCATGCGAGCTTCGCTGCCGGACAGCTCCCATCGCTCCTCCCTCCACTCCTTGTCGCTCCTCTGTTCTCCGCCCTCTCTGGCATTCTCTTCGGCTCTCTCCACCCCCTCTCAGAGCGTCATGCCTAGGCAGTTGGTTCACTCCGCTGTGTCTGGGGCTCAGGGAGAACTCTGAGAGGCTGTTATTTAGGTCTGTTACAGCGCACCGAGCAGTGGGTGGGTAAGGCAGACAGCAGCGCCCAGGAACCAGATCAGCATTCCAGTCGGGACAGAAAAGAGAGGGGGGAAAGCTCGGCATCTTGAAGGGACAGAGAGTGACAGCGAGAGAGAAGTTGGAGAGGAGGGAAGCGGGTAGAGATTGCTGCTGCGGGTTGTGTTGTTGTTGTCATTGCCTAAGAGAGTGACGTGAGCAGTGGAAGCAGGACAGTAGCGGACGGCAGGTCTGAGCGCTCGTAGTGATTTGTTCCACGGGCTGGGGAGGGGGGCAACATGTTCGACTGCATGGAAGCCCTGGGAATGGGCCCCCGTCAGCTCTATGATGTCACCAGCCGCGGTGCGTGCATGCTGCGGAAGGCGAGCCCCTTCTTCCCGGCTTTGGACCCCTTCGCCTGGACAGGCAGTGCCAGTGTTCAGTGTAAGTGGCTTCCAGCTTGGTTTCATGTGTGACATAGTCAGGCGTTCTTTCTATTTCTCTCTCTCTCTCTCTCTCTCTCTCTCTCTCTCTCACACACACACGCACACACACACACACACACACACACTCTTTCTTGTTGCTGTCTTGTTTATCCCTCAGGGCTCGACCAAGGGGGCTGCTGTCAGGGGGCTGCAGAGCAGGACAGGAAAAGACTGGGACAGACAGTCTCTTCTTTCCTCTCCTTTCTTCACAGCCAATTTTAGCTGCCCGGAGGTTGAAAAAAGAAACTTTTCGCAGGGATGCCCAGTGAAAACAGTTAGCTGTGTTTGTTTATTTCAGTGACCCTATAAGAGTCAAGTTTCCGTCACAATGAGAACCACCTGAGGTTTGACCTTGCCTTGTCAAAGTAGAGTGACAAGAAGCAAACTCACACCAAAAACTATATCTTCCACATGCTCTTGTTAGTTTGATGAAATAATATAAGCTGTGAGAGTTTTCTGTTGCAGCCTTTCTGTATCAGGTATTTGGTTTATGATAATGGATAGCCAAACAGCCACGAAATAATAAGCTGATTAATTATTTAGTGAATAAATTAATGAAGAAAAAGGAGCACACACCAAGTCTTGACAAAGCAAAGAGGCCAGCCTTCTCTGTTCTCTCTTTTCCCCTGTCGTTGTTCTGTCTGACTTAAGAAAAGCCTTTGTTACTTAAACCAACTGGGGTCCATTTTTCTACACCCTTCAGTGTGGCTGCTACTGCCACGTGAGTGTGTGACAGTGGGAAAAACAATGGCTGTAAGTGGGGTGGACAGTGGAGTGGAAAACATTCAAGAATGTATGAGAAGCTGGAGGTGATGTGGGATTTTTTTCTTTTTCTTTTTTGCTTTCTTCTGTTAGCTTATCCTTCTGCTTTTTGTTCCTCGTTACTGCTTCTCGGTGGGGTGAGACATCTGTCTTCATTAATCGTGAAGACACCAGCATTTCAGTGGCCGTCATGCACACTGGCTGAGCTTTAATGAAGACAGATGCCCTGTCAGTGGAGGCTGAGGCCAGAGGGGACTTCAGCCAGCCCCAGCATGCTCTGCTCTGCTTAGAGCTTGGGGAAGCTCTGATGATAACAAGACAGCATTTGTTTATTTAATCAGGCCTTTCTATTTCATATATTCACACACATGGATTCCTTTATAAGAAAATCAGCACTCTAGATTACAGAAGCACATTTTTCACTCTTTGGTCCTCAAAATCAAAAATGCAAGAAGTGCTGAGAAGCTGCTCCAAGGGTGCAAGAGCCAAGTCTAACAGAGCAGAGCAAAGTGGAGGCTTTCTTGGTGTACTGTTTCAAAACCCTCTGTGCCCAGTAACCTTTGTAAACAAGGCCGCCTTATCACCATACAACGAGCCATAATGCCTCTCTTTGCTGAAGCGGTTGCCCCTCATTGTCCTCATCAATGAGCCTGATGAATTGATGTTTGAATCTGATATCTCATTAAGCTCAGCCAGCTGCAACACAACAGAAGGACCTGCCTGGCTCCTTATGCCATGCTCACAGAGGCATGATCCCTGCATACCAAATTAACTGCTGTTTTTCTGAAAAGAAGTCACTTGACTCCGGCGTGATGCTCGTAAATGAATCAAACCGTTCTTTTACTTCAGTAAAAATAGTTTTATTCATTAGCAACGCAGAAATAAATAGAAATTGTAATCTTCTTTAACAAAATGAGCTACATCTTTCAGCAGATGAGTGTAACCTATTGTCTTGGCAGTAATTCTGCAATAGTGATAAGTTTCACTGCTGCTGGCTGTTAGCCAGGGACAATCGGCTGGCTTACAAGTGCGCGGTCAGTTTTCCTATTTTTTTGTCCACTTGTAGGGAGACCTCAATGTCAGGGGTTAGTCAGAGGCTATGGCCTGGCCAGTGTCAAAGCTGCTGCATGTGTGGCTTGCTGAAAAGGGGACCCTTTCAACCAGCCCGGCCTGTGTAATGCTCTTAAGTGCCTTATGCCATGGAGCTGGTACTACATCTGAGCTGCCCCACACATAGGGATAATGGATACTGATTTAGTCAAACGTCAATGAAAACTGAATTAGTCAACTTCTAGAGAAGCCATTTCAGGAAGCCTATGCATGCCAATCCCTTCACTGTCAATTTGTATTTGCTAGAAGAATGAGGCAATTACGTTTAGCAGTTGTGAGGGGTCAAAAAGAGGGAAAGTGTGTTTTTCTCATCGACATACACCCGTAGCTCAATCTCTCTTTGCACAGTTTGGGTATTAATGCTGGTACTCTCACTCTCATGTGTGTCTCTTACACTTCCACAGTCACACACACACACACCCTCACTGCTTTCCCCCTAATGTTCTGTTTGGAGGTGATCTGAGGAGTTAATTAAAATAAGGGTGTACATCTCAGCCGTAGTGGCAAAAGAAATAGTAGCTGCCTGTGACCGCTTGCTGGTCTGATCATTTTCTCCCTGATAGAAGTCTGCAGTTATTTCATTATAATTACAAAAGATTCAATTAAAAGATTAGGATGCCTGAGGGGGGCTGCTGGGTATCCATATATAGCAGTATATTGTTTGGGAGGATGTGTGTTTGTATTTGTGGAAGAGATAGGGAGAGGTTTTATGTAATACTGTTTCAGTTCTGTAAAGGAACTGCAACTGTAATTATGTACATATACATGAATTGTGTTAATTCATTCATGTTTTTATCAAAACAAAGTGGTGAAGTTAAAATAATTTAGATGGTTGAAGTTCTCTGAGCTGTAACGAACACACAAAAGGGATTATGCTTGCTGCCAGAAATAAGGGTTTTGAAGTTAAAAGTCCATGAGAAGTAAAAGAAAAACTCTTCTTTGTTTGGGTTTAGAAAGTTTACTCAAATGGCAACTCATTTTGCAGCACAAAGAGCTTTTATATCTATAGTAGATATGCACTAAGCACTATTTTGATCTTCATTTTTATGTAATTGTTTTGGCACGCTGATTGTGATTTCTCTTTAAGAACTTTAATATAAGAACAACATTTAAACTATATTTTTGGCCTTTCAGCTGTAAGTGGTAATTTATCATTTATAGGATGAGAGCAGGTAATGTTACCGATTAAACAAAAAAAAAAACGGACAAAATTGTTATAATTCGCCTTTAGCATCTCAAATTAGAGATTAATGTGGTTAGCATTGCTAAAATAGCCATCTCTGTACATATTTCCTAGGAAAGTTAGATTCTTACCTTGTCTCTTAGATTTTCAAAAGGCACCCAACATTTCTGTAGACTGCGTGCTCCATGACTTAGGCTTAAAGCTTAGCCCGATCAATGTCTCTGCAATACTTCCTGCCTTCCTGACATTTGCTGAAAGTCTTGTTCTCCCTCGCTCTCGCAGGCTGAATAAATTACAGGAATGTACTTCATGTTTAAACACCTTGCTGTTTTTCTTCCCTCGGTAACAACTTCCACACTAAAGAGTGTTGTTGTCAACCCAACACAATAGCAGCACAATCCGATTTTTGAGTTCCCATCCAGTTGGTCACTGGTCAAGCCGCAAGCTAAAAATCATCCACAGCAGTTTGCCTGTCCATCTCTCTCTGATAAACTTGTATTATATTTGATATAATGGTCATTTAATTTCATAATGTATTGTCTGTTGCAGCTGGAAAGTATTTTTATAGCGTCAGGACCTTTTTAAGATCGACTTGAGTGGTAGTGTTGCACCTCCCTATTCACAGATCTCTCTCACCCCACAGTAATAGCCGAGCCCATTAATGGGCAGAGCAGCCTATAAATAAACAGTCTCAGTCATTGCAGTTGCCTAAAGTTTTTTTTTTCCATGTGCTCATTTTCATGTGAGTCTTTGCTTATGCATAAACAATAAAGAGGTAATTAGTTATTGCGTATGTAGAGTCTGTTTTAATAACTCCTACATGTTAATGTATGGTGGTGTTTATATGTCTGTCGGGGGGACATTGGGCACACAGACTGCATGTTAAATGCAGAGACAGACAATGTGCCAGGGCTGGATTCCTCAAGTCCGTGCTGGAATCCAGCTCTGCTCTAATAACAGTTTATAGCCCCCTCAGCAGCGTCAGTCACACCACTGTAAATAAAACTCATCAACCGCAGTGTGGATGCTGAACCATGGACTGGTTGCTTGCGTTTTCCTGAAGATTGTGGTGAGTTATTTTTTCCCCCTGGGAGTGTGTTTCACAAGCCTGTTGACTCTGTAACATTATGAGAAATCCTGCTCAGCTGATGGTCTGTGAAGGTTCCTATGAGGCAAAATGTTTGAGTTCAGTGTAAAAATGTGAACTTTTGAGAGTTGTTTCACAATGTTTTGCTGGTTCAAGTTATTGTGGCAGCCCACTCCTACACCCATGTCTGGCTGCTTCCATTGTAGCTGTTTACTAAGAACAGCTCTCTGGCTGCTAAGCACATTTTTCCTATGAACAAAGACGTGGGTAATTGGCAAACTTTGTGTGAATGTGTGGGCTTTACTAGAACATGCACCTGAGAGTTGTATATGTGAGAACATGCATGGATGTTTTATAGAATATACATTTAAGCACTCGAGATCAATGCGTTTACTTGAGACGAACAGTTCCGTCACCAACATGTTATTGACCGACAGCCAGGCTCGAATGTTGCTAAGGGGTCCACTGTTATGAGAAACGATGGTGTGGACTGGAAACCCAGGAGAGGCTGACTGTCTTGCCTCTGTGTATGTCTGAATGGGTTGTGTTTACACAGCCGACAGGGCAGGGAGTGGTGAGCGACTGGTGTCGGACAGCTATTATCTGAGCTCAGAGGTGGAGAGTGATGGGGTGGGAGGCCTGTTGGAGTTGTTTTAGCTCAAACATTAGTCAAATTCTGCCAGTGTGCGTATGAGCAACTGCCATGAACATCCCCGTGGTGATGGTGCATTAGCTCATTTGTATATGCTAACATTATATGATTTGTTTGTGTATCTACGTGTCCATTTCAGCATGAGCGTGCCTTTGCTTGTATTCTTTGGCAGTGTGATCTGTGAGGGGGAACAGGTGTGCGCAAACCGACATGTCTGTAATTGTGCGCTTGTAGCTGCTGGTTTTAAATAAGATGAATGGCGCCGGAGAATTTCATAAATACCCTTATGTGTATCTGTGAGTGTTTCTTCTTGTTTGTGTACAAGAAACAAGGTCACTGTGAATAATGAAGTTAAACGGGATCACATGTAAGGAGCCTTGTGTTCAGCTGGTCAGTAGCAAGAGTACTATCCAGCCTAATGTCATAATTAATGTTCCCATTTTTCAATTTTGTTATAACGAGGTATCTCCATATTTTATAGATTATTTAATAAAACGAACATAAATAAACCATTAAAATAAGTGAAATTTGCAAAAATTATATTTGGGTATATTTTATTCAATGTTTTTAAGTAGAACTGATAAAATGTTACTTATAAATTCCATTGAAATTTAAATTGGTAAAATTTCAACCAATTTATAACATGTACTTAATAATTATTATATTGGTAATTATTCTACCAAAAACTCAAAATACCACCGGATCAATTATTTAAAAGCTGCGGAGCCTTCTTCGATGCAGATTTGCCTGACATCTCAATTAGGCAACTGCATGTACAAAACAGGGTAATAACTCAAGAACTATTTCCTTTTTTACTTAAAAATAAGAGTTTTAAACATAGATAGGCCTACATGCTGTCCAGCTAAAAGGTACTCACCTCCTCCTCCATGTAGGTAGCTTTGACTTGTATCTTCAAAGTTACATAATGACTGCATGGTGCTTCGCAAGACAGAGCTCCCTTTGATGAGAAATATCAATATATTTTAAATTTGCAAGAACTTGTCCCTTGAGATCTCATCAAATTCCCAATAATATATTTTTTAAAACTATTCCAACCAGGAGGTATGAAAGTTTTTCCCAGACACCCACAGCCAGGTGCTTTGGCACGTACTGCCTCAGAGTTAAGAAGCTGGCTAAGCCATCTAAGACTGGATTCAAATGTAATGTTTGCTCCTACACAGAACCTTTCTCAACCACAAGTCTTACAACACTTCATAACTTTTACTAAGGTTATAAATTAATTCATAATACAACCCATATAAACCTCTTCTCAGCCGGAGACTGCATATGACTAAAGAGAATTACAGTTGATAGGACCATCATCTTCAGTTAGATGCTACTTTTTTGTTTCCTATTTAGACTTCTGATTATAAATTAGAATTTACCTTCAACATGCCATATAAAGGCAAGAATTAGGAGGTTATAAAAGCCATGTTAACACCCTCATTGATTCAGCGAAGTAGTTTTCTCTGAAGCTGACACAAAAGGTGCATTATCACTCACGCACATGACACACTCTCACGAGCAGGCACAGGAAAAAAGAGCACATGCTCCTCAGTGGTTTCAAACAAGCTGATAATATATTTCCTCTTTAGCATGACCTGTAACTGATTGAGAGTTTAATCTGTGATCAGGCCTGAGTTAAACAGCTTGCAACAGTTGGACAATAAACCAGAAAGAAAGAAAACAGTACATTCCTCTTTTGTCTCAACAGAGCGGGCAGCACTGCCTCTGTCAGTGACGTATTCATGCATGTTAATGCAGTGAATGGTTACAGACGAAAAGAGCAAAAATTCAACACTTTTTCTCCACACGCCAATTACCCGCTTAACTTCCTTTTTCAACATCTTGCAGGAGGAAATGAATCACAGAATGGCTTAAATCTAGGCATTCTTGGAGTTTATGAAATCTCCACCCAGCCATAAAGTTGGGCAACAGGTTGGCGGTTGGTTGCCAAGCAAGAGTGAAAAACTTTCACATGCATCATTGCTCCACTGAGCCACTCAAAGCAGAAGTTTCTCAGCGACTTCTACATCTGATATGGGCCCAGAATGTTTGTGCCAGCTTAGGGGACTGCCATTGTTAATGGGAAACAGAAGAAAATCACTACGCATATGCAGATTGTAAATCACTCAGCCTTGTCGCCTTCTGCCTATATGGTTTTTTTTTTATTTACATAGATAGCTTTATGACGAAAGAAGGGAGTAAATGGTCTGCTCTAATCATCTGCATTAGTAGGAAACGACTCGTTTACTATTTGTGGGTGAGCCAGCGCCCTCCAACATTAGGTCTTTCCATACTTTTGACCACTTCCCAAAAAAGTGCTGAAGTGAATACTACTGTTGTTGTTTACGTTATCCTCCTTTCCCCTCACTTCCTCTGACAGAGCAAGGCTGCAGCCACGGCTGGGCTACTTCTACTTTTGAAGGTTTCTATTGTTGCGGGGAGGAAGCAATAGCAATTGAACAAGCACGAGTGGCCTTGCCAGAGACAGACAGGTGAGAGCCAGGCTGCAGATGGTGGGAGGAAGTCTGCAAGGACGAGAAAAAGATGAAAGAGACGGGGTTTCCCTCGATGACTGCTCTCTCCCCTTTTCTCTCCTAACCGCGACTGCCTGCATGCCTGTGCTCCCCGTCCGGCTCCTAGCCTGCCCATGAGTTGTCCTGTCTCCTGACATGATCAATGGCTCAAGCCAGTGTTGGGCTGCCAGGTTCGGGTTCACTCTCCAGTCACAGGAGGTGAGACGTGTTCCTCCCTGTCTTCTGGTGGGCAGATGAAGAGGCAGCTGGGGTTCACCACAGGGACATGTGGGGCAGATTTTTTCCACAGATCTGCACTCGACTGTCTACTGTTTCCTGCATGCACCACTCATAAAAGGCGACCAACCGAAAGTCTTGATTGAAATCGTTTTTCCAAGAATTTCCTCTCTTTTTTTAATACCTCCTCCCTCAGGCTTTGTACAAGGACTTTTGAAGGAAAGTTTCCTCACTGAGGTTCTTGGGGGCAGGCAGTTAATGTGTTTGAAGCCAATTTGTGTCTCTTGAGTTGACATTGTTGTGTGGTGCAGAAAAAGAGGTGGGGCGGGTTGTTGTTGGGGAAGTGGGGTGGGCCCAGGCCACCAAACGTTGGCTTGGCTGACTATCAAGAAAATATCAAAAGGTCCTTTATGAGGTGCTGTAAAGAAGAAAGGGTGTTTTAAAAGCAGCCACCAGACTGAAGAGTAATTCCAGTTCTTAAAATGAGCCCCGAGGAGATATGCATATCGAACCTGCTGCCTTTGCTTCTCTACTCTATGTAAATGATGTTTCTGTGTGCATGAAAGAGAGTTTTCGTAGGTGTGCTGGCAGGACTTTGTGAGCCATGCCAAGATGTGTCATTCTCAATAAGTCTTCAGTTTTGTGATTAGCATCATGGCAGCCATGAGCAACAGTCACAACATTCTTCTATGTATTAATCAAGGACTTTCACATCTTCTCTCCATGTTGCATGACTTTTGCTGTGGCAGAATGTTGTAAATTTCTGGAGGTTTTCCCCTGAGCAAAGTTTCACAAAAGAATGTGAAAATATGGTGAAGTGAACCAATGTGAGAACATGACATCTATTGATGTCTACACATGGTGAAAGGTGGTTGAGGTTGATCAAATGGCCTTACTAATTGGGCTGATTATCTTTGGTAGCTTAAGCATATCCTTCCTGTGTCATTTTTAAAAGGTTTTATTTGCCACTTTTAATTTTTTTGGTGTATATCTTTTCCTAAGTATCTAGTGGTTTTTAACCCTACTTGAAATATTGAACAGATGTGTGATCTGCAAGAGATCAACAAGGTAGATGTAACAGCAAGGGATAGAGAGAAGCAACAAAAGCAATGACGAAGATCCTCCGGAAAGACTGGTATTGAAAAGAGGAAGGAAACACGTGTATTGTGTGAGGCCTTGTAGAGAAAGACTCAGAGTGATGGCAGGAAGATGTGGGCAGAGAGTAGAACAGTGAAGGGCGCTGGCACCGCTGACTAGGGTGTGGTACTTTCTTTTCCTCTTTCACGAAGCCAGCTTCTTCATGAAACCTTTTAGTGCGCTCATGGTTATTCAGTCCGTATCCTACAGTGCTGCCGCCTCTGTCATGAAACGGAGAGCCAAGGGCAGCATCAGAGACCCCATTTTAGTGTGCCAGGGATTCTCACGGCCCACTGTTCACAATTCCTTCCCAATCTGTTGTCCGTCTGCCGCTCCTATCTGTCCAGTACCCCCGAGAACATGCAAGGTTTGCAGGCTTTTAATAAATCCAGACATGGGGACTTTCTTATAGTTGCAATGAAAAGCAGAGGTTTTGGTTGAATTTGCATAACTATTTCAAGGTGTGGAATTTGGAATTTACTAATAAAAAGATAAAAATCAATATATTTTGTAAAAAAAGCATTTCCTGTTAGTAATATTATGAGCTAGAAAAGGTTCCTTACTGCACTTGTGTGTGCATCAATAAAAGGGACATGCAACATAAAGATATAGAGAAATTTTCTCTATTTTATCAGTCGAATGAGTTTTTTGTGATTTTGATAACGATTTTGATAAGTGAGGTTTGATAACGAGTTTTATTATATCTGCCTCAGTTGATAAATCCAGATTTATTAGTCCAAGTGGCTATCACTAAAGTTTGCGAGGAAATTGGACATAAAGGCAGTGCAGCATCAACGATCTTCCTGTGTGAAACACGAACTGAGAAGGATGCAAATCTTTCCAGTCAGAATAACTGGCCAGTATAAAGCTGTAGCTATGTAAAAATCACCCTAACTGATATTGTATTTTGCTTTTTAGACAGCTTTGCTTTTATATCAGACAGTTACTCTGAGCGCAAACTCTACTGTTCTTAGATTCTCAGAGAAAACCCCTTGGTGGCACGCTGCCTTCTACCTACGTTTCCCACTTCTGTGGGAAGAGATTGCAAAAACAACCAGGTCTCCCTTGTAAAAGAGATTTCTGATATCAACAGGATTCTCGGAGTAAAAAAGGTACAAAATTAAATAAAAAGATAACCAAATGTCAATGTCACTTTGGTCTAAAGGTTCATAAAATATGTAAAATAGTGTTTGCATAAACTGCTAGAACATTTTTAAACTTTAAGTTGTTTTAAGGTGGTAGACCTCTGCTTTGGTTTAGCTCTTCACGGACTAGCTGTTAGCTTCAGCCTTGGGGATCAACTAATTTGGATTTACAATAAATGAGGACGCCAAGAGAGCAAACCAATGCCAGTAAAATATTAACCGATTGTAACCATTTATCTGATCCTCACGATTAAATCCAAAACTGCCCCTTTTAGGTATGATTGGATCCTTTTAAATAGAATAGTCAATTGTGCCATTTCTTTTTCGGCCATACTTAAACCTACAAACAGCCTAAGACAAAAATGGTATAGTTTCAAAAACTATTTAGATACAATGTGCGTCCACACGGGTGCATGCAGCACCACTGAAAATGCTGTAGTATGTAAGCCGGGCCCATTGTTGGCGGTGTGACGCAGCCACAGAGGCACAAAGACCAGTTTACCAAAACACCAGCCATGCGCTGACAACTCATGTGAGGTAAACAGCAACATGGTGGCAACATGGTGTCAAAGAGGTTACATACGGGTGGAGCTATGACGTCATCGTGTCAGAAAAGATGTTCTTCAAATGCACACTTGGAAACATGAAACCAGTGTTTTGAAATCTTTTCAATTTGGCACATGGTTCGAAAAAATTACTGTTTTTGGTCTCCCCAAACACCGGAGCCGCGTGGACGCAACTCCTAAACAACAAAATACCTTTTCTGAATACACCTAAACTCATCTCCGCATGGATAGGGCCTAACTGTAGTAGATGGACATGTTGAAAGTTCACTCTGTCGCACATTTAAATGAAATTTCAGCTATAGACTTAATAAAAAAACATCTACATATACCTCTCTGGTGTCTTGTTTTGGCACTGCGATTCCCATATGTTCTCAGAGTAAGCCTTTTGCACTCTCTATCGCATGCCAAGACGAGACTTGTGGAGCAGAAAAAAAAACAACGTGCAGGACTATTGTGAAAGAAAACTTGCTACACTGCCAGAATGTCATATGCTGCTTAGTTAAAAAAGAGCTGTGTTGCAACACAAAATAGGAGCTGCACAGTCATGCCTTTTCTCACATACATTAGAAACACTCCTCCATTTCCAGCTGAGGGAACAGCAGGCATCTTTCATGTTCAAGAACATCTCATGTTTTCATATATTACCTCTTCCTGGTCATCCTCTCCTTTTAGTATCTCTTTTTTGTAAATGCATGCTGAACGGCACAGTCGACTTGACCTAGAATTTTATGCAATTGACCCAGTTGAAGTCACCTTCAGCTAAATGGCTATTTCTGTCATGTAGAGTCACATTTTACATCTAATGAGGTTGTGGAGAGTGATGTACTCCACATCCCACTTAGGCTGAAGCATTTAATGCAAGTGGGACAGATGGTTCTGTGTGTCTTAGTGCGTGTGTGTTTAGTGGGGGGACTAGAGGATTAGGTCTGATCAGTGCAGCTGGACCACTTGTGCACAGAGAGCATTGCAACGACGGATTAGGGGGTAAAATGATACTTACCCTAACAGGAAGCGAACAGTGGCTACAGATAACCAACCTATCCCCTCTTCTTGCCTAACAACAGCAGCCACCCACCTATCCCACTTCTCTCATCTCATCTGTCTGTCATCGGCTCTCCAGCCTCGGCCAACAGATTGTCATGCAAATAGTAACCCGGGCCTCTTTGGCTGATAAGGTGGGCCTCTCATTTTACAGGGCTTTGTTTTCTAAACAGTGATGAGCTGGGCTGAAGAGACTGGGGAAAAGGGGCACTGAGCGGTGGCCTGAATGGGCCCTCTCACTGTGGCGCCCTGGGGTGGAGTGGGTTAAATGAGGCTCATTCTGGGAGGTGGGTTGAGGAGTCATGTTCTCAAGCAGGTTCAAAGTGTTGACAGAGCCTGATATATCTCCTCTATTGTTGCTGTCTTGGGTTTTCTCCAAGATGGACTTTCTCAGTCCTAGGCTCCTGCTCTTTTACCGTTTAGACAGACTCAGTCAATGTTCGTTTCTTGACGCCACATATGGTTTGTCATTTTTTTTTTTTTTTTAATGGAGTTGTCAACGCTTGGTCTGGAGCCTCATTTGCTGATGTTATTATTGCATAAACAGCGTTCCATGGCACGTTCATAGGGTTTCTGCTCTCCCGCTGACCCCACCGCTTTGTTATATTCTGGCCAGGGACATATGAGAACTCCTGTAGAAACATTCAGTGGGTGTAAACTTCAGGTTGCAGATTGATTTGCACATTTGGCTCCAAGATTGCCCTAAAAGCTAATAGAAAACATATTTGCCTCCAGCAAGGTAGGACTTTCAAAGCTGGAATTTGAATGGATTCTTTAGAGTCAAATAAAAATGCACATGAAAACCAGATGTTTTAGCATCGGGCAATAAACTAAGAATATCTCTAATTTCTGTTACTCTCATTAATGAAGTTGTACAGGAGAGGTCACAGCAGTGGGTGCAAAAGTGGTAGTGATGGTCAACTTGGTCTTGAATGAGATCTGCCCTCCCCCCACTGAGCTCCATCCCCCCTTCACCTCTTCTTCCCACTGCTGCTTTAAAAACAAAATCAAATTCTTTGTTTTATACCCCTTTTTTCTTACTTTTGAAGTCTCCCCTTTCTTGTAAAAAGCCAAGCTGGTGGTTTTTGCCTCAGTCTTGAGGAGGAGACAAAGAAGGAAGGGGATTGTAGGTTAAGTTTAGGCAAGCCCTCTGTGCTTTCCATTGAAGGTAGGGGGAGGCAGGGGCAGTAAAAGTTAGAATTTTAGAGCCTCTCTGTTTTTCATTTTATGATTGCCTTTTTTTACGGGCTGGGAGCCACAGCTGGTGGTGTGAATAGCTGCCCAAGGTGACCGAGTCCCAATAAAGTGCTTGCCAGCCGGGCTGGGGCCTCCAGTCCGGCCATGGGACTGCCTTTATAGGCCGCCTTACGAGCCAAGGCCTCTGTTAAAACCTGGCAGGGCTGCACTGAGGAATTTAGGGCCAGGAAACAAGAGAAAAATAGGGTTTATGTGTCAAGGGTTAGTGGGATTCCGGGTTGGGGGTAGAGGCTAGATGGTGACCAGGGGTGAATGTGTTTTTTAACCATGTGTGTGTATGATGTGGAAGGGTTGGTGGCTTTGCGATGATTCAGACCAGCATGTGTGACGAAGATCTGATCTGCTGTGTGTGCAGCAGCTTGTGTTTCTCAGGGGAACTATGGATCCTATACACCACACACACATTCATAAAACTGCCTATACAAGGTCTGCTTTGAAATGTCATGAAGTGTAATGTACCATAGAAAGTGTGTGACCTGAGTAGAAACTGACGTCAGAAGTCCAAAGTCAAGCCATACACCAGCTGTGTGAGCCTTTGGGCTGTCATGTGCCTGTTTTTGTGAATCTTAGGCAGCCACATGAACTGTTATTAGTGTGTGGAATGAGGAGAAGCAAGCTTTGACTTTTGGCTTCAGTAGCAAATTCTAAAACCTATCAGACTACGTGTCAGTTGATAGCTTGCCTGCATACTGCTGTAAAAAATAGTTTACTCTGGGGCTGTCAGGAAATCATTATCTCTTCATTCAAATGTGTTCAGATGAATCAGTGATATAAATGTGCCTCTAAGCCTTGAAGCATGGGGAGGTGGAGTTCATTAGTGCCAGGAATCTGTCGCCTGCTTTCCTTACCTCGTATCTCTTTAAGGTTTAGGCTTATCACTTTTAGTAAAATGTAACATCAGTTAAAAAAAGCTGTGGAAACTATTTCCAGTCTGTCGCAGGTATAAATCCTTTCCAGTGTACCACCACTGTTCTCTTTCACTGGATAATGGCATGAAGTCTGACTTATGTTGCGAATTAAAGAGTTTAGACTAGACTGAAGCCCTGAACACACTGACCTGGATGTTTTCCTGAACTAAGATTTTTGTTTTTCTGTGTTTGCACCTACCATCCATGTGCAAACAGAATTCTTGGCAACAAAATATTTTCCAAAAGCCTTTTCAAAGTGGAGATATTTTAAAAAGTGTGTGGTGTACATGCAGACCTGATATCTGGAGATCACAAAAACAGAAGAAAACACTGTCACTGGGGCTCACTTTGCCTTTGCCCGCTCTTGCTTTCAACAACAGTGGAGCAATTTTTATGTGTACTATCACAGTTGTCTCGGTTTGTCTGTAGATGTAGGCTGAAGAAGTTAATGCCTGAGAGAATAGGTTAAATAGTGTCAAAGAAAACAGCAGCTTCATTAGCACGTTTTTAAACTCCGGTCCTCGAGGGACGATGTCCTGCAGCTCAGCATGTCATCAGGTTCTACAGAGTTCTGCTAATGATCCAAGTATGTGGTTCAGGTGTGTTTATGCAGATGCACATCTTAAAGTTGAAGGATGCTGACCCAAAGGACTGGAGTTTGAGTCTTCTGTTCTAAAGACTCAAAACTTGACTTCAACTCGTAGTCAGAGACTTAAGTCTTATGAACAATCTTTATCTTATGTATTAAAGAGTTAAGTTAAGACGGTATGTAGACCGAAGCTCTGTCATATGATGTGTATTTTCTCCTGCAAAAGGGTGCGCTTGATTTATCAGCCAGGGATGTTCACAGACCATGGGCTATTAAAGATTTATAATAATCTGTTAATGTTAGCTTTAGCATTACAATAATGTTCACATTTATTCATCTGAAATATGACTCTGTAATAAAGGGCTTTGGGTTGTTTCAGAAAAAAATAAACATACCTTTTTGAAATCTTATTCTCTCAAGCTAGCATCATTTCAAACAAGATCACTTCTGGGTTTTTCAAAATAAAGCACTTCTGAAAAGAGATAATTGTGGTAATTTAGGCGTAAGGATGAAACGGTAAATGACTTGAACTGAAGGGCAATGAGCGTCTGTTGGTTGTCAGATCACGTCTGAGATTGCTGTTGGACACACTCAATCAGACACATTAGCCGTATGAATTGGCAGGTGCACACGAGGTATATGTAGACCAGGCAATAGCTGCAGGACAACAATTAGTGACAAATTACATGTTTTTCTCTCTTTCCTCCCACAGCGGTGGAGACCCAGAGCACCAGCTCAGAAGAGATGGTACCCAGTTCTCCGTCTCCCCCTCCTCCACCTCGTGTCTACAAACCCTGCTTTGTGTGCCAGGACAAGTCCTCAGGGTACCACTACGGGGTCAGCTCCTGCGAGGGTTGCAAGGTGAGGAGAACCTGTAGGAGCCTACTTAGCTCCGCTTTGACTCATCTAATGCTTCTCTAAAACTGCTATTTTTATGCAAAGTTAAAGAGAGGAAGAGCTCAAAGTTAAATGTCACATCCTTTCTTTGATAACTATTGTCTGCATTTTCTTTTTTTTTTCTTGCCCTCTCACTCTTTTGTCTTTTGCTTCCTGATGCTTCAGGGTTTCTTCCGTCGCAGTATCCAAAAGAACATGGTGTACACCTGTCACAGAGACAAGAACTGCCAGATTAACAAGGTCACACGCAACCGCTGCCAGTACTGCAGGCTGCAGAAGTGCTTTGAGGTCGGCATGTCCAAGGAAGGTGGGTTCTCTCAACTTAGGAGACAGAAAGACCAAGTTGTAAAACCAGGGCTGAACTGAGCCTTAAGCGAATTAAGCCGAGGGCCTCCAAGGGTGCACAAAGGGATAATTCGGGATTTTTGAAGAATGTGGACTTTAGTGTCTTAAAAGAACTGGCTTATGCTAACAGATTTTATAAACCTTCAAACTGTTGTCACGGTTAAATTGGGTGGTTATGGACATGGAGCTTGGAGGCAGTGTGCCACCAACAATCTTCCTGTGTGAAACTTGTACTAAGAACAGAACATGCAAAGCATTTGCAGTCAGAATAACAACCTGATATCAAAGTAAAGCCGTATAAAAAAACTAGAACATCACAGCTGCTACAGTAACTGCGATTTTAGAGTTTTTTTTTTTTTTACACTTTCTTTATTTTTCAGACACTTACTCTGGCCAGAAATGCTTTCCATGTTATTTTCTCAGTATGAACACAGATGGCACAACACCTTCTACCTCCATTTCCTGTGTAAATAATCATCGGCTTTTGTCTAAATAACCACCCTATGCAAAATTCTAACAGTTTAAGAATTCATAAAATAACATTTGCATTAACTGCTGTGATGTTTTTGAGATTGGAGTTACTTTAAGAGTGTAAATGAGTTTGGTTTTATCCCCACTCACACCCACTGTTAGCTTTAGCTTCCTGGAGCATCTAATCTGGATTTCTACTAAATAAAGAAAGTTATTTACTTCAGAAAGGATATTAACTGTTCATAACTTTGTTATACTTCAAAAACCCTGAACCGAAGTCTCATGCAAGCACATTTAATGTTTTTTGTAAGATGTACACTATTTGAGATTTTTTAAATATTGTGTCTAAGCATTGGAGGTAATAGTAAAATTTCTAAGATGAGTTGGTCAGAGAAATTACCTAATATGGCATGTTTTTGCTATAGTCACATTCTAAAAGACACGCAACATCTCAACACCCTCAGTTTTTCTCATTACAGTGCTTTCCAATGGTATCTAGTGTCAGCTTATTACTCAACCGTAAAACAAATTTTATTTAATGTGCTATGCAATGATGCAAAGTTTATCATCCCGTGGTTGCTGGTGGCTTTAATTAGAAGTGGCCCCTCAGAACTGATTCTGCTTCAGGGCCCATACAAACTTGGGTCGTCTCAGTGTAATGCACTTAATACTCACAGCCACCATATGGAGTTATGTGTGCTTGAGTGAAGTTGTTATTGGATCAACTCACTTTAGACTGTCTTAATGTTCACGCAGAGACTCTGTGAAACAATGCAGTGCAGACAGAGAAGCAGATGATGAGTCCGTCAGGGGTGGTGACCAGGGCTAGGCTGGCACTACACAAATCATATGACTAATCGCTTCACAAAATTAATCTGACTTCCTGTTTCACCACAAAACTCTCTCCCCTCTGGCAGACAAAATACACTGCCTTCATTCATGAACAGAAATGCAGGAGAAAATATGATTTAGAGCTCTGACAAAGACAACCCCGGCAGGATTCATGCCGTTTGCAGAGTCAAAGACCCCGCTTTTGTACCCTCTGCGTTTACACTGTCGATGGCTGTAAGTGCTAGTTTCTTGCCCTTTTACAGAGCCCAGGGGGACATGTACGTGGGTGTAATGTTTGTGTGGGATGTGTGTTAAGACCGGGATCACATTGTGCTTCTGCTATTACTGGATATCCTGAGAGGAAGGAAAGTATGGAAGGCGGAGGAGGGAGAGGAGGCAGAGATTGAACTGGCTTGTGTGTTTTCGGTGGACAGATTGATCGACGTGGAAGTGACTGGGTGATAGAAGGGAGATAGACAGTGTCGGCGTTGGTGTCTGTGCCTTTAAGAGAAGCCTCTGTTGTTGCTGAGTAATTGTTTCCACTAGTGAGTGAGGAAACATGATGTGCAAACCATTTAAGAGATACTCCTTATTATGTTCCTGAACTCTAATATTATAAACATGAAGGAACTTTTGGTAATTACTACTAGATCTTGGCTAACATCTGCAATTTCTTGACCTTTTTTTGCCTCGGTATAGCGGTTCGTAATGACAGAAACAAGAAGAAGAAGGATGTGAAGGAGGAGGTGGTGCTACCAGAGAGCTATGAGCTAAGTGGAGAGCTTGAAGAGCTGGTCAATAAAGTCAGCAAAGCTCACCAGGAAACATTTCCCTCACTTTGCCAGCTGGGAAAATACACCACCGTAAGTCACACTAATGTCCAAAATTGCATGGCTTAACAAATGCAGTTCCCATTTGGCCATTTGCATTGTGTCTGAATGATTGATGCAACATGTAAATGGATTTTTTTTTGCTTCTTATTTGATTGATGAAATATGTAAATGTGTTGCGAGGCTCTGGCACCTTCGGTCCTCTATGCAAATAGGCTAGAATATTTCCTGATGGTACAACACACTGAACTGTATTTGCTCTTGTGTTTTCAGAATTCTAGCTCAGACCACCGTGTTCAGTTGGATCTGGGTCTCTGGGACAAGTTCAGTGAGCTTTCCACTAAATGCATCATCAAGATTGTGGAATTTGCCAAGCGCCTGCCGGGCTTCACCACCCTTACTATCGCTGACCAAATCACTCTGCTAAAGTCGGCCTGCCTGGACATTCTGGTGAGGAGTTGCTTTTTTTGCAAATGTCATGTTCTCAACACTCAGTTTTTAGGAAATAAAGGGAGCAAAATAGTCCATGCTGAGATTGTGCAGAGATTATGCTGTAATATGGTGGTTGAAGGCGGTACTGCAGGGAAGTTTGTCCCAGTAAAACATCTAATACAAATACCTTGAGAATAGATGTTTTTGTTAGATGTTTTTTTGCTCTCATTAGCATGTCTATCATATCTTTACATACTCGTTTACCTTTTTTCCTGTTTTTTAACTCACCTTTTTATTGCTTGTAGATGCTGAGAATCTGCACACGCTACACTCCTGAACAGGACACTATGACCTTCTCAGACGGCCTGACTTTGAACCGAACTCAGATGCACAACGCTGGCTTTGGACCACTCACAGACCTGGTGTTTGCCTTTGCTGGCCAACTTCTACCCCTGGAGATGGATGACACTGAAACTGGTCTCCTCAGTGCCATCTGCCTCATCTGCGGAGGTACTGCAGCATGCATACACATGACGTTTCAAAAGAGCTGCTAGGAGAAATTAGCTTTTGTGAATCAGCTCTTCTGCAGTTTAATTGCTTCAAAATTAGGAATTTATTAATAAAATTTAACATATATCTTTTAATATGAAATGTCTATTTGAAAGTGTGTATAATTTAAATTTAACAAATATAAAATTAATTAAATGTACACTAAATCTTTTCTCAGATCGCATGGATCTTGAGGAGCCAGAAAAAGTGGATAAGCTACAAGAGCCTCTACTTGAGGCTCTTAAGATCTACGCCCGTCGCCGCCGCCCCAACAAACCCCACATGTTCCCTCGCATGCTGATGAAGATTACCGACCTCAGAGGGATCAGCACTAAAGGTCAGTATTTTGAGTCATGTGTAAGAATTAGTTCATATTTTCTGACGCATTTTAACTTCACCTTGGTGGCTTCAGTGTCAGCAAGAGCAAAGTAAGTAACTACTTACTTTGTAAGTATATGTTGGAGCCGAAAGCTAGATAATATTTGTTTCAAATATCACTTTTTGCCTTTGTTACAATTTGGTTTACATAAAACAAAGAACTTCTTTACAGCATTAAAAATCTGGTCAGATGAAGGTAGAAAAGAAATCCAAACATTACTGGATTGTGCAAATGCTTTCAAATGTTAGCGAGGTCTGGAGTTCTAGAAAAAAAATATGTTAAACATATTGCATGTTATATATATTGTTTTAATAAAAGTAGTTCTAGTGCATGAATGAAATGCATTAAAATATTTAGATTTTAATTGCAATGAAATAAAAAAAAAGGTTGTAAAAACAGCAACCTGCAGTGCAAAGGTTCTCATACTTAAACGTATTTTGTCATGTTTCAGCCATAAACTTTAGTGATTTTTATTAGGATATTAACCATGATTTTCAAAACCAAAAATAGATAAATCTTCTGAAAAGCTAAGCACACATTTTCATTTAGCCCACTTTACTCTTAATAAAAATAATAATTATTCTTAATAAAAATCTGTGCAACCAACCTTCAGAGAGGTTTAAATCAGGGTTAGGTTTTAAAACAATATCCCACGCTTTGAACATGTCACAAAACACAGTTCAATCCATCACTCAACTGTTAAACATGATAGTTGCGGTATTATGCTGTGGGATGCTTTTGTTTAGCAGGGACAGGAAAGCTGGTCATAGCTGATGAGGAGTTGGATGAAGCAAAGTACAGAGCAACCCTGAAAGAGAACCTGTTAGACTACAAAGACTTAAAACTGGGATGGAGAAATTAAAAATGGTTGCTCCAAGGTGTTCTCCGTCATATCTGACTGACCTTGAGCTTCTGATGGGTGTTGGTTGCAGTGCTATGCTTATAAAGGCATACTGTGAATCAAATATTCACTCAAAAGTTTTTTGCACTTTTACATATTTGCATTTCTTTTGGTTACACAAGTCATGTCATCTCTGTATCCAGGTGCAGAGAGAGCTATCACTCTCAAGATGGAGATCCCAGGCCCAATGCCTCCTTTGATCAGGGAGATGCTCGAGAACCCGGATGCGTTTGAAGACCAAACGGAGTGCAACGAGAGCACACCTCCCCCACCGCCTCCACCGCTGGCACCACCAGCACTGGTCGTAAAGCAGGAGGTTGAGGACGAGGACGACAGCTGGGGCACAGAAAACTGCAGCGAGCCGTCGCCAGAAGAGGAGGACGAGGACGACGATGACGACCTGGGTGATGAGGGACAAGACAGGGGCTCGGACAGTGATGGGGAGCCCTGGGCGGTTCTGGATAACTTAGATGGGTCGAGGAAAGGCCTTGTTGGGAGGGCACAGTGAAGAGAACATTTCATGCACGTACAGTCTCTTGATACAAACACACACACACACACAACACACACACACACACACACACACTAACATATAGGTATACAACAAAACCTCACTCACTCTTCCTCTTGAATATCCTGAATACAAAAAATAAAAAAATGCTTCCTCCTTCTGCTCTCCTTGCTGCACATCACTTTGTCCTCCTGATTGGAGCACAGCAGAGCCTTAAGTGTACAGACTCTTCTAACTCAGGCCACATGGTCCATGAGACAGAAACTGCAGAAACATAAAGTCAAGAAGAGACGGCAGTAGACCATTTGAACTCCTGGCTTAGCCACGAGGGAAGTTAACGTGACAAAAAGAACGCAACCTCTTTGAAAAGCTGAATATTTGCTTTCTTTCCCACTATTATTCTTGATATCTAAAATAGGGGGACAGCCAAACCAGACACCAGAACTGAGCAGTTGAATTCAGATGGATTACAACAAGCACATTATAACAAAAGTACAGGGCAATACCAAATTGAGTATGCTAATCTTTTTTTTTTCCTGTTTGTGGTTATTGCTTTTGAACATTGGTTTTTGATTGTTTTTGTTTGAATTACTAAATAAGTTCATACATATCTATATAATGTTATATTTTGTCTTTCATGTGTTTATTCTGGTTTTATATATGAATTCTTTTGGCAATTTGTTCTTCTAGGAGATTTCCTGGGAAGACATTCAGAGGGAAAGGAGCATCATTACAGCTGGCTGGGTCTTCCTTATGGTCTGCAGAAGCTTAGCTCTATCTTCTCTTTTGTTTTTGGAGCACTTTGGCTTGCTGCAGATCTCAGTGATAATCATACAGAACTGATATTATGTTTGCAGTGACCCAATTGGTTTCTGTTATCAGGGAACTGTCATTTTTTTCTTTTTTTGCTGCCATTAAAGCCAATATGTGCAGGACGTATCTTTGTGCCAAAGTTAGGGAAAGTAAGCCGTTAAGAATGAGTTTGACTGCAGGCAGGGAGTCCAGCTACAATCAGGCGTTACTCACACTAAAGTGCTCACTTCCCACGTGCACTATGAACACATCCTCAGTCATAGAAACAACACACACACTTTCCTTAGACTTCTCCCAGAAAGAGATGTGCCTCCAGGGTTTAGTGTGCCAAGACAGAAACTTACACTTGACCATAAAATTAGCACTTTTGTCAACAACTTGAGCACATCTTATCCTTTAAGAGTAAAGCTGCCATCTTTGGGCTTCATACCCCCCTCTTAGCATGTCAGAACTAGGGATGCGGTGTAAAAACGTCCGATTTTCAGATTTATTTTCCCTGATCGGTGACAGGCTGGCTAGAAACTCAAAAATCCAATCGTTTCTCGATCTGTGAACGTATCATACAGCGCTACCAAGCTGCACTGACAACAGCGCCCTTCGGTGTGGAAGTTGTTACTGCAGGAGGAAGACTTAACGTCTGCTGGTTTTGGTATCAGTGCGGTGTTCAAAAATGAAATCAGAGGGAGCGCAAAATCTGTCAGAAGCTATTTAAAAGGAAACTGTATTTTCTAAGTAGGCTTGTCGGCTGTTTACCCAGACTGCTATGACAGAGAGCTAGACTTTGGTGTGTACTTATCAATTCGTATTTTTGCAGTATTGTTCGTTTTGTATTCAAAGAAGTAGCCGGATGCCACGTCAATTTGTACACACTATTGGGTTGTTGCATAGATAACAGGAAGTTGGAACATATTACAGCCAAATTGCTCTGATTTATTGATTTGAGCATTCAGCCTCTGTCAATTATGGGACATGCTTGATTAAAAATGTTAAAAATTTAAAGATGGGGTCTGCATTATCCAGGAAATACACATGAAGACTGACGTTTACAGTTAGTAGGCCTGTTAACTGCGCTAATGGTGCAGATTGCTAATATGCTAAAGACAAATTCAGATGTCAACTCCTGGTCAGGAAAGGCTCCAAAGAAATATTTTGAACACTTTTCATTTTTACACTACAGGCCAAAGGTTTGAAGCCAACTTTATGTTTCTTTTCAGAATGACTAAACTATTATTTCTATGGATTTTACAATTGATTTACTGCATGATCAGACTCTGTTTTCATTGATCAACACCGTTTTTCTCAGTTTAACTTTAAGTATTCATTGATGTTAACCGAGCACAAAGAAGGAATATTGTGGATTTATGTGTGATGCTGTTTTTGAAGTCACAAGAGGTTGCTTTGAAGAGGGAAAATTCTAGGAAAGAAAGCCTTAAATACTTGATAATTTCAATAAAAATGTATTCTGATCATAGACTCTCTACATAATCATACAGTTTATTTTGTTGCACAATATATTAACAGAACTATATTGTGTCTATACAAAGTAAATCTTGCTTCCAAACGTTTGGCCTGCAGTGTAGTTTGTAAACAGAAATCAGAATCGACTAAAAATCACTGCTTTACAAAAACCATAGATCGGACATCAGCCCCAAAACTCTGATCGGGGAGTCTCTAGACAGATCTGATGAAATCACCAGAGTGAATGCATACATTGGCTCAGACATGAACATCCACACACAATGACATCAACACAATAAATTAAGGCAAAAGCAGGATTTTTGTAGTTTTATGAGAGATATTTGTAATCAGACTCAGGGCTTTTCAGAAAGGACCAAACACTAGATGCTCTTATGGCATGCTAGAAACAGGCAATATTTATGTGTGTATTTCTAACTATGTGTGGAATATAAGCCCCACCCCGCCCCCACCACCATCTTTGTGTGCACGCCTAGAAGGTCTAAAAAAACAGCATGGATGCCAGTCTGACTCTCATCACCACCCTCGCTGGGCGTCTTTGCAGCAAACTGCCTTCTGATCTCAAAGCCATTATCTCATCTTGTCTTCTAATGTAAACTCTCAGATCTTATTGAGGGAGAGGAATGCATTCTCATGTATCAATTCTTAATTGCCAAAACGCCAGAATGGGCGATCAGCTGGGAGAACATGGCTAATGTACAGTACAGAGGTTCTTTTCGATCTCTGTTTAAAGCAATATGAGCATTCTTCTGGTAGCAGTGAGACTTGTCTTCTGAACATGGACAGGTCTTGTGTGTGTCTGTGTGCGTGTGAGGGTGTGCGTATGTGAATGCTTTAACATGTCTTTGGTCAATGGGTGAATGTCCTCAGCATGGTGCTGCCACACAATATCTCTTGTGTGACGACCTCAACCTTCCTTTCTCTGCTGGGCTGTCAAGATGTTAGTGATGGTAATGCTGGCAGGACATTGAGATTATGTTGTTTTATGTGTTTTAGTTTGTCAACATGGCCAATGTGTTGCCAATACCTGTTTATTTCAACTCTTGTCATACAAAGAAAAGCCATATAAACAGTAAGAGGCACAATAAACTACTTTTGTGAGAGTTCTGGACTTTTTATTGCGTCTTTTTCCCCTTTCAGGAAGAGTGCCTTCACCCCACATGCAATGTAGCCAGCGGTTGTTACTGGGATCAAGCAGTAGAGGGAGCTCTTGCACTGTGACACTCAAGCTTTGGTGCATGCAGCTCCGCACACCGCATATAGGCAGAGAGCATGCTCTGTACGGGCATAGGAAGCTACGACCAATAAATTACATCCTCCTGCAGAACAAGGACATCAGATAAAGGTCTGCTCCCAAGATTTGCTCCCTACTCTTGTGGAGAAATGCAGGGTTCCTTTAACTTTGTCTCACCTGTGGTTGAAAACTTAAAAATACACACATTGGTTAACATATAAGGAATAAAAAGAGGAACTGATGAGAACTGAATTATAATGCTATAATGAAAGAAATGCAAAAAGAAAACGGAGTGAAAATCAAACATGAAGTATTTACATCCATTAGCAAGTTTGCATGTATATGTCCTGGTGAATGAATAGTCTAATGTATTTTTAATGTATTATATTAACCAAGTAGTAAACGAATACTAGTACTAAAATATATTTTAGTATTAGTTAACTTCTTCAAGCACTTGAAAATATTCTGATTAGTCTGACTGCAAGTATAATTAAGTCTGTCAAAACTTTTAAACTTTGAGTGTTTACTTTACACTAGGGTAATGCACCAGAACTAGACATTACAGCGTTTGTTTTTAAAATACCACGTTTTTTATCAATTTGTTTGCTTGTTGAGAAAAATTGTAAACTATATAAAACATAATACACTGGTAAGTGTTGGTGGATTCTTTGGCTAAATCCTATTTCCCAGGGGTTACCCTTAGCGCTACCCTATCCCTTGGCTCTCAATGTGGTAAAAACATCTCACTGTGAAATAGGACACTCCTTCAAGAAGCTGATACATAATTGATCCATTTGTTCATTTTTATTTAATTCATTTAAACATTTATAGGTCACTTAAAAAAACAAACCTAGGTTGCGCCAAAATGCTGTACAGTCAACATTTAATTACAATAGAATATATCAACAAGATAAACGGAACTAATAACAGATGGTAATTGTTTCATTATATGTAAAAATATATGACTTTCAATGCCTGCATGAGTTGTTAAAACTCAATTTTAAACATAAAGTATCCTGGTGATTAGTCTGACTGCAAGTATACTTCAGAATGTCAAAATGTACTTGCTACATTTCTTTTGAACTAGGATAATACTTTAGAATCCAGCAAGCCAAAGTTATTAGCGGGTTTTTGAGTTTCTATACTTTTGACAATATAAATGGTAAATGGCCTGCACTTGTATAGCCTTTATCTAGTCCAAGGTCTCCAAAGGGCTTTACACTACAATCAGTCATCCACCCAATCATACACATATTCACACACTGATTGTGGTTGGCTGCATTGTAGCCACAGCTGCCCTGGGGCAGACTGACAAAGGTGGGGCTGCCATACAATTGGCCAGTCCTTCTAGTTTTTAGGGCTTATTGAGGAATAATATCAAATAAAATATGTTGTTATATAGCAAACTACACAACATAATGAAGAAATAGTTAATCTTTGCTGCTTTTATGCTGATTAGGGGGGTATCCACTTTCATCCCTTAGCTCTAATTCTTAGTCCCCTAACTCTACGTTTCCAAACGATAGGCCATTAACGTCGTTTACGGAGTAAGGGTGGGGTGAAACAAAATGGCTTTGTAGCCGTAAAAAACTTTTGATATTTCTAAGGGGCACATTTGTGGGTGTATTGGTAGGAAAACTGTATAATATTCCAGGAACAAAAATAGGAAAATCACTGTAATGTCTACTTTGATGTATTCTAATGTATTGCCCCAATGGAGAACAAATGTACTAAGTACATGAATTCGTGGCATATTTGTAGTCAGATCTCCAAGTCTGTTTGAAGATTAGTATATTTATTAGTCTGCTGCTGTGAAATGTCTATGTATCATATAGCATAGTTTTTGTTAGACTATGAAAAGCCTAAATACATTTTAAATAGACTAAATTAGATGTATTTGTCAATAGGATATATCTGGCAATTTATTTTGTTCTTTCATAACAAGCATGAAAAATAATGTACGCCGACATCTACAATAGTGATAACTGTTTACAAGACACATATAGGAAAATTAACTCAAACATGTATATTTACATACAAAGAACCAGTGAGAACTGATGAATTATCAGCTTGTTGAATTTGTGTCCAAGATATTTTAATGGCTACCCGAACTAAGCACCAAGGGATGCAAGGAGGGCTAGGGGTAGTGATAACCCTATTAAATGGGATTCAGCCCAGGTGTGCCCTAAACGTGTGTGCCCCTTAGCCCTCCCCCTAAACCACAAAAACAATTGGGTATGGGATTCAGCTACACGCTACATAAAAGTACTCAAATTTATCTACAGATGCAAAATTGTGATTATTTATTTTTAAGCTTAACTTGCTGAAGTGTGTCATGTATCAGATGTTGAGCAGGATAAATGAAAGCAACATCTGCAGAATGGACACAAAATAACCCTGACATGTGTGATGTTTGAGCTTTTAGAAGAGAAACCAAAACATAAAACAGTAAGTAAGATATATGAGCTAATGTTAGGGCGTCACATTTCATTTGAAAAACCTGATTCTAACAGTGCAAATTCACTATTAATCAAGCAAAGAACAAAAAGGAATCCCTGCGACGTCCTTTAACATTTTTTTTTACATCGTCCTCGTAAACATCAACCAAATTAATGCCTTTCTTGATTGTGTCCCGATTACTGACACTGATCCCTTATCTTCATCGAGCAGGAATCCTCTCGATAAAAGGGCAGTCGATTGTAAACATCCCCTGTTTCTTTCAGGCTGCAAGGGAGGGATACTAATTTCTCTGGCTGATTTTATTAATAGAGAGCCACAGAGAATCAGAGGAGGGCGATAAACAGAGATGAGATTCTATCAATTATACGATTTTTTTAATTAACCATCATTAAAGGCAGATCAATAACGCCAAGACTGGAATTAAAATAAGGCCCATACATTATACACTATTTTACAAGGAACAACCAAATTGCCTCATATACTGTGGACCCCCGTCAAAGGTGTTGCCATGGTAACCAGCGGGGTAGAGGAGGGTTGGGTGAATTTAAAGGAGCCCGAGTAGATCTCTATATATCTACACACTTTAGAGTGATGGAGGTTAAATCAGAACTGGAAACCTGACACTGAAATGTCCAAATGTACGAATAACAAAGTAATAAATGCCTTTGTCTGAAATATTTCTCCTGACATTTTCTATGAATTATTCAGAAATAAGGTAAAGGATCCATAAATGTAGGTCACGAGTGCAGTGCGCCAAAGAAATCCATTTGAATATTTAAAACCAGGGAGAGACGGAGCTCTGAACAGGAGTGAACTGCAGAGCTTGATTCAGTCCACATGCAGGAGAGATAATGGATCCAGAGAGGCTGCAGCTCCTGGCAAAGTGATCAACAGGACAAAGCTCAGCAAGTCAGAGTGCTCTAATTAGGAAGGTATGGTTTGGTGTAGGATGTGATAAAGGCAAACACTGGGGGTGATGTGATCTAGGTTTGATTTTGTTTTTGCAGAGGTGGTCCAAGGTTGTATAAAGATATTTACAACTTTCCCTTCTCATTTGAGTTTTGGCTTGGAGCTTACAATAATTATATCCATTTCCATGACTGCAATCAAAAAACACGTAAAAAACAAACAAACAAAAAAAAAAGCAGAAACGAAAAAAAAAGAAGCAGAAAGCATCCAAGAACACAGCTGAAAGTCGCAAAGGAATGATGACTTTACAAATGAAATGCTGAACTGCAGCATCAGCGCAAAACACAATGTCTCCAGCTTAAATTACAGTGAAGATTTTGATGGCAATTTATCCAGTGAGGGAGTTAGGAAAAATGAGTGCAGTAACTTAGAGACTTAACAAACCAGCACCCTACGGAAAGATTTAAAGGTCCTCTGTCTGAGATCAGTCTGGCCTTGATTCACCAAAGTGTCAAATGAACAATTGTGACAACACTGTTACATGAAACAAGCTATCTTATTCATCAACGAAGAAAACAGATACAATTTCTGCCCTGCCTGTGACCAGCATTTTTACCCCAATGTGCACAGGCATCTGGCAGCAAGTTCCCCACAATAACTGTGTCACAAGAAAAGGCTACTTCTAATTAGTGGTTTATCAGTGGGTATTCAAGTTCAATTTAGTTCAGTTCAATTCAGTTTTTCTTATAGAGGCAATTCACAATAAATGCCATTTTACAAGACACATGGGTCCAACTTATATACAGAAATATATGATTAAATCAATTCAATCATTAAGATAGATCCAAATTCAAATTCAGTTACATACTTACCAATTCAATCCTAGTAATAACCGTGTAGTCAGGTTCCATTTATTATGCCAGTTGGTAAAAGGTTTTCTATCTAAACAAACCTGCTTTGCATTGAGTCATTAACAGCAATCACTCATACTAAAACGTAGATATGGCGATCGTGGAAAAGTACAGGAAGAAACCTTCAGCAGAACCCGGCTCAGTGTGAGCAGCCATCTGTTGTAACCGACTGGGAGTTTGAAAAGACAGAGCAGAAAAACAACAAACTTTGACACACTGATCCAGGAGTACTTTCAATTTAAAGAAAAGTAGCCAGAGTTAATGTCAGCAGCAGCTCTTTTGGGTGACTTCATCCAGAAACACAGCAAAACAGATTAGCTCTGAGTTGAGTTGGCTTAGTCAAGGTGAAACAGGATAAAACCCAGAAAGACAGGACAACATATATACTGTCTATAAAGGTTGAACATTAAGGTATAGGCAGGAGTAAAACAGCCGATGGCCCCTTTCAGGAAGGTGTCAAAATTAAACACAGAAACACCAGCTGAGATTTAACTTCTAAGAAGATGGTATGAGAATATCATTACTATGATGAGCACTGAAGCCTGACTGAAACTCTTCAAATAGGTAATTGCAATGTAAATGCCCTCACAATTCATTAGCAACAATGTTTTTTCAATAATTTTAGATTCTAAAGGGAAATTAGATATAGGTCAGTAACCTTTTAGGGGATCTTGATCGAGACAAGGTCAAATTACCACAACCTTAAAAGTCTGTGGTACATTTCCATGTCCAAGGACAGTTTTCATCATATCTTAAATTGGGGTTGTAATCAAAATAAAAGCTTCCTATTATAGTTGTAAAAGGACACTTTCTGTCATGCCACTCATTCTGAGTCCATCTAAAGTTAAAACATCTCATTTGATTTTACACTAGCTTAAAGTCCCTTCAGGCTAGTGCAAAGCATGTGGTACATGGAAGGAAAGTTAAATACTGGCTGCAACAGCATTTAAACACTCTCTCCTTCATTTTGCTTTAAAATATGACTTTAAATGTACAGTACTCTGCAAAGTTTTAGACAGGTGTGAAAAAATGCTGTAAACAAAGAATGCTTTCAAAAATGGAAGTGTTAATCATTTATTTTAGTCAGTCAACAAAATGCAGTGAATGAACAAAAGAAATCTAAATCAAATCAATATTTGGTGTGACCACACTTTGCCTTCAAAACAGCATAAATTCTTCTAGGCACACTTGCACACAGTTTTTGAAGGAACTCAGCTGGTATGTTGTTTCAAACATCTTGGAGAACTAACCACAGATCTTCTGTGGATGTAGGCTTTCTCACATCCTTCGTTCTCTTCATGTAATCCCAGACACACTCGATGAGGTTGAGATCAGGGCTCTGTGGGGGCCACACCATCACTTCCAGTAAGTCTTGTTCTTCTTTACGCTGAAGATAGTTCTTAATGACTTTGGCTGTATGTTTGGATTCGCTCACCCAGCATTTTGTAAATCGATAAAAATAAACAATCATTTATATTTCTGAAAGCATTCTTTGTTTACAGCAATTTTTCACACCTGCCTAAAACTTTTGCACAGTACTGTATATTACTGGTGTATTTGTTAACCTCTCCTGTGTGAATTTAATTCCTTTAGGCCTACAGTCCTGCAGCAGGTTCCATGCATATACACATGGGTTATGCCTCTGTGCCTTTGCTATATACCTAAATCTCTGTAGGATGCATTAGGTTAGGGGCAGGGCCCTAATGTGAAATAGCACATGTTTAGAGTTTGCCTCCTTCCTGGCTAAAAACTGACAAAATGAGACCGGTTCCATATTCGTTACTAATGCAGTGAATCCCCAGAGAACTGGAAATCAGACAAGGGAAGAAAGAAGAGGCAATGGGAAGGTGAGAAACATTTTCAAGTGGAAAAGCCATAAATTTAACACCTTCTTCCTCCCCTTATATGAGCAGAAAGGTAGACCTGCATCAGGAGAAAATGATGGAGAAATGGGTAACTTGGCTGAGAGCGGAGGTATACCAGCAGGGAAGCATGGGAGACAAACAAGGGCAGGAAAAAGGTGAGGAGCAGCGGGTAAATTCAGGGAAGGGTACTGAGACCTGGACGTGTCGAGGGTCATAAAAACTAGGAGATGTGTCCTGGCCGCTGGGTCTTCATATCTTTTACATTTCTAATTAAAAGAGATAAAGAGTGAGGGAGTCATCAATCCCACAGTGATTTCCCAGTTAAGGCTTTAGAGGGGGCTGTAAACTAGGCAGCCCGGCATCATTGATTTTATAATTAGCTATCGTCACCCCAGACTTAAGATGGAGGATGCGTAGGAGGGAGGGGTGCTAGGAGGAGACCTTAAAAACAGACAGCAGGAAGCTGGCAGAGGAGTGGGAAGGCACAATGAAGTAGATGATGACGAGGCCAGCCCTGAGGGGAGCCAAGGATGAAAGGAGAGGAAATTCAGAATGAAAAATGTATACGAAACAGGCAATTAACCAAAAGGGGAATAGGGCTATATAACTGTGTGCAAAGAAATTGGATAGTTAATTACCAGTGAAATGTCATGTGAGGATCAAGATATCGGGATAATCTTTGTCCAGGGGGGAAAAAAAAGTCATACACGCCCTAGATATTAACAAATTTTATTATGTTGAGTCCCATCCAAACCTGACAGGAAAGATGGCTGGGAAAACAAAATATACACATCAGTGTATATGTAGGATAACCTTCACACACACAACACTTCAAAACAGAAAATAGCTACTGGAGCTGCTCTCCAGTGTGCAACAGAGCGCCCTCAGTGGGCACAAACAGAGATCAAACTTCATCAAGACAGAAAGTTCAACCAAAAACAAGGAAAACAGATTTTGTGTGCTTTGATCTGAGAAAAACACCACGCTTTGAAAAGTTTAAACTTTCGTGTATGCTAAATCGGATAATGCTGCTCAACACCACAGTGACGAAAGACGTGATTAACAGACCATTTCTTCTCTGACAGTAATAATCATCTGCACATCAAAGTTTTTTGTATTTTTTAACAACTACAGTGCCTCTTAAACATTTTCATATCTCGTTTCCTTTCTACATGTTGTCCATTTACAATAACAAACTTCATTGTATTTTATTGGGTTTTTTATGTGATAGACCAAAACAAAGTAGTGCATAATTAGGAAGTCGGAAAAAAACAATATATGGTTTTTAAAGTTATTTGCAAATAAAGCTACATTCATATTCAGCCCCTTTTTCTCTGTTACTCCCAAATAAAATACAGTGCAACTAACTGCCTTCAAAAGGTCAAAGTAGCTCAGTCAGATTGAATGCAGAACATCTGTGAACATCAATGTTGAAGTCAGGCAACAGATTCCTAATGAGATTTACATCTGGACTTTGACTGGGCCATTCTGCCACACCAATATATATTTAGCAAACCTCTGAGACCTTCACAGTAGAGCTGTATTTACACTGAGGTGACTTCTGAAAGCGATTGGTTGTTCTTTAATTATTTAGGGGTGTAAGAGTAAATAAGCAAACCACACTCTTAAGATTTCTATTTGGAACAAATTTGTAAAACCATGCATCGTTGGCTGTAAAGTAGCATACTAGGAGCCCAAAGGATGATGACTATTTTTGCAAAACACTGTAACTTCAACATAACCAGCCTGTATAATTCCCTTTGATTAGCACCAGTATTTAGTAACAGTAAAACTAACCAGCACTAAACGTTTTGTAACGGTATGGAAACAGACAGTAAAAACACCAAAATGTAGACAAAATATGATCATAACACACAATTTCAGATTTGGAGAAATTATGAAAAACACACACCAAACATACAGAGTCTCTATGCATCAATATTTTGTCTAAAAACTCTTACTTAATAAAAAGAGGGTGCAAATACAGCAGATAAAATCAAGCATCAAAGTAGCAAATTTTCTTAGGCAAGCATGAAAAGTTTGTTTTATACTACACTGCACAAACTGATTGGTTTCCAACTAAAGCTGAATATAGTTTACTTGCAGCATAACTCAAACTCGTTTTTAAAACAGGAAACCATGAAAAATGCATACAGTATTGATTAAAAAGGGAGGCAGCAGTTTTCTTTATTAGGCAGTATAAGAGCAGAAGGAAAGACCTAAATGCTGATTCTAAGTTTATTATTTTAGGCACAAATTTGGAAGTAGGTGACTGCATATTAAGCCTTTAAAGCAGGATCTTTAAACGGTAAATAAGCATCTTTAATGACTACAAAAGCAAAATTGTGCTTCATTAATAGAATGAAAAAATGTAGCTGATCTGAATAGCATGTGAAGTTTACTGACATGTAGAGAGCTCCATGTTGCATCTATCTTAGCAGCTGCTGATAAGCTTACTTATTCTAAACACTGTCCATATAAGGAAGCCTAAATCACCCTAACTGCATCTGCATGAATCATCTGTGATATTGTATAATAAAAAGTGCATATCAAATTTTAGGTGTGGATAAGGGGTGGAGAAATATGATGTGATAAGCCTGCATTATTGCATTTTTTTTTCCCTTTTCAATGACGCTGTGGTGTTTCTTTATGCTGCCATGAAAAGTGTCCAAACCAGAGGCGGAGGATTTAACGCCAGAGCAGAGCTTTAACCACGATTTCCCGCAGAGTCGAATCTACACAAAACATCATAATTACAGAGCCCTTCGTGACTCCTAATCACAATCGCCATAAAAACGACATTACATCCGTCGTAAAGCTCTCGATGCTGCAATGATTCAACGGAAATCATTCTGCTACCCGCCTGCGAACTCTCAAATGCCAGGCCCCAAAAATTCCTGCAGCCTCTAGCTAAGCAACGGTCTTCTGCGAGTCATAAACACGGCATTGACCTGCCGCTGCTGGCACAGCCGAGGCAATAACACAACGGTCTACGGGGGGGTGGGGGGTGGGGGGCAAGGTGGCAGATACAGAGTAATTGCATAAAATGTTGTGTCTTGCGTTTTTAATGTGCTGTTTATGTGCTTGTTAGTTGAAGCAGCTGGAAACACAGTCCCATCCTGCTTTCGGAATGCTCGCTGTTGTCTTGGCCGGATGTTCGCCCGTCACCATAGCGAGGTGTCCGCCAGATCGCTGCAGGAAGACACAAGACAAGAGTGTGCGTGACTGTGTGTTTGTGTTAGAAAATGGAAAGAGACACACATTGCGGTTGAAAGCGGAGGCCAGCCCGCAGGAGCGGCTGAGTGGGAGAACGAGAGCCTTAACGACGCTGAAAATTGGCCCGTGACTGAGGTACACCCCTCAGGTAAATCATTGCTACAGCTTCCTGTCACATTCTCTGTCCCCTCGTCCTCCCATCATGCCTCCCCTCCAGCGCCTCACCTCTGTCTCAGGCAGTTTCGCCCGCTTCACCCTGACTCAACTTCATTTATGACCACATATTCAAAGCTTCCATCTTCCAGCCATAGCCGTCACCATAAATAACCTTTTGCATATGCCTGTGTGCATTTGCAACCTCTGACATCCACATGTGAGGAAAGAGAAGCAAAGTATCGAACAGCATTTAGTCAGATGCTGTGCATTTAATCAGCACAATCAATATCCTTATTGATCTGAAAATATTTTACGATTTCACCTTTTTCTCAGGTCAAAATATGATAACTCATATCAAACTTTATGAGTAAAACAGGCTGGTTCAAAGCAAGTCAAGATGTTACTGGTCTTTATTTTAATCTGACTTGTCTATCGCATCCCACAGGTGCTTGATTTGTTACCAGTTTAAACTCCTCTACAGTTTATATTTTCTGTTGATTTTAACAGATTTTAAACCAATATTCTGCTTTCAGCAGTCTTTGGAGAAAATGAGAGTAAATCCTTCAGTCGAATTAATATTGTAGGGTTTTTTTTACACCCAGGAATGTGAATTCTTAGTAGATTTTAAAGTTGAAAGACAAAAGGTCTGTTTATGTTACACATTTCCTTAAAGTTTGGAGGGATTTTATTTTTGTCTCAGACTGTAACTCATGAAAAAAAAAAATCAATCAATATTGCTCACTGGTTCAAATAATTACACTCTTACATATGCTTAAGCCCATAGTTATTCATACTCCTGGCAGATTTAGATTTAAAATTGTTTTCATTCAACCAAGAAGTTGGTTTCCGAATCAAAATTACACAGGCATTGCTGAAAAGATAATGAAACTATATAAAAAGACTATTAATTTAAAAAAAAAATTAGTTGGTTTAAGTTTTTATTACAAAATGGCATGTCAAAATTATTTTTACCCTTCTAAATAATTTGTGCAAAATCTTTATTGACATTACAACAATTAAACGGTTTTTATAATTGCTGACCTGCTTTTGGCATGTTCCTTGCCATCACCCTAATCAGATTAAAGTTGAGACTCTGATTGGGTCACTCCAATAAAGTTAGTTGATATTACTTACAGTCAGAAGAAACACGTTAGTAAAATTAAACGGTGAATTTTAACTTAAATCTGACAGCAGTATGAATAATTGCAGCACCATAATAAATGACAGAAATGGAGTTACACTGACATAAGCTAAAGATATATTGTTCAGCCAGATGTCCATGAAAAAAACATTTAGTAAAACATCCAGAGAATTACGTTCTATTAGCGTGAACAAGAAATATGTATGTATATTGCACTTAGTGAAATGGAATGAACAGGAAAGAAAATATGCTTACAGTGACAAGCTGCTTGTAACACACTGCCATAAGATCTAATTGCAACACTGGTTCATCCTCTAAATAGAGCGGCCTTCTCAAACCTGAATAACTTTTAGGTCAAAACAAAAACCATTCCTCTGGAATGGTTGGTCACTAAACTGGGAAAAAGTCAAAGAGCAACCAGAGTCCAAAGAAAACAGAGAAAAAAGATTAGAAGGGTTCAGGGTAATGGAGTTACAAAAGCACAAGGTTCAGGGTAGCAAAATGGAAACGCATCTGTGGTGACAGACTGCTGGTAACAAAATGCCTAATAATAAATTTTAAAATGGGTTCTTTGATTAGTTCAGACACAACACTGATGAATCTTTTGAATATAGGAGCTTTTTTATACCTGAATGATTTATTGGCCAGAATTTTGTAATTTGTCTTCTATAAAATGTTGCATACTGAAAGGACACCAAGCCTAATAGCAGCTAATGTCCAAAGAAGCACTTTGAAAAACATTAAAAAAATCATAATATTGTTTAAAATTACTCTAAAACATTAAAAAGGCGCAGGGTGACTTAAATGTGGGTCAAAAAAGTTCAGGGTAACATAATGGAAACATACTATAGTTACAGATTGCTTATAATAATTGTCTTTTTAAAGTTGTTTGTTATGTCCATTTTTTTATAACAATGAACTCATTCTATATCTGAGTGACGTATAAGTCAGAGTTCATTGATTTAGCAAACAAATGGTCACTTTAAAAAATTTGAAGAAACTTTTCATATATTATTATTTTATATATTATACTTTATTCTGTGTATTGTTTATGGGTATTTGCAGTGGAAGTTGGTACCTGAGAAATGGGCCCTTGTACTCAGGCAACAGAAAAGCGGTTTCCTCTTCAGAGTTTCTCCTTCCCTGCTGGACTGGATCAGATTCCTCCTCCTAATACCAGAATAAAGTACACACACACACACACACACACACACACACACACACACACACACACACACACACACACACACACACACACACACACACACACACACACACACACACACACACACAGATCAGGCAGTTAACTCATATCTCTCCAGTAGTTATTACAGTCAAATAACTTGCCAACTAGGAGCCTAATTGCTTCCATGAGATAATGTCTATATCAAACGACCCACTGCCCACGTTTAACTGGTGCATGGCTATTAGTTGGAAGCCGTAGCTCATTTTCACTATTACATATTATTACGCTGTGGTGACAGCAAGCGGCTCTGATAGTGCGTCTCACCGAATCAGAGCTGTGTGGCAGAGTGTCAGCATTGGCCTGGTGTGGCAGGGAGAGTGGGGCGGGCTGGTTGATGACCACCACACTCCTGTCCACGTCCCGCGGGGAGAGAGGGGGCGTCGAGAGGAGCAGGGATTCAGGCTGGCCTTGCTCGCAAAGGCTGTAGTGGCCAAGAGATCTTGGCGGATGGAGGATCTGCAAAGCCTCTGGGCTCTCATCCTCAGAGTCAGATAGCGCAGTCTCAGGACACCCTGCCAGGAAGATTAGTTGGTAAAGAGAAGGAGGTCACGTTTCTGCTCACAGAACCTCTCTCATCACACGCAACAGAAGACACGCCGAGCAATATTTAGTGCTTCTTCTCTCTGATAGCAGATGACAGTTTTATTGTTCACATCTGCAGGGCACACAGTAGATTGATTGTGCAGCTCAACTCACCTGTGGAGGCAATTGGAGCGGCGTCCCACCTGGCAGTGGTCACTGTTCCCGTCTTCTGCTCCAGCTGACAAATGTACTCCATCAACTCCTGTGGCAGAAATTATACGGATCACATCACAAGCTCAGGCAGGGCTCCATCAGCCATTACCCTTATAACTGGTATTATATCTGACATCATCAAACCAAAGTCAGGTAAAAATGTAGCACAATAAACACAAAAAAAACACAAGGTTTAATATAAACAGCCGTGCTCTTCAGCACTAAATACCGAAATCTTTGTTTTTGTGCATTTTAAGTGCTGCAGAACATACAGTTCTGATTGTTTAATGAGTCTACAGCTGGCGAATGTGAAGCTGGTTAGCCAACAAAAACAGTGCAGACACATTAACAGCCACAGAGCTGACTGACCTGAAAACCAGCATTTTATATTGCACTATAAACAATTTATATAGCACAATAACAAGAAGGCAACAACAGAGAAGATCCCCAACACCTTGGATATGCACTATCCCAACATTCTTGTTGTATCACTGTGAATTTGTTATAAATCCCAAGTTATATGACACAGGAAGTGTGCAAAACAGTTTTAATGATTGCAATTATAGTAATCGTGATATTTCCTTCAATTCCAACAGATATCTATTAGAAGAAACTCCTCTGCTTCTGACCCGTTTCTCTGCTTGTAGATGTTCTTTTTCTTTCTGTGCAACCCTCTGGCTGGCTTTCAGGTCCTGCAGCTCCCTCCGGGTTTCACTCAGCTGAACCTGCAGGCCAGGTGCCATAAAAATAGCATCAAATATAGCAGAATCATTTCTTTAATAAAGCAACAAATGGGGCGCGAACATGTTAACTGGCTATGCAGTTCATGTGGCGATTTTTTCTCTGATATACGCCTCCTGTTCGTGTCACGTTTGAGTGGCCATTGTGCCACAAGGTGTTTACTACATTGAAAGAAAATAATGCAATAATGTGCCCTCTCGCTCTTGGTTGCTCACCCGGTTGCAATCTTTTTCTCTACCCAGCTCAACCTCCAGCTTCACCCGCTCCATTTTTTCCTCCTGCAGTCTCTCTTGCATCTTCTGCATCTCTGTGTTGAGTTTCTCCAAGCTTTCCTGGTCCAACTGTTGGTGTGACACACACAAACTATAAAATACTTACCTAAAGTGGAGTCCTTTGATAGTGTGTAACGTCCTTACTCAACCACAGACTCTATATTCTGAATGAACCTGTTACCTCCGCAGTGTGCTGCAGATTCTGCCTATCCTGAGCCCAGTTGGCTCTTCCTTCTCTCAAAGCCATGCTGGCATCTGCAAGCTGAATGGTGAGCTGGGCGGCCTGCACTCGAGTCTGGTGCAGTTCGGCCTGTATCCGATCCCTTTGGGCTGCCAGGGTACTCAGATCACTCTTTAGGCCCTCAACTGTGCGTTCGCTCATGTGAAATCGCTCTCGTAGGCCACGCATCTCCTTCTGTAATACTTCACTTTCGGTCTGTTGATAAAGCAATGAGAAGATGGGTTGTTACCATCATGGCAAAACAGAGAGTGATTTGACACCAAAACCATACTGTACTTTATTTGAACACAAATTGTTTTGCGTTTATCCTTTTATATTCATCCTTTTAGAGACTCTTTTTTTGTCAATTTTTAAAAGAAATATTAAAGTACACTATCAGGTTATGGTAGATGTTTCTACATCTTTAGGTACGGACTGATAGGATTGGGATTAATGTCTTGAAATCATTTGTTTTGTATTTTCATACTTATTCAGACCTTAAAGAAATTCTAAACTTTCCCCGACTGCGTAGGAACTTTGCAAACATGTTTGCTTTAAATGTCTGACCTCCTTCCTGTGAGCAGTGGTGAGTTTCTGGGTGAGGGTGGTGATGGTGTTCTGGAGCTGCAGGACACTGGTGTCTCTCTGAGCCAGGGAGTTCCTGAGAACCTGGAACTCCTTAAACAGACTTCTGAGCTCAGCTTCAGTCTGATCCAGCTTATTCTAACAAACAGACAGAAATAGACCAAATTGGATTAACCAAAAACAGATAAAGAAAAGACCAACAAAACCTTTAGATTTACAATGTTTCACAGTATTTGGTTTAAGGAGAAAACACCTGTTGGTTTTTTCTTTCGTGCTCCTCCTCTTTTCTCAAGCCAATTGCCCTCTTGGCTCTTTCTTTCATTCTGTAAACACACATTTGGTTATGGGTAATCAAAACTATTTATGAGACCCTAATAAAAACACAAAACAATACATCAAACCTCTCCAATTCTGTCTCTCTTTCCACAGATCTTTGTGTCAGTGTTTTGATGTCCTCTTCAAGCTCTCTGATAAGCTGTTCTTTCGCTGCCTTGGCATCCATTAAAGCAGCTTTCTCCTGGGCTAAACACTCTCCTAAAGCCTGTTCATCCTAAGATAGCAGAATCTATGTTAATTTTGAAGATCTCTACATTTCTGGTGAATACAATGAAGGGAGATATGACATAAAGGGAACATTTTGGGCAATAAGAGTGCAGAGAAAGGTTGGCTCAAGCTTAATAGACCACCTTCTGCTCCATCTCCATCTCCTCAATCTTCCGATGACTCTGCATCAGCTCCTCCTTCAGTCTGCCGACCTCACGCTCCAACCCTCTGCGCTGTCTGTCCCATTCCTGCTTCTCTCTCTTGTGGTCCTCCTTTTCTCTCTCCCTTTGCTTATTTGCCACCTCCTGCTCACGCAGCAGCTCAGCACGCTCTCGCAGACACTCCTGCAACCGATTCTAACAAGAGACAGGAAAAACACGGGATGTCCTTTATCTGCACTCATTAATAATGCAGCTCTAAAAAGCATACACTAACCCCGTACCTCCTCGATGTTATTTATTGCTGCTGTCATGCTCAGGCTTACCTGCAGCAGTTCGGCCCGGGGTATTACCAGCAGCATGTCTGTGCCTTCATCCTCACCGTGGGACTCTTCCTCGAGGGTCACCATGTCCTCAAGAGGCTTCGGTGCACAGAAAGTGAATTTGGAGCTGCGGGAGCACACTTCCCCTTTAGCATCAACGTATACAAACTCATATTCCTGGGAACTGGGCTTGGGCATATAGGATGCTGAAAATGATGAAATCAAGTTTTATTAACAAATGATCAATCAGAAAGGGGTTAGAGTACTTAATTGCAGCCCTTTTAATATGCAATGTTTATTATAGAAACTTGAAAAGACAATGCAATTTGTAAATTTGGTGGAATTTTAAAAATGTTTCATATGATCACAAATATCCATCCATCTATCCATTCACTGTCAATACCTGCTTTTCTGTGCAGGGTCGTGGGGAAGCTGGTGCCTATCTCCAGCTGTCATTGGGCAGGAGGCGGGGTACACCCTAGACAGGTCGCCAGTCCATCACAGGTTCATTACAAATAAGTTTTCTTTAAAAGTTTTGTTTGAGTAGGAGCATTTTATATGCTGCCTGTGCTTTTTGCTCCAACTGCAGCTAAATCTGGAAGTCATCTGTTAAAAGGTCACTAACATTCTGTTTCGGTAATTTACTGAAATTCCTGAAGTCTTGTTACTTCCTGTTAAACCACACCACTACTTCTCAAAAGTTTCCACTCACTGGAGTGATTCTGGACTTGGGAGGGAAAGAGTACAAGCCTGTATTAAATTGAAGTCCACCTTATTTTAAAACACAAAGCTGTAAGTTTGGAATTTGACACACTACACAAATCTGTAATTAACCTCTCCCAACGTAACATGGCAACACTAGGGGTGCAACGATGCGTGCAGCTCATGAGACATGAGACTGTTATGTAGAGTAATGGTTTCACAAATCACAAACTGTGTTTTAGAGAATCTAGAAACAGTGTAAAAAATTGACCCCAAGTTTGAGCAGTATTGTGGTTTTCATGCTCTTCTCCATCTGAGGTGGCCCTTTGACTCAGACCAATCATCTAAGGTGGAACTAAATGTGTGTTTTAATGAATCTCTGTTCAGTGCAGAAACATTCAGTTCAGAATTTACTAAAGAATTTTGATTTGGAGCTGGAAATTATTCTAGATTTGTCATTTTATTATTAGTTGTCAATGCAGCAGCAGGAGAAAACTGTATTTCTCCTCCAAGACACTCAGTATCATTTCTCTGACTAAGGAAAGAAATCTTATGATCTGTGTGACAGCAGAGCATCAAAAACAATCTTTGGTCACATGCGTGTAGTTGCGCTGTCACGGTGCAGCATGTTCACAAATTGCCACCAGTCAACATGGAACTTTAACGGTGTTTTGGGGGCTTCATGCATTTCCTTAATAGGCATCTGTTTTGAAATGTGTTCCTTTATGAGATCTGGAGAGTTTAAGGAAAAAACAAACAAACAAAAAAAAACAACATTTGGGGCTCCAGCTCCAGGAGCCCAGGTCTAATGACGCCTATGCTGAGAGCGTTTTTCATAAAAAAAAATTACTTCGAGTTAATCTTCTACTTAATCTTCTACTTCATTTTCCAAATTTTGATCCTGTGTTTCTGGATGGCACCATGGCGCAATTGGTAGCACTGTTGCCTTGCAGAAGTAGTCCTGGGTTTAACTCCCCACCGGGAGTCTTTTTGCATGAAGTTTGCATGTTCTCCCCATGCATGTGTGGGTTCTCTACAGGTAGTTAAATGGATGGATGGATGATCCTGTTTAAAATCGATCTTCATTTTAAGCTAACAAACATTTATTTGTCCATGTCCTGATTATTACTATGGTTTATTCCACCAGGAGTATGTTTTATGGAAACAGGCCTGAAGTATAAACATCCATTTAAAGTTTATGAGCTGTGTGCATTTGCTAAGATCATCTAGAAGCAATTGTCTTTGTAAATCACAGCCTCGCGGCTGATATTTAGCCATAAGTTCTCTCCTTTGACTTTGTTCATCTGATCTTATGATTCTCATAAGGTACGGCACTGACCACTCACTGAAGTCTGCCCTGGCTCAATGCCATACCTGCTGCACACGTGCCCCTCACAGAGAACTGGCCTGATCAGTTCCTCCCGACACACAGGACAAAGTGAACAGTGTATTCTCGGGTGAGAGCAGCAGCAGTCAGCAGAGGAGGCTTTAAGCCATTGCTTTTGTCATTATCATTACTCAACCCCCTGCTTAGTACAGAAATGAATTCAAGCCGTGACAGAGACTTTCTGTGTTGGAGACAAAGCTAGGCAGGATATTTGTCTTCTGCACAGGATGTTTCTTCTTCTTCTGGGAAAAATCTATTTTAAGTCAGAAACAAGCGTTGTCCCCCATGCACCACATGATTTGCAACAAAAACAGCCATTGTATAGAAATAAATCTCCTGCTGAAGGTTTTATGTGCTATTCTGCAGAGATTCACTGAAACTATGAACAATAAATACACAGGCATGTGTACCCTGGAAGTGCACGCAGCAGTTGGCTTCTGTGCCCTCTTGATAATCGGCTGGGGCCAGAGCCCAAACAAAGGTTTCGTAGTCCTTCACTGACGACCATCCCACCTGAGGAGCAAAACATACACACGTTGTTATCCCTTAGTTAAATAAATGCAGCCCTTCATTCAGTTCAGGGTTCATCCATTTTAAAAATCCACAGTTTTCCAGGCCAACATTTTACAGTTAAACGTCTTTTTTGAAATCTAATTTAAAATATTTACATTACGTTTCCAGAAAATGTTTACATGCTCCAAACTATGCATGGGTGAATATGGGAATGAGAAACCTTATATAAAAATATGTGTTTTTGCTTAAGAGCTTAAATTCAAAAATATACGACAAGATCTGGAAAAGCAAAAGGTTTTTCTTCTGTTGCTAAAATAAGATGATTAAATAATGAATTGCTCTAAAAATGAAAACATGATATCAATCAGTCATTTGTATTGTGTATCACACTCTTAATGCATTATTGACATTATTTATCCTTTAAGATGTTTTTTGCACCTTGTGTTTCTTTCCATGCTTATGCATTGTGTTCCTTACAGTTGACGGTTACTGTCATTTTAAGAGATTCTAGTTAGTGACAAGTCTCTGCGAAAACAAAGGTTGTTGTTGTGGATGACCCTTTTTGTGGTGTCAAGAGAAACAACAACCATGTTTTTTTTTTTTCCACCACAATAGTACCTTTCCTTAGAAAAAATAGATAAAACTGACCCCAAATATTTATTTTATAATCTTTCATTGTTTTTAATAAATCTAATCAAAATTATAACATAAAAAGATGCTCAATAGTTTTCAGGAAAACGTCCTTATTGCAGAGAACATTATGCTATTTTTGTCATTCTGCTGTTCATGGTGTAACAGAAATGTATAACCAGCTGGTATTAGCTGGTTAATTAGATGGGATATCTGCTTGCGAAGCTAGCCTGCAGTTGGCTGCTTAACATTTATGCTGCTTTTAGCTTGTCACTCACAGCTTTGATGGAGGGGGCTTTTAGTTCCCACACAATGACTGTCCATGTTTTCGCAGCTAGTCATTCAGTCAGTCATTTTCTACCGCTTATTCCATAGTGGGTCGCGGGGGAGCTGGTGCCTATCTCCAGCAGTCTATGGGCGAGAGGCGGGGTACACCCTGGACAGGTCACCAGTCCATCGCAGGGCAACACACAAACAACCATGCACACACTCATTCATACACCTAAGGGCAATTTAGAGAGACCAATTAACCTAACAGGCATGTCTTTGGACTGTGGGAGGAAGCCGGAGTACCCGGTGAGAACCCACGCATGCACGGGGAGAACATGCAAACTCCAAGCAGAAAGACCCCCGGCCAGGAATCGAACCCAGGACCTTCTTGCTGCAAGGCAACAGGGCTACCAACTGCGCCACCGTGCAGCCGCGCAGCTAAAATTAAAAAAATTATTCTTTTTTGTAAGCATGGGTAAGGTCTGGACATCTTCTTTGAGCCAGCTGACAGGCAGTCCACAAGTGGGGGAAGGGGGGGCACCACTTTCTCTAGCATCTCAATAAATGACTTTACACCATATGGGTGGTGTGATGGACGTTTTTGAAACCATAACTTTCTAAAACCTTGGTGCCAGTAACTGGCTCATGCCTACACCAAACACTATATATGAAACTCGCTCTGTCATCTCAGGCACGACAGCCTACACTCTAAACCTGAATGAGCATAGTCATATCTGTTAGGTTCTTTGAGTAAAACAAAGATATTTGGGGCTAAAACATTGAACTAAATGCTTGAATTTGATGGAACCAAGGAACCTTCACCTTTTATTCACATTCAATGTTGTTAAAACCACTGATTTTAAGAAAATCCAATTTACTCTATCTGATGGAACCCAGGAAAAAGTTTCAGACCAGGAAATGGCTAAAAGGAAGTAGCACACTTCCTTTTAGCCATTTCTTGGTCTGAAAGGAAGTAGCACATTTTCCAGACTGTGTCTTAACCCCTTTCTGTTGATTTTTACGACAGCTGTCTGGGTAGCGATACCTTGAAGAGCCCAATCCAGTCGCTGCTGGCCCAGCTGTGCTGCGAACTCAGCGTGTAGTGGCAGTCGACTCTGCTCTGAGGGAAGTAGGTGCAGCCCACATTTCGAAACTCCACCTGCCAAGCCATGTCCATAACGACACAAAACAATGGCAGCTTCTTTACACCTAAAAGAAATGAATAAAAAATATGAGTGACTTTTTGGGTTATTTACTAAAAGCTGAAAACTGCACATTCGATTAGGGGTGTTGATGGTGAAATGGGTAAGAGGTGACAACTGGTGAGCAAGGCAGAAGCCTCTGAATATTTATTCAGTGTAAGAAGATAGCCTGACTGAGAGTGCACTTGAGAAAAGGACACCGGAGCTAAGCCTCTATGACAGGACGGGCTTTGAGCAACAGGACATGTAAGAAGTTTGTCGCAGTGGCTATTTTGGTCATCGTTAAAAAAAGAATACTATTGTACTTCATCACGTGTAAGCAAGTCGTAAACAGCGTCTGGGACTCAGATTCTACAGCCAGGTACTTAATATTAATTTAGTAATCATAGCTGCATCAGTACTGTATTACTGTCTCTGTAAGGAATTATAGCAGCTATAGTGCCCGGGAAAAGTATTCATACCCCTTAAACTTTTCCACACTTGTCAAAAACTTTAATCTTTCATAATTGGATTTTTGTGTGATAGACCAAAATAAATTAACAGGTATTTGTCAAGTGGAAGGAAAATGATTTTCAAAATGTTTTGCAAATAAACGGTTTTAGTCATGTACTCCACAAATCTGGCCTTTAATGAAAGTCATTGTTCTGGCCTATATGCAAAACTGTATGTATGGTAAAAACAAAACAAACAAACAAAAAGAACAGGTGAAACATGATGGTGGTAGCATCATGCTGTGGGGACACTAATCTGCTGCAGGAGCAGGAAAGCTAATCAGAGTTGATGGGAAGATAGATGGAGCAAAAATATATGCCAATCCTGAAGGAAAACCTGTTTGAGATTTGAGACTGGGTCAGGGGGTCACCAACCGACAGGACAATGAACCTAAAATACTTTACATACGTTGTAAGAACAGAGAAATGGGTTTTATCTAACAGGGCTGCAAGAACAAGATAGCATCATTCAGTAAAAACTTAGCAAGTCAATGTATCAGCTGTGCCTTGCCATGACAAAGAGAGATATATTTTCCTGTAGGGACACAGAAGACAACTGACAACAACGACCGTGCAGGAGAATATAACAAGGAAAAAAACAACGACAAAAACATATAATATGCTGTAAAAATGCGAATGGCTCATAACAACCTTTTCATAATTGAAATGTTTACAGTTTTCCATTTTGGAAAAAAAACAACTGACTCTATGTGTTGGAGATTTACTGCAGATACACCCGATAATCACAGATTAGAGTTGAAAACATACAGCCGCTTTCCGAGGGCTCATATTACACAGGCAGGAGGCTTGAGGCCCGTCAGAATGCAGCGCATGTCGGGGAAACACTGTGCCAGGCACGTCGATGCAAGTTTATCAATTTAAGAAAAGCATAAACACAGGATTTTTACTTAGTAGATAGAGTGTAATTACTCATTATTGCCTGTTTGGTTTAAATGCTGGGAGTGCGAAGAGACAGAAGCAACAACAGGCTTTGTTAACTAAAGAAAAAAAAAACATCTGCGCACATTTTACCTCGAGTCCTCCATGAAGTGTCCCTTACCTTTGCACCCCTTACTCTCTCTCTGAACAGCCTGAACAACGCTGCTGTGTGCGAGTCAGGGTGTCTTAGTCCCACAGAAAACCAGGGCAACACATGCAGGACAGCGGTGGTTTATCCTGCTCGGACGCAGCTCCCACAGTAACCCGAAACAATAACAAACCCCCCCAAAAAACAACAAAGCCAAACATAAGCACGACAGAGTCGAGCTTCACTGTGGGATTGTGGGAGCTGTTGTTCGCTAAACAGCTGGAATTACGGTAGACAAGGGAAGTCAGAACTACAACCCCCAAGATGAGGTCTTACTGTTAGACCGCTGAACGTAATATGATGCTGCGCGACATTCAGCGTTGTTTTTCTCATCGGAAAGAGCCACAAACGGCACACATTACAGATGTCAGACTTATTCACCAATTGAACGGTTTGCGATGAAGGAAAGCGACCAATAGCGACTGTAGCGGTGGAAATTATTTTTCTGCGGCTGGCATTAAGGAATCTAACTAATCACACGTTAACTCAGTTAGATTGGAGGTGTGTTCTTAATTTTTCCTCCCTCTATACCATATGTTATACCTTTTATGAAATATTTTTAAAACAAGATAAATGTTTTTGTTTTCTATACTTAAATCCCAAATTCTTCTGAAGCCTGGTCTCCTCAAGGATATCCACTGTGTTAAACTTGCAAATCTGATTTTAGTCTGAATCTTCAAATAATATCACTAATCCTATTTTGTGTGATCTCATTCTGGATCCTTTACTGACTTGTTACACGGAGGGAGCATTTTCAGAGCATGGGGATGTTATGGCGACGGCCAGCAGGTGGCAGTATAGTTTCTGAAACCCCCAGAGGACACTTTTGCATTCATGTTGATACATATACAGACTTTTAAACCTCTATCACACAGTGTGTTTCTGGCTTTGCCTAAACCATCTCAAAGGTTAGCGATCCAAACTTTACCTTTTACTATTTTGTAGTATGGTTTTTAAGAGGCAGTTTATGGTATGAAACTGGAAAACGTATACGAAAGTATTTATATTCCTTGAATATAAATTATATATTCAAGGAATTATATATTCCTTTTTCTATTTTTTGTTACAACCACAAACTGCAATGTATTTTATTGTGATTTTTTTGTGATAGACAAATTGCTTTTTAATTGATAAATTAATATTTAAAAAGCTAGACTTGTGCATGAGTTCAGCCCTCTTCTTTCTGATACCACTAAATGAAATCCACTGCAAGCAGTTGTCATCAGAAATAAACTAATTAGTGAACAGATTCCACCGGTGTGGGATTCAACTGCAGTATAAATGCAGCTGTTCTGTGGAGGGCCTCAGAGGTTTGTTAGAGAACATTACTGAACAAACAGCACCGTGAAGACGAAGGAACACAGCAGACAGGTCAGGGTGAAAGCTGTGGAGAAGTTTAACGCAGGGTTAGGTTATAAAACAGCATCCCAAGCTTTGAGCATTTCACACACATGTTGCTTCATTACTGCCCATCTTAACTGACAGTAAGTCTGGAGGAGCTGCAAAGATCAGCAGCTCAGGTGGGATAATCTGTTGGCATGACAGTGTTTTGTTGTGCACTCCACAATAACGAGATGATAGGTAGAAAGCTGTTGGTTATAGAGAGCCTTGCAGTTTGTCACAAGGAGGGGGAAGACGGTGCTCCGGTCTGATGAGAATAAAATTATTCTTTTTGACCTGTGTGCAAAATGCTGTGTATGGCAGAAAACTAATGCAGTTAATCACCCTCAAAGAAGACTGTGGCAGCATCATGCTCTGGAGATGCTTTTCTTCAGTACGGTCAGTGAAGCTGGTCAGAGTTAATGGGAAGGTCTATTTTAGCTAAATACAAGGAGATACTGAAAGAAAAGGCTGCAAAGGCTTCAGACTGGTTAATTATGGGTGTTTTTGCACCAGAGCTGGTTAGTCCACTTCAAATGGACCAGTGTTTGTTTCCCTGGATATTCCACTTAGTTTGGACAGGCGTGAAAGGTTACCTGAGCTCTGAGGTGTCTGAAAATGTGGATCTCAGTTCATTCACATTAAAACCCCTGGTGATGTTCAGTCAGTCAGTCAGTCATTTTTTGACTGACTGACTGACTTAAGTTTGAATTAAAAAAAATACCACCCTTCAAACCAAAGTATGTGGTCTAAAAACATACATCTTCACTTAGAGTATCTGCAGCCTACTATGCACCTTCTTGTTATAGCACACTAAGAAATACACCTATTGTTACTTCATGCAATTGTCCAGGTGGTTTGGTCTGCCTGGACATCAGCATGCAGTTGGACCATCCTGAATGTTTAGGTGCTTATTACGGCCAAAACATACAGCCAGAGCTACAATGGAAATATTTAGATCAAAGCAGACCCATGAGTAACAATCCCCCAGTCAATGTACAAACCTTAATCCTATTGAGAATTTGTTTTTGGATTTGATCATTGATGTTCACAGATGCTTTCCATCATATCTGACAAACAAAATATATAGAAGTTAGTGGTTGTTATGCGACGAAATGTGGAAAAGTTCAAGGGGTATAAAAACCTTTACAAGGCACTGTACAGCAGAGATCAATTGTGCTTGAGAGACTGAAAAACCAGCTCCATGTGGTTGCAGTAATGAGCTTAAATGAGATAGACCACAGCATTTATGAACTTAGCTTCTGGCGTTATTCCTTACTTTTAATGTAGTCTGGACAGCGCTGAAATGAGGTCACTGGAAAAACTGGCATCCTGCAGCCACAGAAAAAAAACATGTCAAAATCAAAATCAAGCTTATTATGGCTGAGCAGTTACAGCTTGGATAGTGCTAATTCGATATTATTGCAGTTATTGATGTTCATTGATGAGTCAGTGCTTTACTCCTTCCTCAATTAGTGGGCCCAGTTTGGCTAATTTAGTCTTTTGACAACACTATAAGGACGCTTCATGTAATTTTATGCAGGAGAGAAGTCGATGTTGAGACCCTATAAATTGTGTTTAAGTGGATTAATAGTGCGCTGAGGATGTGTGAGTGAAGCTGCAAGGGGAAGAAGGATTTCTCTTGCTGTCAGATGATTAAATAGGTTGTTCTGCAATGAACAACTTATAAGGTTGTCTTTGTTTACAGGTAGCAGGAGGATGTTGGGAAGAGGAATATTACAGTAATTGCTGAAATTCTTTGAATGGTTTTGTGGCAGATTTAATTGCTTTTCTCTTTGATGTTAAAAAATCTGACAATTATAGATTTCTATTACTTTTATCTTCTTCTGCCATTTGCTTGTTGGTTTCTGGTAAATTTACTAAATGCCTTGCAAAAGTATTCAAGCCCCTGGAACTTTTTCACATTCTGTCACATTACAACCACAACCTTTAACGTTTTTATGTGATAAGCCAACCCAAAGTATTGCATAATTTTGAAGCAGAAAGAAAAGGACACATTTTACCGCAAAAAATCTGAAAAGTGTGGCATGCATTTATATTCACCTTCTGAATCAATACTTTGCACCACTTAATTTTTACTGCAATTGCAGCTACAGATCTTCACCTCTACCTCATTCTTCTTTGCTAAATAGCTCAAGTTCAGTCCTATATGATGTACAAGGTTTGTAAACAGCTAGTTTTAATTCTTGCTACAGATTCCTAATTGGATTTAGGTCTGGACTTTGACCAGGCCTTTCTAGCACATGGATATGCTTTGATCTAAACCATTGCATTATACAGTGTCTTGACTTTTTTTTTCCCTATTCTGTTATATTCCAGCCTAACCAAACCAAATGTATTTTTATTCTTATTTTAAGTGATGGATCTGCACAAAATAGTCTAAGTTGGTGAAGTGAAATGAGAAACAAAATGTATATAAACGAGTTAGAACAAACAAAAAACTAAAAACTGGCATATGCATATGTATCCACCCCCTACGCTATGAAGCCTGGTGCCACCGATTACCATTAAAAGTCACATAATTAGTGAAATTAAGTCCACCCGTGTGCAATCTAAGTGTCATGTGATCTCTCAGTATAAACACACATTTTCTGCAAGGCCCTAGAGGCTGCAACATCTCTAAGCAAGGGACATCACACCATGGAGACCAAGGAGCCCTCCAAACAAGTCAGGGACCAAGCTATTGAGAAGTACAAGTCAGGGAAGGATATATATATAAACAAACTTTTGATGTGCCTTCGGAGCTCCATCAAATTCATTATCATCAAATGGAAAGCACATGTTACCACGACAAATCTGCCAAAAGAGGGCCGCCCACCAAAACTCACAGACTGGGCAAGGAGGGCATTAATCAGAGAGGCAGCACATTGACCAATGGTAACCCTGAAGGAGTCGCAGAGTTCACAGCAGAGACTGTAGTATCTGTCCGTAGGACCACAATAAGCCGTGCACTCTAAAGATTTGGGCTTTATGGAGGAGTGACCAGGAAAAAGCGACTACATAGTGTTAAAAATAAGACATGTTTGAGTTTGCCATAAGGCATTTGGGTGACTCCGCAAATCTGGTCAGATGAGACTAAAATAGAGCTTTTCGGCCACCAAGGTAAATTCAATGTCTGGCTGAAACCCAACACATTCCATTACTCCAAGACAACCATCCCCACAGTGAAACATGGTAGTGGCAGCATTGTGCTGTGGGGAGGTTTTTCAGCAGCAGGGACTGGGAAACTGGTGCGAGTCGAAGGAAAGATGGATGGTGCTAAAAGAAGGAATATTCTTGAGTTACACCTGTGTTAGTCTGCATACAATTTGAGACTGGGACGGAGGTTCACCTTCCAGCAGGATGATGACCCGAAGCATACTGCTAAAGCAACACTCGAGTGGTTTACAGGGAAACATTTAAATGTGTTGGAAAAGCTTAGTCAAAGTCCAGACTTCAATCCAGTTAGGAATCTGTGGTTAGACGTGAAGATCGTCGTTCACAGGTGAAAACCTGAAACATGAAGGAGCTAGAGCAGTTTTGCTTTGAGGAATGGGCAAAAATCCCAGTGGCATGATGTGGCAAGTTCATATCAAGAATTACTTAATTGCTGCAAACAGTGGCTCTACAATGTACTTTGGGGGGATAAACAGTTATGCACACTCAAAGTTTTGTTGTTTTGTTCTATTTGTTGTTTTCTATACAATATTAAAAAATATATCTTCAAAGTTATAGGCATGTTCTGTAGATGAAATGGTACAAACACTCAAACAATTCATTTTAATTCTAGGTTGTGAGGCAACAAAACATGAGAAATGCCGAGGGGGCTGAATACTTTTGCAAAGCACTGTAGCTCTGGCTTCATGTTTAGGGTGGTTTTCCTGAACCTCCACCACAACCTCAAGTCTTTTGCTGCTTCCAGTAGGTTTTCTTCAGGTTTGCCCTTCATTCAGCTTCATCCATCCTACCATAAACTCTGACCACCTGTCCCTGCTGAAGAAACACAAACCCACAGCACTATACTGCCACTGCTATATTTCATAGTGGGCGTGGTGTGTGGGGTCAGCCACAAAGAGCATTCTGGATTTCTACCAGACACTTCCAACGTTTTTGTTTTATTCTAAGGAGACCACCTCTTTTTCACAAAATTTTAATAGGACTTTTCATGGCTTTTCTTTCAACGGTGACTTTCTTCTTGCTACTTTACCATACAGGCCGGATTTGTGGAGTGCACATCTAATAGTTGACCTGTCAACAGATTCTCTTATCTGTGCTGAGCATCTCAGAGTTACCCTAAGCATCTTGCTGCTTTTCTGATCAATACGCTCCTTGCCCAATGTTTTGGTAGGTTTGCCGTGGTGCTGGAGTCCTTTAATGTTTGATGGATAGATTGAGCAGTGCTATGTGAATTGTTGAAAACAGGGGATATTGTTTTCTAAACTATCGCTGCTTGAATCATCTCCATAACTTTCCTCCTGAACTGCCTACTGTGTTCTTTGGTCTCCGTGGTGCTGTTTGTTCTCTAAACGTCCTCTAAGAAACTTCAGAGGTCCCCTCAGAACAGCTGAATTTATACTGAGAGTAAATTACACACAGATGCAATCTGTTCACAAATCAGGTAACTTCTATTCGCAATTGAATGAGCTTGATTTAATTAAGTACCATTCGGGTAAATGGGGCTTTTTAGATTTTTAATTGTAAAACATTTAGAGAACTAGGCAATTTCTTCTTCTTTACAAGTATGCACTACTTATTGTTGCTCAATAATATCAACTCCCAATAAAATACACAAGGTTTAGTGGTGGTATATGGGAAAATGTGGAAAATCCCCAGGGGTGTGAATACTTATGCAAGCTTCTGAACCCAGGAAAGCTTTATTGCAACTCGCAGACTGCATTAGATCTGAGACGCCACCATTGGGCGAAGGTGCGGTGTACACACATGACACTTCATTACAATAAAGACTTGAGTTAAAGTGGATTGTCCATGAAACTGCTTGATCTTGACCCGGCTGCCTGCTGTTAAGTCGTAATATCCAACCTCTACCCTCAAAATCCATGCATATATGCTCACCTTCTGAAGCAAAAGGTTTTATCTCTGAGATGACATGTGCATGGAAGCTTTTGCCCCCAAAAAATTAAACACTATTTGGCACAAATGCATCAGCACAATTTTTATTTAATCTCGTCATCTGATGACTTCTAGTTACTTGGCTTGGGATTCCTCTCAGCATAAGAAAACGACACGGCCCCTTAGTGCTACTGCAGCTTTTTTACCTGAGGTGGTTTGTCTGACTATAGCGTACCACATGTCTCATTCAAAGGGAATGGCAGGTATGTGTCAGTGAGGCATTAATTTGCAATTTGCCTTCAGCGGTAATCAGTTGCCAAGGAAACCTCAAATGGGATTATGACCTTCTGTTGTGTACAGGCAAGTAAACTGTTAGAGTTGTCAACATGCAGGAGAGCAACATAAAAGATTTATTACGGTAAACAATTTATTTTCTCATCACACTAAATTTATGTGTCTGGTGTTGGAAAGAGACACCTAGAAAACAAATCAGTGGCATTTTTTATTTTTTTTCAAGAAATTTGAAGAAAAATTGATTGAAAAAAAATAATTACTCCATTTGTTGTGGTGTAATAAAAGATAGGAGAGGTTTAGGAAGGGTAAAAAACAAAGAAAGAAGCAGCAGAACAGAGTGCCTGGAAGGAGGGTGAATTGTTGGGAAGGTGGAGGTAGAAGATGGGGGGTGGGGGGTCGGTGGTATTTAGTATGCACAGCCAAGCTGCCCCATCTGCTTAGCGCAGCAGTCCCTGTCGTATAACTGTCTACAGGCCGTGGGCCACATAAAGAATGTCTCAGATTTGATGTAATTCTCCAAAATTAATGACAGCTTTACTCGGTATGGGCCGTGAGGGAATGATTAGTGTTTGATCGTCCATCTGATCAGTTCCCTCGGCTGGCTGCAGAGAGATGTTCCACTAGATGCTGGTATGCTGCCTTTGGCGAGCACACGCACACACACACACACAGACACACACACACACAGATACACTTTTTGCCAGAGTACTTTCTGGCTCCCAGGGCTCATGTTTACGTTTTGGGACTGTGTTTTTCTTTCTTTTTTTTTTTTGCTTGACAAATACAAGCCATATCGTGTTAAAAACCTGGTGTTGTGAGAAGTTGCGTCAAAATGAACATCCACTGCTGGGCCGTAGGGAGATCCCACTAGTGATGTGACTGTGTACCAGCTACTTTTTATATCAGGCAGTGTAGTATTTCAAAGGAAAGTGGGCCAACCAGCATCCAATTTAGAGAACTCCAGAGGTCAGACCATGACCTTTTACAAGATATGCTTTACTGCAGCTGTGATTGGAATTGGGTATTAGTTTTTAAAAGAGATGGGGAATGGATTGTGAATTTGAGAGGAAAAAATTGATCCACTTGGATGGATTGCTGGAGTTGGAAAAGTGGAATACCTCCCCTCCTTTTAATTCAGCCACATCTCAGCGTCCCAACCCCCCCATCTCTCTTTTTCTCCCCCTCTTTCTCTCTTGGGCTGCTGCGTTTACAAGCGAACAGGGCATTCTATTTTACAAGTGAGCTCGGTGGGTCTTGGTGCGCTAGCAACATTAAATTTGAACCCGTCTTATCAGTGCAAACCGTGAGGCTTTACATCAGAAGCTGTCGTGGCTTTGCCACGAGGCCCCTGTGTGCTTTTATGTAATGTGGTGCGGTCAAAAACCCAGCAGACAATTAAAGTAAGCTGATAGATAAAGAAGTGATTGAAGACCAGGGATGTTAGTTTGTGGATCGCTCTGTGGATTTCAGGGTTTATTTTTGTTAGCAAGGCTGGAGGCAGCTTTCTGGAGTTGTATATATTTTGTGCTGAGTTGCATATGGCAAAAAAAAACTAATTTCCCATCTCACCATTAGCACTCTGGTCAAATCCCAAGCTTAATTCAGCAAAGGCTCAGGGAGAGGTGTGATCCTGCCAACACAGATTGCTGGACAGATTGGCAATCTTTCACTGTGTGTGGATGTTGCACCCAACCCCCCCGAAAGTACAGCTCATAATAACAAATTACTTGCAAAAACACCATTAAAATAAAAAAACTGGTTCTAGTTCAGTTGCAGCTCAGTTCTTTTTCCCTTGTTTTCCAGTTTTCAGTGTATTTTTCCAGTTTTTTCCATACAATGAATTTCCAAATTACTTGAATGTGTTTCCTCCTGCTGGGGTCTTCCCCTCCCAATCGGCATGCTCTGATCTCCTTTCATTTTGCTCTCTTTCTTGGCCTCCTCCTCCCCCCCGCTTTCTCTTTCTCCTCCTCGTTTTATATTTTTGGCTGAGCCAAGGACCTTTCCTGTTGCAGTGACCTTTCTGGTTTTAAATTAAGCCCCACTGCGGCGTGTCTCTCTTCATAGAGCGCCAGTTATGAGCCTTTAGAGAACCGCAAAAAAAATAACGATTCTGATGAAATGGTCCCTTTAAAAACCTCTTCCAAATTCCTTTTTACATTTTTCTTACCCTCTTCCATACTTTCTGGTTGAATTAATATTCACCCTAATGAGGAACATCCCAGATATTAGACCATGGAAAATTTTAGAGGAGACACATGCACGTCATATACACACACTGTTGCTTGCTGCTAATGGCTACTAATCAAATGCCATGTATGCTTAAAGTGATTTATGAAAACTAGCCAGTACATGCTTGCAATATGATCGCTTAATCAGAAAGAGGCAATTTTTCAATAGATAACCCAGTTTGTGGCCTTTTTATAGGAGATCATGTTTAACATTATGTGATTGATAGGCTTCTATTAAATCTGATTTAGATGATAAAGCAGCCATTCTCCACTGAGGTCAAACCACTACAGGTAGTTCTATATCCATCTTAATGTTTCATATGTTCAGAAGTTCTTAATGTGATTTAGATTGACCATAGCTGTTCACTGAATACAGTTTAGTTACATGAGCCTTCATGAGTATGGAAGAAAAGGGTGACTGTCAGACACTAGTGTGAAATGTAGCACCCAGACGCGAACGGATGGAAAATGAAACATGACTTTTTTAATATCTTGCAAAAGTAAAACTGAAACGTCAGCATCAGCAGGATTTCTATGAATACTGATGTCCAAAAATCTAGTGAATGAAATTAAAAAAGGTTAAGAAATGCTAAACTAAAGGATAAGGAAGGAATCTCAGAGGAACAAATGACAAAATATTAAAAGCTACAGAGTCAGCAAACATGGATATAAAATTGAGAAAGTCAGACTAATGGAAGCCAACTAGGGAATGGACCAAGGAAACAATACAAGAACATTAAACAAGAAGACCAAGAACAACTCATAATTAAGCAATAAAAACAAATACAGCACTCTCAACCCTGGGAAGAATGTGTTTAGCAAGCCCTAAAATAATATGATTTTTTTATTGAAGTAGCAGAACCTCAGACTGGGTAGGTCAGAATAATGAAACTTTTTAAGTACATAAACAAAATAAGTGTAGCCAGTGGACCATCGGATAGTCGAACCTCGGATTCAGGAAGAGCAGTGTGGTTTTCGTCCTGGCTGTGGAACACTGGACCAGCTCTATACCCTCACCAGGGTCCTGAAGGATGCATGGGAGTTCGCCCAACCAGTCTACATGTGCTTTGTGGACTTGGAGAAGGCATTCGACCATGTCCCTCAGGGAATCCTGTGGGGGGTACTCTGGGAGTATGGGGTACCAGGCCCTCAGATACGGGCTGTTAGGTCCCTGTATGAGCGGTGTCAGAGCTTGGTCCACATTGACTGCAGTAAGTCGGACTCGTTTCCGGTAAGGGCTGGACTCCGCCAAGGTTGCCCTTTGTCAGTGATTCTGTTCATAACTTTTATGGACAGAATTTCTAGGCGCAGCCAAGGTGTTGAGGGGATCCGTTTTGGTGGCCTTAGAATTGCGTCTCTGCTTTTTGCGGACGATATGGTCTTATTGGCTTCATCAGCTTGTGATCTACAGCTGATGATAGATGGATTGGTGCAGTGTCAGCAATGATGCGGATGCTATACCTGTCTGTCGTAGTGAAGAGAGAGCTGAGTCAAAAAGCGTAGCTCTCGATTTACGGGTCATGACCATAGATGAGGCACTTCCTGCCGGGACGAGGCCCAGAGGAAGACCCAGGACACGCTGGAGAGACTATGTTTCTCGGTTGGCCTGGGAACGCCTTGGGATTCCCCTGGACGAGCTTGTCCAAGTGGCTGGGGAGAGGGAAGTCTGGGTCTCTCTGCTTAGGCTGCTGCCCCTGTGACCCAACCTCGGATAAGTGGAAGACAATGGATGGATGGATGTATGGATGGATGGAACATACAGTGAGAGGGATCGTTGATCATCCCCCTTAGCGCTCTGTAGAGCCTGGGTCCTCTCTTTAGAACTTTTCTCTTAAGATCAGCCCATGGTCGCACAATGTTTGGTTAGGATTTAAGTCGAGGGGCTTAAATAATCATGGAAGAAGCTTGATATTGTGTCTGGTGAACCTTTTTGTGTTGATGTGGGCATTTTTCTCAGATGTTGACACATTTTCAATAAATCCCTTTACAATCTCATGGTATTTCAAAGAGTCTTGCTGTAGGACCCAAATGCAGACAGGAGCAGCTCAGTTATATGAAGGAATTTTATAAAAAATAAAAAAACAGGCATGGAAACTAGTAGTCTAAACTGAGGGCATCGAACACAGAAACAGAACAGATAATCGAGGAAAGATGACAAACGGAGAGGTTATGAAGGAGGTGGAACAGGTGCAGGCAATGAAAAGAACACAGTGGTGCAGGTGAGTTGAATCTATTTAATATGGGCTGTGGCTGAGAGTGGGGACTACTTAACCTGAACGGACCTGAACAGGAAAACCCAAGGAAAATATCTAACAGAACAAACAAGAATACACTCTAAATGTCAAAGGAACAGTAGAAGGAAGCAGGCCCAAAAAAAAAAACAAATAAGGATAACATCCAACAATAGATCAGCATAGGGACATGATAGCAAGACCTAAAGAACATAATGAACAGCAAAGAAATGATCAAAATACCAACACAAAAGAAAATTAAAAAACCCAAACACAAAATTCCCAGATTTTAATTGGAAAACTCCACATTTAAATTTCCGATGGTTGGACCGAAAAAAAACAAAACATTTCCTGGCATCCCTCTCAAACAACCACTGAACATGTAGATCTCTTTAAATAGTTATTATGTTATGTTATGTTATACTAGTCGACCTTAAGATGCCACTCTTTGCAGCAAATCTCCAACCAGGAGCTTTGGAGATCAATTGTTACCATTCTCCTGCGTGGTGGAACAGTACTTATTTCTTACAGCTCCATTAGTTTTAACTGTTTAATTATTGCTCTGACTCACGATGTGGGAAAATTTAGGAGAGTTGTTTTTTCTATAGACATTTTTGACTAGTGAAGGTCTTATGTTGAAGAGTCGTTGAGAGAAATGGGGGTCACACCATAATAATACCACAAACTGATAAGACTTCATTTTGTACACATCTTTACCAGGGGAGCCCATAAGTGTGGAGACCATAACAGTACCAGTGTCCTCAGTTACCATGTTGTCTTATGGAGCTCGGCCATCCGGGAGGGGCTCGGAGTAGAGCCGCTGCTCCTCCACGTTGAAAGGGGCCAGCTGAGGTGGCGCGGGCATCAATATCGGATGCCTCCTGGACGACCTTTCTCAGGAGGTGTTCCAGGCACGTCCCACCGGGATGAAGCCCAGGGGACGGCCCAGGACATGTTTGAGGGACTATGTCTTTCAGCTGGCCTGGGAACACCTTGGGCTCCCTCCAAAGGAGCTGGAGGAGGTGTCTGGGGAGAGGGATGTCTGGGCGTCTCTGCTGAGTCTGCTGCCTCCTCGACCCAGTCCCGGATAAAGCTGAAGACGACGAGTACGAGTACGAGTATGGGTTTAGAATCCGGGAAACCTAAAAAGACAAACCGTAAAAAGTCGAATTGAAAAATACTGAGACATGTGTGCTTTCCAAAGCTGCTCCTGATCCACATCTACTAACTAAATCAATATAAATCTCTAGACTGAGGAACAACAGTTACAGGGATTAATCAAAAGGTTCGACTTCGGTGAGTTAAAGTGAAAAACTGTGTGTAGACATGACTTGACAAGCTCCAAGTTTTTACTTGATGTGAACTGTTTTAGAATCATGAATGTGTTGGAAACACATTATTATTTTCTTGCACAGTGATGCAAAACTCTTAGTTTTCAAAACTAAGAGTTTGTAATGCTGTTGAACGGTGAATGGTTATTGAAAAATAACTTTAAAACGTTTTTAGGAGTAATTAGCTATTATGTGCAGTGTCTCTAAGCTCAATTTACTGTGTGTTATATGAGTTGTAGTTGTAAGTTTTTATCAGTTAGGTTGAAAATTGAGTAAAAATTTAATTTTATAACTTATAACTTAGTATGAATGTGTGTGTGCATGGTTGTTTGTGTTGCCCTGCGATGGACTGGCGACCTGTCCAGGGTGTACCCCGCCTCTCGCCCATAGACTGTTGGAGATAGGCACCAGCTTCCCCACGAACCACTATGGAATAAGCGGTAGAAAATGACTGACTGACTTATAACTTAAATTAAATCAAAAATAGGTTGAATGCCCACCTGTTGCTGTAGAATTATCAATAACAAAATTATTTTGCTTAAGTCAAAACATTTTTCCTCTTAAATTAAAAGTTAAATCTTTGAACTCCAAGCTGCATTTAATAAACCAAGCATATGTGCATGTCTTTTTTTGCTTATCTAACTTTCGTTGATGTTTTTATGTTTGAGTTCATACTTCTTATGCGGTCATGTTTGTGCATTTTAATTTCCAAATGCATTCTTGTTTTTATTTAGCTTATCTCATCTATGTTGTCGTTTTTCATTTTGTGTGCTTTGGTGTCTGCAGGCGGCAGATAACTGATCCCTTCCTGCATGTAGTAAGTGACAGTAACTGAGTGGGTGGGTGAATGAATGAACGAATTAAAACTATTGGTGAATAAACGTAAAAACATGTATGTGACAAATTATGACTGTAAAAAATACCTGACCATATTGGATTTGTGACATTTGTATTTAATACCTTGAACTCTATTTATATTTAAACAATTCATGTCCTTTAGCCTCCAGTGACAGTCACATTTGAACACTGCATGAAAAAAATTTGTGTCGAAAGCTTAGAGCAACCTCGGATTTGCGGAGGGAATACACACACACATCAAATATGCAGGTTGAAGCAGATTGGTCATCTGCACTAAGGGCATGAACATTGCGACTGTGAATATTAATGGATCTATATGGGCTGCATCTAACAAGACACAGTGGTGGTTTCTGGGGGCTATCTGCTAAGGTGCGCCTTGTAGCCTTGGTAACCCTAATGAATTATAGGCCAGCCCAGTTAAAACATGTGTGGTATTACTCCATTCCAGAGTGTGCTCCCCCGGCTGTCTATGAATCACCGATCTCATCAAACTGGTTCTCTCTCTCTGTCTCTTCTCTCTCCTCCTTACATCTCATTCTCTCTCCGCTCCCCTCCCCCCTCTTCGCTGTCACAGTTCAGTCCCCTGGGGCGTCCGTCTGGGATCTGCCAGGCTCATCAGTAAGGAGAGGAAAAGGCTAACTGGGAGACCTCGCCGGCCGTAAATCTGACCAGGCAGGGCGGGGAACCTGCAGCGGCCACGCTTTCACTGCTTCTCAGTGAGTCCAGCCCCTCCAGGATGTTCAGGATGTCTTACTCGCCTAAGCAACTGCAAGCAGACTCAAAAAAGCTATTTATTAAAACCTAAACAACTGGGCTTTACTGAAGTTTAGGTCAAACTATCAAGTTTAATGTGTTGTTCTTGTCTCGTTTGAAAGCCATTCCATAACGATGAGCATATTTTTTCTTCCATGGGTGTTTATTCTACTAGAAAGAGACTGGCAACAAATGTTTGGTGCGAATGAGAATGGGAATTGTTGTTGTAATGGTCATAAGCGAGACGTAATATTTAATCCAATGTGCTATACTGAGGTAATTCAGTCTCATAGTAGCCATTAAGTCCTGGAGGCCTCGCACAGATCTTGACTGCAATGCAGTGAATTTGGGCCCCTTCTCTCTCATACATACATTTAGTTCAGTGTGATACTATTCCATACCCAGAGAAACACACACCCTCCCTCTCCTTATCTGAGAAATAAGCATTTTTACAGAGTTTGAGCTGTAAAAGGAGAGGAGCAGATAGCCCATAAATCTAGTCATAAAAATGTTAAGTTGTCAGATGTGCCATCAGCTATCAATCGTGTGCGGTAAGCTGATGAAGGGGAAATAGGTGATAAAAAACAGCATTTTAGGGAAATTATGTCCAGTCTTCCATTTGCGAAGTGCTGCAGTCGCATCCCTGCAGAATCTTAATGATGGGGCTGGTGTGGCCAGGGGACGGTTGCTCGCCGTGACAGTGAGGAGGAGCACACCCTAGTGGGAGGGTGGGATACGGAGGAGGTAAGGCAAGGCATCGCAAAGCGGGAGCAGCGTTGTAGAAAATTATACAACTACCATAAATCAATTCTGCACTACCATTCTTTTCCTCTCTCTCTACTTCTTTCTCGCTCACCCTATCTTCTCACACACTCTTTGCCTCTTTCGCTGTTTCTTTCTGCACTTCATGGTTGTGTGTCTTCTTCTCCTCATTTGCACTCCTACACCAGAAGGTTCCCCTGGCTTTCCGCCCTTTCATTCTCTTCTCAGTCCCTAGCAATGGACTTTATTTGAGGTACTGTCGGTTATCCTCAATGTCCCACTTTCTGTTCATCACAAGTTAATTTACAACATGGTTTGTTTACATGCTTTCTTTATTGATTTTGCTTTTTGTTGCCTTGCAAGGATTTATCCCCTGTGCATGGGATGGTATTAGCAGTCCTAGAAATTGACCTGTCTATCTGAGATGGCTCCTCTTGAAATAAAAGAAAAGACCATTGTGGCTGCAGCTTATTTCACCCTTTATCAGCCAGCTCCATGACTGGAACATTTCACAATGCTTTTATATCCAAAGACATTTTATTGCAAGCCTTGTCTCCCCAGTACCTCTTAGCAGTGTTTGCACTAACTTTGTAGAATAGATTGAGTGTCTCATTGACGTCACTGTGAGGGCGTGGAGCCTAGTAGCAGTCATGCTAAGGAATCATATGAAAGTATCTCTCCTCATTGAATTGATAAATGCCTTAATTGTATGATCTGCGACTCCCATTTATTCTGAGGTCATTTGTTAATTAATTTGAATTGCCCTACACACGCTGGTTCTGCTTCAGAGGTCTTGCCTGAGTGATCTCATTCTGCACTGAGTTAAAGCACCATGAAATTAAAGCAAACATGCACAGTCTTTTGCATGTACGTTACAGTGCGTTCTGCTCTGTGTCCATTTATCAAACCATGTTGAGTGCAAAGCACTAATCCTGCTTTTTCTCACTTTAGAGTGATACATCAAGCTGGTTATATTATATTGTGATTACAGAATTGTCATACTAAAACTTTAGTCTAAAGTTGCATTTTATCCTCTGATTGGATCTCTGGAATTCTGATCGTTTATTCCCACATGCTTTCTGCTAGTAATCCTAAAGCCTGGTCCTGTGCTAGGGTCTGTGCTGCCACCCTTAGTTAGACTGGGGTACTGTAATGCAGCACTCTATCTCCATAGCATCAGTATCAGTGGCCTGTTTAGCAGTTCAGTCACATAGCATGTGTTTTTGCGACAGAGGGTAGTTTAACAACACATCGAACCTTACTGCATTACAGCCAGAGTAACAGTGAATATGCACACTTTATGTAAGAAATCAGTGTTCCACAACATGCAGCCCAATTGTCTTTAGGTGCTTCTACAAATCATTTTTTTACAAAGTGTGTGAGTCCTGGTGTGTTGTCCTTGCCATGCGTGGCTGTTTGTGTTTGTGTACCTGTGAGATTTTTTTTTTGTTAGCTAGACAAAGCTATGTCAGCAGTCGTAGTTTGCTGCAAACCCTGTCCATTAACAGGGAAGGCTCTGATCTTAGCTGAGCTGCAAAAGTTTTCAGTGTGTCTACTGAACACCACCCACAGCAGCTGGTCATCTACCACAGTCCATCTGATGGCAAAACCAAAATAAGGGCTAGCTAAAATTCACACAGAATTTACCTTATCACCAAGTGGACCATATATAACATATAAAACATCAATAGATGCATAGTTTTGAAAATACAATTGAATACATTTATTGTGTGCAGTTCAGCAGTAAAATTGCTCAACCTAATTTAAATATACATCAAGCAGCCAGTTTCTTAAGGGAAAGTCCTATTCCTCACTCATTAGCAAAAATAAATAAACACAACACAGGTGAAAACATGGAGAAAGCTGACCAGTATTTATTGGAAGAGTTTGATTGCTGTAATGGCGCTGATCTTTCCAAAATATTAAAAATAAGTTTCAATGTATAATAAAATGATACATTAAAAGAAATGTGTAACTCATTTTATCAGAAACAAAGGTTGAGTGAAAATAGATAGATAGAATAGATAGATAGATAGATAGATAGATAGATAGATAGATAGATAGATAGATAGATAGATAGATAGATAGATAGATAGATAGATAGATAGATTCTTCTGTTTTTTTGTTGTCAGGAGTTAAAGTAAAAGCAATAAACTGAATACATTACCTTAAAATAAATAAATAGGTTCCTCCTTACACCTTTTACCATGCACGTATTAGGCAGTAACAAATAAATGAACCTAAAACAGCGGGACATACTCTTATAGTCCTGCACTGTGGTAGTCTGTTGTAGGGAGTGGTTTTCCTTTCTCATGACATTTTAGTGCAGTTACAACTGCATCTGCCAGGGGGCAGGCAAATACACACATTAAGGCTGCTGAAAACCACAGGTACTCTTGCTTTGCAGATCTCCATTCTGACTTTTGTGGCTATGTTGGTGTTTCCGACTTTCTGTCTGGTTACCTGGTCATATCACTGCTCAGAAATTGTGCTAGAACTATGGATTTAATATTGTAAAGCCCTTATAGATTTACCTGTTGGTTTATTTCCCCAGTTAATGTTCTTTTGATCACCATTAATGGGGTTCATTTCTTTACATTTAGAGATCAGGGGTAGAAAAGACATCGAAGAGAGGATTTCTGCTGTGCAAAGTCTAGAAAAGTGGTGTTATAAAGTATAAATCTGTGTTTAGAGTTTAAAAAGCTGAAGCGGCGTCCACTAAAAGAACATTCATCCAGTCTCTAAAGTAAAAGTGCCAGCTACACTTCATTGAATTTAAAATGCAAAGCTGTAATTTTGCACCAGTAAAACAGTTGGAGGAATGTAATTCATCTCGCCACAACTCATTTTCCTTCTTGAGCTATTTATGAGCAATAACAAAAGATATATTAACGTTACTGCATTTTTAAAGAATGGTGCTTCACTAAGCTTTTTGCTGATGGTTACAGTGTTTTTTCATCTTATGAAATCAATGAAATAATGATAAATAATCCATGGAATATAATTCTTCTTTTTAAACATTTCTGTATTATGCTTCTTGTTTATTATACAGAATGAAAATAATGACATGTTTGCTGATTAAATAATTTGTTTCCTCCATCTTTGCACTTTTGCTTCTGGTTGGATGAAAGACTTTGGGATTTTGCTCAGCGGAGATTTGCAGAAAACTGTTAATTGTAGAAATGTGGGTGTAGTGCATGCTGTGTAGGCCTATTTTCAAGCTCAACATCACTTTTTTTTCTTTCACCATCCGTAGAAGGAAAGTCATAAAATCTCTTTTTGAGCTACCATGTTAAAAAGAACACCTGTAACTTGACACACAGACCTCTCTACCCCAAATACCAGTGGCAACTTTATGACACATGGGAATGAGGACACACAGTAAAATAGATAGTTATTGCACAAGCCTGTCTTTCACTCAAGCATTCTCTTGGTTTAAAAGAAACCACGCATTTGGACAACATCTGAATGGACGGAGGCCATTTTGGTTTGGCCTTATGTTTGCACAGTGCTGGGATTGTGCATTCCCTCTTGGGGGAGGGGTGAGCGACTGCAGCTACCCCAAAGACTCCTGTTAATGTTTTAGTCATCCTGGAGCCCCAGGGCTGGGAGACGGATTCAGTCAAAAAGCATTTGAACCACTCAGGTCCTTGGAGGGATTTACTGCATATTTGGACATCTGCTGTGAGCTCTTGCACCTTGATACCCACACTCCCCCTCTCTCTGCCTCTCTGTCTGTACCTATTTGCAGCAGTAAACCTTTGAAATGTTCTGTCTTACGGAGTCACCTTGAAGGTATTGAAGGTACAATCATGTCCTATCACCTTCTGCTTCTGTAATCCAGCTCTCCCACCCTTACACCCCTCCATCTTACCTGATCATTTCTGTCACCTCCGAATCTTCAGCTCCAGTCTCAGCTACACCCCTTTCATCCTGGCCTTGAGACTTAGAGCTGCCCTTGCTACTGTCTTTGTTGAAGCACTTCTTGCTGCTCACCAGCTGCACACAGCAATCCACGTGATAGGTGCTTGTTGGCAGTCGTTTCCTTACTGGGTAGCGGCACAAAAAAAGAAATTTATCACAGGAGCATATGATGCGTTCTATAACAAGTGTAAAAAACTCATAAGCAGTTATGAGTCTGTGATGAACCTTGACAGATTTTCTTTTCTGCTTTCTTGCTTCTAAATTGGACTAAGAAGAGAGGTGTCGGCGGTCATCCATAACAGGTCTGTGTGGTGTGGGTGGTGCAGGCTGTGTGGCATGTGCTTTAGAAGTGATGGCCTGAGGCCCTCGTTCTCTACTGCTTAGAAAAAATATGGTATCATTAGCATCTGCGTCTCTATTACTGGGAGTGCGGCTGGAGAGGCCCGAACCTATCTGGTATGCAGCGTTTAGGAGACGCAGACAGGATAATTGCTGGGCAGAAACTGTCCACAGCTCCAGACTTTCAAGTGCTCGATGCCTTTGAGCGTTTTACACCCCAAGTGGCTGAATAGCCCCCGGGAACCAAGGTCTGTGTTGATTTATGGCGGGGCCCTTAAGTCTTTTGTTTCTTAAGACCAAGGACAACTTAATAAGCAACCAAAGTCTGAGCATGAAGCCGGTGTTATCGCTACTGTTCAGCCAGTTAATTCTTGGACTTCTAAACCAGTGTGGCACAGGAGTAAACACTTATGGTGAGCTGTGGCTTTATCCTTACATCCGGATGTTTTCTGACATGTTTTTGGCTGCCTTTCATAACCACAGCAGCCTCTCCTGTCTGTGATTAAACACAAGAACAGTGTGTTCTCTTTGAGGTGCATTTGGACCTTGTCAGGGTTTGTCTTAAACTGTAAGAGTGAAGGAAATAATTGATGAAGTGCAGCACTGGCATGCTGCAACACACATTCCTCAATAGTCCAACATAAATACTGGGGTACGATTTTTCATAACATTTCTTGACATAATATATATTTTTAAATTTTGCTAATGCTGTGAAAAATGATTTAAAAAGATGACTATATTTCTGAGCCCTGTCATGTCTGTGTTTCTCCATACATGTCTTGGATTCTTTTAAAAAGTTGATAATTAGTTACAGATGGCAGTCAGCTGGCATTCCCATTTATCTGTGGGTAAGTCGAGGCATATTTACAGTGAAATTTGATGTCCTGCTGCGAAGGTATTTATTGCTGCATAATGTCCTTGTGGCAATAGCTCACTGATTGACAGCGGAGCAAAGAAAAATGTTGGCTGATCATTTAATTTATACATGATACAAGAAAAATCATTGTTATAATGAATACACTGGCCATGTGATTATTTTTGAATTAATAAGTACAAGGACTGCAAAGATATTCACACCTCTTTTTCACATTTTGTCACATTTCGACTTTAAACTTCATTGTATTTTTGTGGGATTTTACAGATACAGCACAGCACATAATTGTGTACTTGGAGGAAAATGATACATAGTTTTTAATTTTGTTTTGCCAATGCAAATCTGTAAAGTATGGCATATATTTGTATTTTGTCCCCCCTACTCAGGTACCCCTAAATAAAATCAACTGCCTTTAGAAGTCACCTACTTAGTCAATATATGATGTGTAATTTAATTTCTGCATAAATTAAGTTGTTCTGTGAGGGCTTTGGAGGTTTCTTTGTTTAGGTATAAAGTTGTGAAGAAGTTGAAATCAGGGTTAGGTTAAACAATACTCAAAGCTTTCTCACAGAGCGCCTAATCACCTTACCATCTGTACATGAAGAGGGCATATGTTAACTCTGGAGAAACTGCAGAGGTCCACAGCTAAGGTTGAAGAATCCTATGACAGGACAAATATTGGTGGTGCACTTCACAAATCTGGCTTTTGTGGTAGAGTGGCAAGGAGTGTGCCATTTTTAAATGAAAGCCTTAAGAAGTTACTTTTCAGTGTGCTACAAGCCATGTACATCCAGCAAACATGCATAAGAAGTTGCTTTGGTCAGATTAAGCCTATAGGGAAAACACTATATGTGGCAAATGGATGGAGCTAAATACAGGGAAGTACCGTATTTAGCTCCATCCAACTTTTCTCTTCATCTATAGCGACTTTGCTCAAATTAAATCTGGAATATCTATCCATCTGAGCAAAACACTGCTTGGTCCTCTAAGGTATGACTTAAGGTATGCTAAACTGCAGCCAGCAGCCATTTCATGCCAGTGCTATAAATGCCCAGATGTCAGTACCTCCAAGTCCGACATGAGGAAAACGGATTAAGACAGCCAGAGAATCATTGATGCACACAGAAAACAGCGACAGCTACTGCAATATCTATTTATCTATTTTGGGTTTTCTACAAATTACCTTCACATGTAATGCCAGACAAGCTAAAATATGTTTTAACTTGAGCATGTTTTCATAGTGCTCAAAATGCTCATCTTCTTATAGAAACGGAAGCGGTATTCTTGTATGTACTGTTTTGTTGGAAAAGTCAAAGCACCAGAACAGTTTGACAGTTCTGAACAATTTGTCTCAAGCTAAAAAATAAACATAGACATCATGAAGGTATGATTTGGGGCCTTAATGCTATTCTCTAGCAGTAAACTGTGGGAAAAGAAAAGGGAAGGAAAGTGAAAACAGCACATGTAGACATACATGACTTCCTAACAAGAAGGATTTATCTTTCTGACATGTGAAATGACAGAAAACTTTTAAAAATAATGATTAGGGGGAAAAATTTGAAACAGGATTGACAAACATTGGTGGAGCTATATCATGCATGGGCATGTTTCCTCCATTTAGACAGGAAGCATTTTTTAAACTCCACCCCCAAACCAAATAAGTCCACAATGCTATTTTTTGTTTTCAACAAAGCAAATGAATTTGTGGTTAAAATTAAGATATTTTTTTCTGTTTTAAGGACTTTATGACAATGGTATATGCATGTACTTAAACTGTTATTTACAGGGATAGACTAAAGCTCCAGACATGGGTGTGTGCTCCTACAGACAAAAACACCCACCGTAGTCGAGTAAAAAAACAGCTTAGACAAGGAGAAGCACAAAGAGCTTGTCAAATGACTGTTAGCGGTAAACTCATGAGAGGTACAGCAGTGGCACAGAGCGTGGAGATACACAGCAGAAAGTCATTTTTATTCACTGCTTTTGCAGTTTTAGGTCACTTATAGGATCTGTGCCAAATCCAATCATAAATAAACAGAACACCTTTCACAAAAATTTAAAACATGGGGTTGGAGTAGAATATTTCCCAACTTTATAGCCCAACTTCTAGATACAAAAGCTGACAGTAAGTGACTGTTAAACAAGATTTAAAAAAACACTTTATTGATTGTAAAAGTTCTAGTAAACACAACCTTTATTTTTGAGTTACGATGTGATGAAAAATCTGTGAAACGCAATGGCTCATGAAGTACCTATAAACACTCAAAACACAGCTTAGATATTGTATTATAGGTTTTGTTAGACCTACTTTTAAACATTCACGTAGACTCCACACCCCTGCCAGTCAAGCACAGTGATATGCTTCAACTTCAGAAGTAAGAAACAATCAGTTAAGTCGGCTTAGCCTGCAGGTTGTTTAGCAGTGATGTGTTCAAATCACAAATATATTTTTGCTTTTACATCCATCTCAAGCTTTAGCTCTAATAACCCCAGATGGCACATAATATGGATTTAAATGTTATAGTATTCTCTATCAGTGTATTGTGGGGGAAAAGTCAAACGGTAAGAAAAAAAATAGCCAGGTGTCTTTTAACCACACTATATTTTTCTTTTCTTGGGTCAGTTGGAGTTTTTTTTTTTCTTTTAAACTGTATGATTTGGGTGAAATGTTTTGGATATCTTTCAATGTTTTTCACACCAAAACATTGTTTTTCTGGAATTTGGCCCATTCCTCCTGACAGAACTGGTTTAACTGAATCAGGTTTGTAGGCTGGTCGCTCACACTCGCCTTTATAGCTCTGCCCACAAATTTTCTATTGGACTAAGGCTTTATGATAACCACTCCAAAACAGTGATATTTTTTTAATTATGTTTCCTTGTCCCTAATTTGGCAGAATGCTGAAAGTTGTGGTGTTTTTGGAAGACCAGTTTGCTTCAAAGCTGTAACTTCATGGATAACGTCTCAAGGGTTTGTTTTAATATTTCCACATAATATTCTTCCTTTATGATACTATCTATTTGAAAAGTGCACCAGTACCTCCTACAGCAAAATACCCCCACAACATGGGACTGCTACCCCCATACTTCACAGTTGGGTGATGTGCTCAGGCTTGCAAGCTCCCACCTTTTTCCTCAAAATGTAACAATGGTCATTATGACCAAACACTTTGAGATTCATTCGATCAAAAGATATGTCATCAAATATTAAGGTATTAGTCTCTGAGTGCATTTTTAAACTGTAATGGCATTTTATGTTACCGAGTTGCCTTTCAGGTACAGGATTCATTTCACGTTGGATAATGACATTCTTACAAGCCTCAGCAATCATTTCCGCAAGGTCTTTTGCTTTTGTTCTGGGGCTGATATGCACATTTTGCACAATAACACATTTATCTCGTGGACACAGAGCACAACTCCTTCCTGAATTAACATTCCCGTGGTGTTATACATACAAATGGTTGTTTGATCAGAAAAAACAGCCATGTCGAAGTCCACAATATCTCCTCCAGGATATTACAAAAGGAGGCAATAGGTTTTGGGTGTTGCCTTAAAATAGATCTATAGGTGTGCCTCCAATTAACTCAAATGTTTTGAATTAACTAATCAGAGACTTACACAGCCATGACATTCACATCTGGGCATTCCTGAATCGCCACAACGGCACAATTATTTGTCAATGATGTAAACTTCTGATTTTGAAGAAAGTTAAAAAATCTCCAATAAAACCTGTTTCTTATTATTCTGACAATTAGCAAACATAAATAATTTTAGTAATCCTAACTAACTTGAAAGGGGAAAATATTCTTCATAACTATGTGCCACTAGTGCTGCAGTTTTGTTAAAACTAAGGAAAGCCCTATTTTCCTGTTTACGTTGGAGAGCCTACAAGTCTTCTGTACGCCTGACTTAAAGTGGAGCCTTTAATCAGTTCATGAATCTGTATTTGTTTGTCCTAATTTTTTTCCTCTGGATGTCTTTCCATCTGTACAGTAAACCAATAAAACTGAGGAGATCAACCATGCTGATTTATGTTCCCGACTGCAGCTGGGTTTGGCTCTCCTACATGCATTTACAGCTTTCCTCTCTTCCTCCCACTCTCCCTCTCTCTGTCGCTCTGATGCACACATATACACAAACTCACTCACACAGATACGCTCTCTCACTCCTTGGGTACGTGCATATTTTCCAAAAAACCTTTAACAGTTTGATTGGCTTCTGTGCACTTCGGCCTTGCTTGACTTGTTAGCTGTTTTGATTGAATGGCACAGGTGTTAGGTTACCCCAGATAGGGGATACAGTTATCTATATGTTAATTTCTTTTTGTGAAGATTTGAAAAAAGAAGACGGTTTTTGAGTTTAACCCCGAAACTGTCTGCTTTAGCCTTCTTTTTATAGGTTTGTATACTCTGGGAACATTTTCTCTTCACTTTGAGTTTTATAAAACAGTGCCTTGCAAATGTATATTCACACCCCTTATATGTCTATACACCCATTCTTTAGTTAGTCCCTCCATCCGTCCATCCATCCCCACTCATATGGTGGGGCTGGTGCCTATCTCCGGTGGGCAAAAGGTGGAGTGCACCCTGGACAGGTCAAGACTCCAACATGGTTTTTAAAATTCAAAAAGCCCTGAAAGATAAGGTCCTTTGTAGAACCATCTTTAGCTGCAGTTATGAGTTTGGTATGTCTCTGTCAGTTTTGCACATCTAGTGACTATTTTTTGCCTATTCAGTTTTGCAAAATAGCTCAAGCTCCGTCAGATTTATGAGGGGTCAAAGTAACAAAAATGAACTTGAAATGAATTAAAGGTGTGAAATACTGAACATGGTAAAATTGAGTGCCGTAAAAACCAACATGTGATTGATTTCGTCTCTGTAAATAATTAGAATCTGTGAATTTGGAGGTCATTAAAATGATATGGTAAATATGAATATTAGAAATATTAAGATGATCAAATTTAAAGTTGCCTGTTTTCACTTACTGCCTTGATTTTAGAGCCTCCATTTTTACCACTTCAGTTTTATCATTCATCGCGTTCACAGTGTAATTTTTGTTACTTCCGGTACATCGGAATACGGCAGCAGCCCCGGCGCGACAGCGGAGTTTTGTAGTCCGTGACCCACAAATTCCCATGATTCATTGCAGGTCAAATCGGATCGGTCGAGCTCGGGCAGCAATGGCGGATGATGGTGGCAAAAATTGTGAATAAAAATGTAAATAATATGCTTTCTGTGACCCCAAATAAACTTTTAGTCAGCTGCAGTCAGCCGACCGAGCAGTGTTCCCTCCCTCTTCCGGAGAAGGTGCCTGATTCCCGGGTCATTGTATTAAAGAGAGACTGAGGTGGAGAGTCTGAAGACTCAACCTGGGCGCTCTTCATTTGTAATTCCCCGCGGCTCCACTCCGTGACCAATGATATCACTGCCATACTATTGAAAATGCATGCGAATGGCTATGGACTACAAAACTCCGCTGTCGCGCCGGGGCTGCTGCCGTATTTCAATCTGCCGGAAGTAACACAAATTACACTGTGAATGAGATGAATGATAAAACTGAAGTGGTAAAAATGGAGGTGCCAAAATCAAGGCAGAGAATGAAAACAGGCAACATTAAATTTGATAACCTTAATATTAATATTTACCATGTTATCATTTTAATTTCCTCCAAATTCACAGATTCAAATTTCTTACAGAGGCGAAATTAATCACATGTTGGTTTTTACGGCACTTTGTTTTACCATGTTCAGTATTTTACACCTTCAATTCATCTCAAGTTAATTTTTGTTACTTTGACCCCTCATACAGATTAGGTGACTAGTGGCTTTGTCACCGGTCCTGTTCATAATTTTTATGGACAGGATTTCTAGGTGTAACCAAGGGCTGGAGGGGGTCTTGTTTGGTGGACCAGTGGATTCCCTCTTTTCTTTTTGCAGATGACGTGGTCCTGCTGCCCCCCTCTAGCCAAGGCCTACAGCATGCGCTCGGGCGGTTCGCAGCGAGTGTGAAGCGACTGGGATGAGGATCAGCTTCTCCAAGTCTGAGGTTCCATAGTTCTCGACCGGAAAAGGGCGGTTTGCCCTCTCCAGTTTGGAGGGGTGCTCCTGCCTCAAGTGGAGGAGTTCAAGTATCTCGGGGTCTTGTTCACGAGTGAGGGGAGAATGGAGTGGGAGATCAACAGATGGATTGGTGCGGCTGCCGTAGTAACGAAGAGACTGTGCCGGTCCGTTGAGGTGAAAAGAGTGCTGAGACGAAAAGCAAAGCTCTCGATATAATGGTCAGTCTACGTTCCTACCCTCACCTATGCACATTAACTTTGGGTCATGACTGAAAGAACGAGATCCCGGATAAAAGCGGCTGAAAGGAGCTTCCTCCGCAGGGTGGCCAGGCGCTCCCTCAGAGATAGGGTGAGGAGCTCGGCCATCTGGGAGTAGCTCGGAGTAGAGCCGCTGCTCTTCCACATCGAGAGGAGTCAATTGAGGTGGCTCGGGCATCTGTATCGGATGCATTCTGGACACCTCCCTTGGGAGGTGTTCCAGGCACGTCCGACAGTGGAGGAGGCCCAGGGGACGGCCCAGGACCTGCTGGAGGGACTATGTCTCTCGGCTGGCCTGGTAACACCTTGGGCTTTCCTCGGAGAAGCTGGAGGAGGTGTCTGGGGAGAGGGACGTCTCTGCTAAATCCGCTGCCCCTACGACCTGGTTCTGGATAAAGCGGGAGATGACGAATACAAGTACCCTTTCTACTTGACACCCCAGATGTGTCTAACATTTGCTGTTGTACTTAACATTTCTGCTGTTTGCACTCAGCTTTGGAGGAACCTTTTAAAATGTATTCTTTTATTTCATATATTTTAATCAAACAAACAAATGTAACATGTTTACCACAGTTACAATTCTCCGATGCAGCTTTAACAGCAGTCTGTGAATCGCTTCATCTTCACACTGACTTTGATAGTCCAGTAAAAGTGATATTAAAGTTTGCATACTCAAATCTTATTTTGACATGTTGGGAACTACTGGTCTATAGCACTAAAAGGATAACTCAATTAGTTTTTTATACCTACCCATTTTAACACCATCTCGAGGGTTTCAGTGAAATATTTAATATGACTGGTAATGTTAAAGAATATACACACAGTTCCTTTAAAAAGGAAACTTTATATGGTGGTATATATCTGGCATAGTTTGTCCTCTATTGAAGGCCAATCCAAACCCTAAATTAGAACAATATTACAATTTTTGAATAATACCCAAATGAATTTGTTGAACTTCTTAATGAATCATTCATCCAAACAAATTATTGCGTTAAAAGCTCTGATTCTCTGCGGAACTTTAACAGGTCTACAACGTAATGTTGCAAATACAGGATAAGATCCATGCAAAGCCTGTATTTAAGATAGATGAGCGGACAAGTACTTCCTATCTTGCCTACAGCTATAGACTGTAGTGAGTTCTTGATATATAAGCCAATTAATTTACCCAAGGTGACTAGTTTGATAGCATAGACTGGAATTCAAACAGGTTTTATGTGTCCATCCATTTTCTATACCTGCTTAATCCTGTTTAAGGTTGCCATAGGGCTAGTGCCATTTACCAGCAATCAAGTGCAAGTCTATCACAGAGCCTTGACAAACACATAACCACTCACACATATGCTAACACCAGAGGACAATTTATAATCTCCTGTACATCTAAGACACATACTTATGTACTTTGTATCCAGAAAACACTTATGGATTGAACAGGAAAAACATGCAAATGCCCCATAGAGATGCCTCAACTGAGATCTGAATCCAACGCCTTCTTGTTGTGAGGCCCCAACCGTAACTAATATGATGCTGTGCTGCCCTTGTTTTATTCATTCAATTTCAAACCAAAGCACATGTGTGAGGCAGAAAGAATATTTAAAGCAGTATTCCAAATTAGATAAACATTGGTAGGCCGTAAATTCTGGTCGATGAAGGTGTAAATGTAGAGAGGACACAGGCAGGATCACATAGAGTATTTAATACCCCCTTTTCCAATGCTCGTAGAAAGCCCCACGTTTTTGAAAAGCCCAGGTCGCGTTTCGATACATATTTGCCCAGGTAATTTCACTTTCCCGGGGCTTTGCTTTCACAGGTTAATGGTCCTTCTCTGGAGTAGGTCTTTCAGGTTTCCTCGGGAATTGTTAAAGGGACAGGGTTGTGTGCAGCGAGGCGTGGCACTACCAGCTGCAATAATGGCAGAAGTTAATATACAAATTAATCCTTTTTATAGCATTAATTTGTCACAAAAAGTAGTTTTAAGATGTTTTTAAGCAAGAAAGTAGACCTCAAAACTTCATCTGTGTAGTCAGTTCAAGAATGTATCAAGAATGAGCCTACATTGAAATGTTTTGTCTGAGTTTTCAGAGCAACAGAGTTCCGTTTCCAGGCTGGTCAGGCTGCTAAGCTAAGCTAACTGGGCAGTTGGACTGGGAATTCCCCACTAACCGCTGCCTGATATTTGCCCGGCATTTTGCCATTTATTTAATTTATTTCAAGATTTTTTTTGTATGTATTTATTTACTTCGAATTTTATTTATAAATTTATTTAGTTTATTTATTTATTTTCTTTAAGATTTATTTATGTATTTCATAATAGCGTTTTATTTTGTGACACTTTTATTTTGTAAAGCTACTTACGTATTTCAAGGAATTTTATTTTCTACTTTTATTTCAGGCTCATTTTATTCTATGTCGTTACATTCAAATGAGGGGGTGGAGTTTTCTTTGTGGGGCAAGTCTGGTCAGAGTGCTGCGAGACAGCGAACAGCAGCGGAATAAAATGGGAACTAGCTGCGAAATATCGAAAGCAGGAAAAAGCAGGTAGAGATGGCAGATGAGGGGTGAGGATGCGAGTTGTGTGAACGGGACAGACTTTGTTTTGGCTTTTTGGACGAAGGCGTCTGCCTGCTCTCACCTGCTCCTTCTTCGATATTTTGCAGCTAGTTCCTGTTTTATTTCGTTGAAGTTTGTTGCTGCTGCATCAACTGACAAAAGAAGAAAAAAACCCAAAGTGAAATAAATGATAGCAACAATGTGTAGCCTTGACTGGTGCCTTTTTCTCATGTTTTGTATTGAAAATAAACATTTTGAAAATATAGTCCATGTTTTTCCTTGACTAATGACATTATAGTAATTACAGCTGTCTGTATGTTTCCTTAGCCATCTCTTTTTTAATGTGTCCTATTACACAGTTTCAGGCATACCATATGGAGCAGATGGTTGCCTACAAGTGCCAGGGCAGATTTGCTCTACAAAAAGGATATCGCAAGACAGTGTCCTAATTGTGTGATGAACTTCCATTAGTAATATTAATTCCAGATTCAATCCAGCATCAAAAAAGGCAGGCCACATTGTTGCTATAGTTACCTGTGTTTGTATGACTTTCAACCGTTTTGAGTAATCGTGTGTTGGAGTGTGTGGGTGGGTGAATATATGTGTAGATATAAATGTGTTTGTGTTGGGTGGGTGTGCGTGAGTGAGTGCGTGTTTGTCACCTGAAAGTGTACATTTGTAAGTGTAGTGAGAACGGTAGAAGGCGAGCAATCCACAGTACCTGAAAGCAGCAAAGGGCAGGTAGACCCGGCTCTGGAAGGCCGCAGCAGTCCCAGGCAGCCAGACATAAAGCATCACTCCGACCCGCCACACTTCCACTCATAGTCGCATAGGCCAAGCTCAGGAACCAGTCCCCCCGGTGGCCCATAGCCCGCACTAACTTCCCCGAAATGTATCAGTGATGAAGGAATAGCCCCTTTTAGATTATATTTTCTCGATAAACATGCAACTCCTCTTCATGAATTACTTTGTCATTCACGTCACACAAATTGAGCTGGTGAAATCAGAGGCATGTGTGTTTTCAGCTAACTGCGTTACTTTTTTCAGTAACGAGTAATCAAAATAATTACTTTTTTCAGTGTTAAAACGCTGTTACCGTTACAGTTACCGACAATTAAAAGGGCTGCGTTATAAACTAAAGCTACTCATTGAAGCTCTTGTCATCTGTCATGGCTCACAGCCACAGGAGCTAAGCTTATTTTGTTAGGTGAAGGGAGGAGCAAAGGTCAAGACAATGGCATAACTGATGATGATTGGCTAAGGTAGAGTAGGCCTTCATTGGAAGTCAATCAGAGGCAGTGTTCAGTTTACACACAAACCACAAACTCGGCAGCCCTTCTCAGGCAAACTAGCAGATGTAAGCTGCAACAATGGCGGGTCTGGAGGGACGGATTGCATTTTTAAAGTGGAAGTACAGGCACTACTTTATTCTCCTTGAGATAAAAGGCAAGAACGTACATGTGAAGTAAATATTAAAAGTTCGGCGTATGTAGGCTATTGTTACTTTATGCAATTGGCTTGTGAAATCTTAGAAAAAAATCTAAATTCGTAGACATAGTGTCATAGTTTTTAAGGCCGATCTGACCCACATGCAGAGAACACTCAAACAGAGAAACGTTCAAACAATTTATTAACAACTCGTGAAAATATACAAGGAGCGAAGTTTCCAGGAAGGGCGTCTGAATGGAAGGGAAAACAACAAGGTGAGTTCAGATTGGGGTACCAAACTTGCTAATTCTGAGATTAGGCTTACTATTCGGGTGGAGCGATCCACCAGGGGGAGATGGTTGCAAGTCTGGGACAGTGAAGTCGTGCTGATCCCGTTGGGGGTCCTTTGGTGATCCAAGAGGTACCGTAGGAGGGTGGACAGGGTTCGCTTAACCAGACAGAGGGGTCTCCAGGGCGGGCTGCCGCCGGGAATGCATCCAGAGTCCAGACTGTGATCAAAGGTATTCTTGAGATCTCTAACAAGGAGCAAGGCTTGGGTGCCTAAGACAAGGTAAACAAACTGTTAGTCAAAAATCCTTCATAAACAATCACAAGATTTACGAGGTAGATGGCCAGGGAGTACTACCACGAAGGGCAAAAACACTCAGGCGAAGAAGTGCTGGTGAGCCGCCCTCATATAGTCCTCTGAACTGATGAGTCAATGATGAACACCTGTCACGCCCTCGGTCCTCCAGCTCCGCGGCATCTAGAGATGGAAAATAGAAGCAATAGGTACGGAGACAACCAGACTCTGACACATAGTTAACTAAAAAAAAGGAACGCAGTAGTTACTTTAGTAGTTACAACCGGTCCTTGTGGAGAACCTGGTCCCAGAAGTTAAGTTCCTTGAAATTGTTAATCTAATTGCACTTATCAATTGCACTTATGTGTAGCACATTAGCTTGATGACGTCATGTACACGTCATGTACTCCATATTTTGGTGCAGAACATATCTAAGATGGCGATGAGGCAGTAGAGGTCGAAAGTATGATTGTATTTTACAAAAAAAGGTGATACTAGGGCCAGTTGCAATACGCGCAGAGCTTTGATTATAACAAAATGAGGAAAAACCTGTAACATATGCCAACATCTGCTGGAGGACATAATAACCACATATCCTCACTCTGCTACGTTCTCCAATTTTGCGTTATTTGCTGTTGTTTCAACTTTTAACTTTGTGGCCTGCACTTTCTCCAGACCTGAATCCCATAGAAAACCTACTGGATTAGCTAGTTCGCCGTCTAGAGGCTCGTAACTCTGTATCCCAGAACTTCAATGACCTGAGTTTTGCCCTTCAAGAAGAGTGGGATGCCATGCCTCAGCAGACAATATGTTGACTTGTGAACAGCACGGGAAGATGTTGTCAGTCTTTAATTGATGCTCAAGGGTACATCAAAAAAATTCAGTAAATAGTTTGAGATGAGGAAATCACCATTGCATGCTTCTTCTTAAATGCACTACTTTCATGATATAACATCACTTTAATGTGAACTTTTTAGGTTTTCCATAAATTTCACCCAAAAGCTAATTTGTGAGTAGTGTAGCATCCCTCAAATAGAGAAAATTTAACAAACCACTTGATCCCTGCTTCTTATGGGGTTGAACAGAGCAATGTGATATCAGACCTTAAGTGTGTTTTATTCAAGACCATTACCTCAACATTGTGCTATTCAGGGAAGGTCAAAATAAGGAAAACGTCAAAACCAAAGCAGTCTATGAATCACAGACAGGGACAGCTATTGCAGATGAGATTGAGGGTATCCTTCAAAAGTTTGGAGTAAAAGAGAAGTTTGTGCCAGCCACTGTGGATAATGCAGCAAACATGGATGTACCTGTGAAACGGCTAAACATTATCAAGCTTCCATATTTTGCAAACACGGTAAACCTTCGAGTTTAGAACCTGTACAGCTGCTGTACAATTTCCAGCTGGGCAGCAAGGATTTGTTCTGTGATCGTATGGATTGAGAGATCTCACATGACAAACGTTGTCCTCAAGTAGAAGCAGCAACTTCTTTGTAAGAATACATTTTAAATACTTAAATCAAAGTCAGCTAAAATGTAAAGTAACAGATGAGGATCAATCTAAAATGATAGTATAATGTTTTGAGTATGCTTTTTAGAGCTGCCCCATCACATGAGGACAAGATGGAACTCTGTTTTTGATGATGGAGAGGGTCTGTGAGCAGTTTGCTGCCATCCAAGCTGCAGTTATAGACCCACGATTAAGACAGCCCTTTGAGAAGGAGAAGTATGTAATGTTTGGGGGACATTAAATTTGGTTGCATAAAGCTATTATTAAAATGCACTTTATTTTGTTTATATTGCAGACTTGCCAGAATTCGCAATGAGGACCTAAGGAAGGCAGATGAGTTTGTGCTGCTGCTGTGGAAACATTACACATCCACACTTGCTATCTCTAGTAAAGAAAAGTCCAACTTGTGGACAGATACTATCCATCCTTAAGAAGCTTGGCCAAATTTTGAACAGTGCAATACAATGATTCTGCATTCACCAGAACCATTCCTGGAGGAAGCATCTTTGCTAGACCCTTAAATCCAGTATTGTTGGGGATGAAATCTGAGAGAGGGTCAGGGCAGGGTCAGGGCAGTGGGAGTGACAACAAACAGGCAGCAACAGAAGAGGTATTTCAATTTGAAAATAGGTTTGACTGTAGCAGATTTCATTTGTGAGACATTTTCTTGTTGCTCACTGTTTTATTAATGCTGATTTGTTTAAGCTGTCTGAACTGGGAGAGACACACAGGCGGGCAGAAGAGGATAAAGAAGATTTCTGTAAGTCTTGTTCTTGTTGGTAAAGGATGATAGATTGGCATTAATTTAAATTAAACCTTGTGGATCACCAGTTGTGGTTTTGTTTATAATTGCAGGCGGCACCCATGAAGCAACAGAAAAAGACCTAGAAGGACTTTTTGAAAAAGAGGACAGTTAGCTTTTGTACGCGCTGCCTCTGTAGCACAGAGAGTGAAAACAAGAAGTCCAACTGTATAGAAGTCTTCCTCACATTCCAACCAAGGACATTGACATCCATCAGTGATAGGAGCACAGGACATGGTGCACCACTGAACCAAAAGAGTGAAAATACATTGGATACACAAGATAATGGACTGTTTAATTTGACATTCACAATCAGGGACTGTTCTTCATGTGACAAGAGCCTAGTCTTTCAATCACATGCAGACAGCCAGTCAAAGTGGACAGTTAAGTCTTGTTGTAGCCTGATGAATTTGGAGATTATGGACTAGTAGTGAATTTGAAGTGGGGGGTTAATATGGACACTAGGTGTTACCCTCAAAAACAGGATGTCTCAAGAGTTCCATTCTGTAACTAGATTTTAAAAAGAGCTCCAGGGCTCTGGAACTATCCTGTGCTGTCTTCTTCAACTGCAGAGATGTTTGCTTGGTGCTTGTATAAGTATCAAAGAAAATAGCTCAGCAGTTACGCTAGCGGCAGGAGACCTCGTGCTCTCGCTATGGGGTCCGGTAGGTTAACTGGTGTTGCGATTAACTGGTTAAAATCAATGCTATCGCAGATATTTCTTATGTGGCATTTGTGTTTACGTGTCCAAACGAGAGGACAAATAATCAGTACTAAAGTAAATAAATTCAGTCATACTGCAATAAAATACTATGTAAATAACTCAAAGATAGCAGCCAGTATTGCAGTTTATGCATCTCAGTGAGATATCACAGATGTGAAATCTAAATTGAAAAGCCAAAAAAAGAAACGTTCCTAACCTTACTGTCAAATAAAAACACCCTACAAGTTCTGAGTCATATCTATAGTATTTGTGTGTTCTCTAATGGGGAGCCCACTGTTTAGGCAGCTTGTTGACAAGGGTAATTAAACAAATCAGGAAAACAATCCAGTCACATTCAGAGCTAGATTAACTAGAGACAGTCATGGGGTGTGCAACACAGATGTTCGTACAGTTGAGGTGGCTGTGTCATTGCCTGATCAAAACACTGCGAACGTAAAAACACAGGTTTCAATAACGTCACAAGTTTGTCCTTTAGGATCTATCCAGCATATATGTATTACTCATTGTGAGGGATGCAAAACGATATGGTTAGATCTGATTTACGGATAATTAAAATACGGTTTACGAGGAGACTGCGTTAAACAGCAGCTAAGAGTCCAAGCAGATTAACTTGTGATTCATCTGTATCTGGAGTTATTTGGACTGAAACAAACTGAAACATGTGGGATGTTACTTAAAATGAATATGTTACGATTCCTTTAGTTTGACAGTGGGAATTGTTATTGTCACCCAGCAGTGTTGAAGTAAAATTATGATTTTTTTTCACGTTTTTTTTCATGTCGCAGTCATACTTTATTTTATAAAAACTGACAAAAACACCGTGGATAAGTTCGATTGGATTTACTTTCTGCCTTTTAATGTTTTGTGCAGCTTGTATGAGATTTTTATACATTTTCTTGGAATTTTGTAGAAATAGCCCAACATGCAGTTGACAGAACGCAAAGAAGCTGTGGATCTAATCTTTTTTCAGCTCTTTTAATTGTTTTGTTTGTAAGTGGCATCCACATATAATGGCTGACATGATTTATTACCTCTACAGCCAAAGAGGAATACTCATTGGCTTACAATTTAAAATGTACTGTGTGTTTTTCAGTCAGTTTTATTGATTTGGAAAAGCACGGTGGCGCAGTTGGTAGCACTGTTGCCTTGAAGCAAGAAGGTCCTGGGTTCGATTCCCGGCCGGGGGTCTTTCTGCATGGAGTTTGCATGTTCTCCCCGTGCATGCGTGGGTTCTCCCCAGGTACTCCGGCATCCTCCCACAGTCCAAAGGCATGCCTGTTAGGTTAATTGGTCTCTCTAAATTGCCCTTAGGTGTGTGAATGGGTGTGTACATGGTTGTTTGTGTGTTGCCCTGTGATGGACTGGCGACCTGTCCAGGGTGTACCGTGCCTCCCGCCCATAGACTGCTGGAGATAGGCACCAGCTTCCCTGTGACCCACTATGGAAGAAGCGGTATGGAAAATGACATGATATTAAATTAGCAAACAAGTTCAACAAATGTATCTATGTCTTTTTAGTCTTAGACCATAAAATAAATAAACAGGTCCGAAAGATCAGTCACACAAAAAGCGACACCTGATCTCGAGCTTCTGTCCTCTATACTTGTTTAGGGGTTTGGTTTGGTCCTATATACTGTCCTCTATAAAGCCTTAACCACTAGACTATCTTCACGAACAGGTTACTGTGTTCCATACCTGTCATTAATTCTCAAATAACTGAAAGCATTTGACGCTTTGGAAGATAAATCCAGTTTAACTGGTGATAGTCACAGTCCGCTGATCATGGGAATAATTTGAGTCAATTTGTGTGAACATATAGATGTTGCTGATGTTAATGAGTGTAAAAATTGTTTTTCAGTGTTGCCTCTTACGACGGAGTATTGGGGTCACTTGGATGGAAAGAAGTAAGTAAGTAAGGAAGAGAGTTCTGTCGTTTACCTGTTAAAAGTTAAAATGAAGAGAAAAAATATACCAACAATAAGCAGGAAATGAAACTGGCACAAAGACCTGTGGCAGCTGTAAATATAGTAACAAAGAACTTCTCCCTCTTCTAACATCATGATTAGCTGGGAACACACTCAAGAGGCATCCCGACGCATATAGAAAATGCCTGGAAACAACACAGCTGTTTCAGCTTTTCGCCCTTTCTTCAAAATATCAAAATATCGAGAAACATTCCCATTTGCTTTATTCTTCATCATAACAGACGCCAGAGTTACTAATAGCAACCAAGTAGCTCAAGATCATGGACCAAAAACATTAAACAGAAAATTCTGACAGAAAAACTAAATATGATCATAGTACACTGCAACATGTGCTTTATATATGTATATATATGTATATGTAGTAAGAAAATGAAACAAAGAAAAATAAATTAAAATCACTACTAATGCTGCTTGTCCATTGCAGTTTTTTCAGCCTTCACATTCATTACTGTGATTGATGCCTGTGAAAGGAACAGACTGAGCCTCATTCTCTGATTGCCTGTTTACAGGACTCTGACACTTTTATAGATCTCCTAATACCATTACAAAGTATTACTTCAATAGTGTGTGTGGTGCCTTTCCTACAGAATGGGGAACAAAAGGCTTTCATCGTTTATGGCAGTAGTTGTTAAAATGAGTGAAAATGAGGTACAACTTATTTTTGCCTGTCAAACATAGTAATTTAAGGTTTTTGTATAATGTTAAAAGTTCAAAATAATGCATGAAACATGAAAACAGAAATTGCAATTTCAGATGTTTAAAGTGGTTCAATGTTTTAAAGAAATGGCAGTTTTAAAATGAAAAATAAAAATGTTATCTACAGATAACAAGATAACATCTTAATCTTAAAATATTTTATGTAACTTTATATTTTAATCTTTTAAGATTTTATAGTCTTTTCATTACAACATCATTAAGTGATTTTAACTCACTATCAAAAATCAGAAATCAAGGTCCTCTTTTAAGAAACTGAAACATTTAAGGCACCTACTTTAAAATTACATAAATACAAACTAAACATGTTTTCTAAGTCTATAGATTAGAATATTATAGACTGGATTATGTCTGTAATGATTTTTATTTTTCTATGAAGCCCAGACAAAAAACAAAGCAATATATTGCTCACATATGAGGGAATGCCAGACTCACATAACACAACATATACAAGTACAGCTCAAGTAATTAGAATGCTGTAATTTAGTCAGTCAGTCCTTTTCTTCCGCTGCTGCCATAGTGGGTCGCAGGGAAACTGGTGCCTGTCTCCAGCAGGCGAGAGGCGGGGTACACCCTGGACAGGTCGCCAGTCCATCGCAGGGCAACACACAAACAACTAAGCACACACTCATTCATACACCCAAGGGCAATTTAGAGAGACCAATTAACCTTACAGGCATGTCTTTGGAGTGTGGGAGGAAGCCAGAGTACCCGGTGAGAACCCACGCATGCACGGGGGAAACATGCAAACTCCATGCAGAAAGAACCCCGGCCAGGAATCGAACCCAAGACCTTCTTGGTGCAAGGCAACAGTGCTACCAACTGCGCTGTAATTTAGTGTGTAACTATTTTCATAAAATGAAACTCAAATATTATATAGATTGATTACACATAGAGCAAAATATTTCAAGCCTTTATTTTTTGTCATTTTGATGATTACAGCTTACAGAAAATGAAAAGGCCAAATTTTGTTATGAAAAAATTTATAACATATTCATAGAAAGTTGAGTGGAAGGAAAAAGTGTGGTAGGAAAGTTTTACCAAGAGGCACAACCTGCAAGAGGCACATCCGAAGCCTTGACAGGACTGTAATGCAAAATCTATTCAAGGATTTGGTGTTTGCGACATTGAGGCAGTAATTTATGCTAAAGGAGCCCAACCAAGTATTAAGTGAATAAAAATAATCCTAGTTTTCATTAGCCTGACATTTCTATTTAATACATCCTTTTTATTGATCTTATGTAATATTCAAATTTTCTGAGAAGCTGCATTTTGGGTCATTATTATCTGTATACCATAATCCCCAAAATTACAACAAATAAAGGCTTGAAATATTTCACCCTGTGTAATGAATCTATATAATAAATGGGTTTCACTTTGTGAGATGAGTGACAAAACATATGAAACTTTTTCTCAACATTTACATTTTTTGAGCTACTTTTACCCTGTTCATGTAATCTCCTCTCTGCATGTTCAAAAATCTTCTCCACATTTGGGGTGAAAAAAGAGGAACCTTATAGAATCTGAGTTAGATTTTCTCCTAAATGTGGTGGAGGTGTGTAAAACACAGCCTCGAAAGGTGTTTCTATTCCGTGTGCAAAATCAAACTTAGCTGTTAAAGTTGCTCGTCTCTTACATAGATTTCATCCACTATTATTGTAAGTGAATGCAAAAGTGGCTCAAAGAAAGGGTGATGCTGAACCATTAAAACATTCTAATGATTTTTATTCACTCTGTAAAAAAATGGGCCTTGGTATATACTGGATATTGTGATGTTTTGTGTTTTGGACCCAGGCATAGACATGAAAACAGGGGTCTCCTGATGAATGTGAAAATTTTATTAGGAAACGAGAAACAGGTACAAGAGGGACTGGAGAGCCTCTGATAAGACCAACAACAAGGTGACAGAGAAATAGTGCGGCACTGGAGGACTGGCAAACTGTTATGGTTGGAAACTGAAGGAACTGACAATCAGTTAAGGAAACCGACGGACTTACACTACTGGTCGAAAGTTTTAGAACGCCTTTCTCACTTAATGGGTCTCTTTATTTTCATGACTATTTAAATTGTAGATTCTCACCAGAGACAACAAACCTTTGAATGAACACACATGGAATTATGTAGTAAACAAAAAGTGTGATATAACTGTAAACATTTTTATGTTTTCGATTATTACAAAATAGCCAGCCTTTGCTTTGATGACTGCTTTGATCTCTGGGCGTTCTCTCGATGAGCTTCATGAGGCGGTCACCTGAAATGGATTTTTCAAAGAGTCTTGAAAGAACTTCCCAGACGTTCATTGAGAGATGGCCAGAAGTTAATATTTCAGTCATTACAGCAAAGGTACTTTAAGAATTCTAAAATATAATATATTTAAAGCTATTTTACAATTTTTGGTTGTCTACATAATGTCATGTGTCCATTCACTGTTTTGATGCCTTCATTGAGAATCTACGTACAATGTAAATAGTCATAAACATAAAGAAAACCATTAAATGAGAAAGGCGTTCTAAAACCTTTGACCAGAAGTGTATGAAGGCTGAAAAGGTGACATGGTTTCCAGGTGAGTACAATTGCTACAATGGAGTGCAGTTGGGTGAGAACCTGAACTGAGGAGTTGGGGGGAAATGGCTAATTAACACAGAAGTGAATACGTAGGGGTCCAGCAGGACAAAGAGGGATCTTAATAAACCAAATGTTAAAGTTTACCACTAACATGAGAATATAAATCAATAAGCAACACATAGACAACGAGAAAGAATTAAGACTTTCAATACAAAAGAGTAAACCCCAGTATGGAACACTGAGTGACAAAACCAAAACATAATCACAACCCAAAATGATTTAAATGCAAAACGAAAGAGACAAACAAAAGACAAAGAGCCATGGACCAATATATCTTCACTGAATAAATGAAAACCTATACAAACCTATTCATTCTGTAATGATGCTTCTAGTGCAGTGTGTGCATTTGATAGCTCAAATTACCTTTGAAAAAATGACTTGCACTTAATTTTTGCCTGGCCAGTTAGATTTTATTTGAATTCAAAATGCCTGGATGACATATGGATAATCCTTCCCACACTCAAAAACAGGCTGCAGCTTAGAGCACATTTCCAAACGGATTGCCTTTGGAAAGCAGCTGATGAGCCAGTCATTATTTTGGGCCTGGAAATCCTCTCTGTTTCCAAATACACATTCATTTTACTCCACAACATCTTTTAATACATTTTCTTCAATATCCAGTCATGTTATTGGATACACGTGCATGTATTAATTGTTCATCATGTGTCCCTGTTATGTACAGTAACTGTTTTCACTCCGCTATCAGTTTTGCAGCATCTCATTTAATTTTCGCCAATTGACAAATAACTCTAGAATTCTGTGCACCCAAGCCATGAAGTGGAGGGGGAGCATATTTCCAAAAATATTTCATTATCATCACAATACATCTGAAGTTTTGCTTGGAAAAGGTAAAAGACATATTTTTGTGCATGCACATGAGACGCCAGGTCTTCCCCAGGTTCAAAGACTATGTAAATCTAACCATAAGTCTAATCTCAGATGTGAAAACATTACAGAGCAGATTCCACTTGTTTATTATCTATTAAGTAAAGATGATATAAAATAGTAAAATTTGTGAAAAAGTACACACCCAACCCCTAAATAGCACAAATTCGAAACCTTATAACTTATGTGGGAGTGTACATTGTTTTTACTGTTTGAGACAATGAAAAGGACAATTAGAGTGCATGCACGGGAAAGATGGGAAAGTGGTACATATTCCAAATGACAAAACACCAGAAACTTCAGAAAGGAGTAATAATCATAACTTGTTTCTTATGCAATGTGCAGCATGTAATGTTAGGAACTACTGAAGGACACTTTGCGTTTTTCCATTTTTAGGCTGACTAAACTTGTCTTGTCTTATAATAAATAAGACTTTACAGTTTCTGTTGTCTTAAAGCAAAATTAATCTGAAAATGTGGATATTTTTATTTGACAACAATTTTAAAGGACTACAAGGTTGGCTCAGAGGCAACATTTTCTCTTCTTGTCTCTGTTATCTGCAAACCCACAGCTGGACTTTCTCAATGCCTGCAAAAGGAAGAAAGAGGTACAGTAGAGAAATGAAGCACCAATTGTACAGCGTCAGTTATTTAGCACAGTGTACTGTTACGTTGATAACCTGCTTTGGAGCGATTAGCCTCAACATAGTATGCTAATCAGTAAAAAACAGTTTTATAATTGTTTAGCTGGATGGCATGGGAGGGTTATGGATCATTTGCAGAGATTAAACCTACACTCAAAAAAGATATGTTGGACTTAAAAATGTTATGTCAAGTGGTTCCACATAAATTTGTCAAATAGATATTAATTAGCCAGTTTTCATATTATTTACTCATCACATTTAAGTATATATATCTCTGTTGTATAGTACAGCAGTGTCTTAAACTTAATTTGATTACTTTCTTTCAGTGTATAAAGCCTACGTTAAACTTATGTGATATAGTTCATTTCAGCGAAAGAACTAGATTCATGTAAAAGCAACATGGGATTAATGAGTTAGAGTAACTTGATGTGGTTAAGTTAGTTCTAACTGAGCACACTGAATAGCGCCCAGGTCACAAAACCGTAATGGTTGCATGCATTCATTCCAGTAGTTTATTTTTGAGTATCTGGATTTTGGTGGAAAGCCTGTGTGTATCAAGTTCCATCAGCATCTTTTGAATGAATTCAGAAGTGTACTGGAGATCAGTTGGATAGCTCAGGCTCAGCTCATATGATCCCAAACAGTACGGCCCAAGCAGTGGCGACATCATTGAGTTCATGAAGCATCTCCACACCTTCAACTATGATGTCAACATCTTCTGGAGATTGATCAACGTCTGCGTCTGGATATTTAATCCCGTAGATGACCGATGACCAACTCTCTCTGGGTTCGACCAGCGTTCTCGCTCTAAAAAAAAGACAGACAAGAAAATGTAATAAAAACTCTCCCACTGAAAGCACATAATTCAGGCACTGAATCTTGGCAAGCCAATTACAAAATTTGACACATTGATGACAGCATATTTAACACTATTCATTGTTGAATGAAAAAGTCCCTTTTAAACAATTGATGACCATTACTCCATACTGCTTCCTTGGCTTTTTAGGGTCATCTTTGAGATACCAAGCCAGTGCTTGGAGGCTGCGAGCTCTCCTTGTTGCAGTGGAGTTGTTCTGCAAAACACAACAGGAAATATACTATATGAACAAATCATTGACATTTAGAAGAAGGAAGAATTCCAGAAAGTGATCCCTGACACAGATATCAACTGTTGGCCAGCCAGCCTTCATGCAGATGTCACAATATATGAAATAACAGTTAGCTACAGGTTCACTTGCCAGTTATCTGTGAAGGACCTTTCCTGCCATAATTAAGAATAAATACAGAAACAAATAAATAACTGAATAAAACTATTACTGGGCCAAAACGTAGCTAGAAATGTAAATTAGTGTGCTAATAAATGTAACAAATTAATAAATTGAAGATATTTATCTAATAATTGATTAATTGTATCTAATATATATATATATATATATATATATATATATATATATATATATATATTATATATATATAATTCCACCATTTTTATTTAAACCACTAATTTTCAAATCATATATTTTTCTTATATTTTTCCATTGTTTAATTTCTTGCTGTTTTATTTTTACTACCCCCCATTTCTTTCATATTTATTATTCACAATATGTACACAAACCTGGTCAATGACAGCCATTATGTTTTTGGGGAAACTTAACACAGCCAAGTAAACAAGCCATCACATATTTTACTTTCAAACACTACAATTAACTCAAGTTGATACAAAAAACTCATGGTTTTTGAGTAATTACAATATATTACTATGTATTAAAGCCAACAATAGTGGCATTTCCTTTTTTTTAAGTGTACTTAATATATGTCTACCTTGGCTTAGTCTATGCTTTTATTATTTGTTGTATGTACAGGGGTTGGACAATGAAACTGAAACACCTGGTTTTAGACCACAATAATTTATTAGTATGGTGTAGGGCCTCCTTTTACGGCCAATACAGCGTCAATTCGTCTTGGGAATGACATATACAAGTCCTGCACAGTGGTCAGAGGGATTTTAAGCCATTCTTCTTGCAGGATAGTGGCCAGGTCACTACTTGATACTGGTGGAGGAAAACGTTTCCTGACTCGCTCATCCAAAACACCCCAAAGTGGCTCAATAATATTTAGATCTGGTGACTGTGCAGGCCATGGGAGATGTTCAACTTCACTTTCGTGTTCATCAAACCAATCTTTCACCAGTCTTGCTGTGTGTATTGGTGCATTGTCATCCTGATACATGGCACCGCCTTCAGGATACAATGTTTGAACCATTGGATGCACATGGTCCTCAAGAATGGTTGACGCAGTGACGCGCCCATCTAGCACAAGTATTGGGCCAAGGGAATGCCATGATATGGCAGCCCAAACCATCACTGATCCACCCCCATGCTTCACTCTGGGCATGCAACGGTCTGGGTGGTACGCTTCTTTGGGGCTTCTCCACACCGTAACTCTCCCGGATGTGGGGAAAACAGTAAAGGTGGACTCATCAGAGAACAATACATGTTTCACATTGTCCACAGCCCAAGATTTGCGCTCCTTGCACCATTGAAACCGACGTTTGGCATTGGCATGAGTGACCAAAGGTTTGGCTATAGCAGCTCGGCCGTGTATATTGACCCTGTAGAGCTCCCGACGGACAGGTCTGGTGGAAACAGGAGAGCTGAGGTGCACATTTAATTCTGCCGTGATTTGGGTAGCCGTGGTTTTATGTTTTTTGGATACAATCCCGGTTAGCACCCGAACATCCCTTTCAGACAGCTTCAGCTTGCGTCCACAGTTAATCTTGTTGGATGTGGTTCGTCCTTCTTGGTGGTATGCTGACATTACCCTGGATACCGTGGCTCTTGATACATCACAAAGACTTGCTGTCTTGGTCACAGATGCGCCAGCAAGACGCGCACCAACAATTTGTTCTCTTTTGAACTCTGGTATGTCACCCATAATGTTGTGTGCATTTCAATATTTTGAGCGAAACTGTGCTCTTACCCTGCTAATTGAACCTTCACACTCTGCTCTTACTGGTGCAATGTGCAATCAATGAAGACTGGCTACCAGGCTGGTCCAATTTAGCCATGAAACCTCCCACACTAAAATCACAGGTGTTTCAGTTTCATTGTCCAACCCCTGTACATCTGGCTAGCTAATGTTTTTCCTGCTTCTAACAGTCAATCAAAATGCTTAACCCTTTTCAACCCTTTATATATCATATTTTTAACCCTAGTTGTTCACATTGTCTAAAGCATGTTAATTGTTTTAAACTCTACATCAGTGTTAAAGTACACATTATTATTAATACTGTGTAGCTTAGCATTCCCATATGCAATTGTTTGTGTTTCTGTTGATAGCACCCACCTGTTTTCCATGTAGTTCCTTTCACCTCAGTATTTAAGTTCCTGTTTTCTGTCCCTTCGTTGTCGGGTCGTCTGTTGTGGCCCCTGTTGTCATCGGTGTTGTTGTCTCCCAGATTCCCGTGTTTCCTCTGTGTCAGTACGTTTTCATTCAAATATATCCATCCACCATGCGCCTGCCAATGTCCTGTAGCCACTTTGGACCTTCATCACCACACACCTTGAAACATGCCATAACTGCTAGTTTACTGCTTCTTTGTGTTTGCTTATCAACACTGCAATGGCAATAAAGTTGTATCTAATCTAATATTCATATCAGAACAAAAGTACATTGCATTGTTTTACATGCATAGTAGAAAGCATGTATCTAATAGGGTTTTCTTATTTTTTTCTAGGAATTCTTTTTATACAATAGCTGTAACACTCCTGTTTTCAGATGTACATTTGAGATATTTAAGTCCAACCTCTGCAAATGTTGGGTCATCAACAGATATCACAACTTCACCAACCTCAAGCACTCCTTCTGTCCTCTCCACCTCAAAGGTACCCAGGGATGCTGCATCAGGAACCAAGGTTGCACCATTGGATTGGAGTTTCATTTTTTGCTAAAAGTGTTGTTTATACTGTTTTTTTTGTGGATATTTTTGTATTAATTTGTATTTTGTTAGGCATGTAAATTGGGTTGCATGTTATATAACAAACACAGTGGTAAAAATAGTGCCATTTGATTTCTTTTGCAAGCTTATGCAAATCACCATGGAGGGAGGCGCCATATAAAATCTTGCATAGGGCGCCACAATTGGTAGGGCTGGCTCTGACAACAGAGTCAGATGCGATCACAATAAATTTGTGTCAACAACCAGGGATCAACCAATCGCATCCCAGGCAAGAAATAAAAATTAAGACCTGCAGTGATAACGTGCCATTGGTGATTACTTAGTGAAGTCAAAGGTAAAGAGGTGTGCTGGAATTGTGAACAGATCACTGTTTCTATGGATTACAGCTTCCAATGGTAATTTAATAAAAAAAACATAGAAAATTAAATAACTTGACTAATGAGGTGAGGGTCACTCATTAGAGACTTGTTTCTTCTCTGTTTGCAATAAATATAAAGCTGCAAATCAAATTAATATCAGATTAAAGCTAAAGGAAACTGAAATACAGAAGCAGACCTATTTTACTTTTTGAATACTCATTTGAATATGTCAAAGTTTGCCCTGCATTATGTTGCCAAGCCTAGTGATATAAAGAAGATTCTGATTTTAGCAATCATCATTAATTAACAATAGGGAAAGAAAAGCCTGAATGATAAATGTCTGTTTTAAACCTTGCCAACCTGGCCTTTAAACTTTCACAGTAGGTTCTTAATACTACACAAAAATATCATACAAATGTCACTTAGATTAAAGGCGCTTCTGCTTATTTTCTCAATGAATGTCAATCGACAAGGCTCTACAAGTTGGCCTGAAGGCTGCGGGATCCCGTGAAGAGGCACTGGAGGGCCGCAGATAGGCCACATAGAACAGCAGCAGAACTCTGAATGGAGACTGAAAGGTGGCAGGCGGCAGCTTCACAGCTCCAGAGAATGAACCAGATGCTGCTTGATCCCATGAAAAGGCCCAGGAGGGTAATCCAGTGGTCACTGGATCAAATGAGGAGTTTCTGGAGGCCCACAGGTTCTCAGATCCAATGGTTATCAGATCAAGCAGACGCATTTGCAGAAACAGATGAAGACGCTCGGTAGGATGACCTGGGGACCATTGGATATAAGAAGGAGATGATACGAAAGCCATAGGATCCAGCAACAGAGCAAAGGAGGGTGATCTATGGGGTGCAGGGTTTACATGTGGGGCTCTGGAGAGCAACCTGGAGGCTGCACCATCTCAAAGCACACAAAAACAGTCTCAGGCTGAGGAAGGTCATCCTCGATCCCCTTGGAGAACTTTTAAACCCTCACTGGAAGAGGCTGGTTCCCCTTTGTCCCATTTAAGAAGCACAAGGACTAAAGTTGAGAAAGCTGTATACTAAGGCCAGAACCCATGCAAGCACCGTGACAACATGCAAACTCAATGCAAGTTCCCAAAACCCAGGACCTTCTTCCTGCAAGGCAGCAATGCTAAGAACTGAGCCACTGTGCTGCACTGGGTTAAACCAGGTTTAACCCAGTTTGCAAGATTTATTCTCTAGCCTGCTGTGTACTATAACAGACTTATGATGAGTGAAGAGTAGCGCAGATTAACTTTTGAGCATAATGACCTTAAAGTGGGAGGAATAAGCAAGCAGTGACCAGTCACAACAGGAAGGGAGTCCAGCCAGACAAAGGGAAAAATAAAACAAGTGGACACTGAAAATAAATGGTCGACGGAGCAGTAATTACACAGACTAGAGGGTGCAGCTGCAGCTAACAAGCAAAGTTTTCTTGTTCCTGATGTTAGCTGGACACTCAGAATCATTTTCTTCCTTAAACCCTGGGCCCTAGATTTCCCATGACTTAAGAATGCTGGGTACCCCACGGATGCTGTTTAGACTTGTGCCAAGCGACACAAAAATGCTACAAGATCCAGCCTTTAGGTTGGAGAGAAAATGGCAGACTTCAAAATGTATATTTTTTGTAACTGAACATAATCCAGAATCAAGATTTTACTACAATCTTGTATTTGTGCAATTCAGACATTTTGCTCATAGCTAAAATGTTATTCTTATTGTAACTCATATTAAATGTGTGTCACTTTTCATACCTGTTGTTGATCTAAGAGAAGGAAAAAATATCACAAAATAGAACAACGTAAGAAGTACTTTGTAGTTGTAAACTATTTTGCAGAGGAGCCGTGTGTTATTATATCCAAGCTCACCAAAAACAGGGATAACTCTTACTGTAACTCAGAAAGGAATGTAAACTGTGACAAACCACTGAGCTTTAAATTGTGTCAACTGAAGAAATCGAAGAATATTGCAACCAACTGGACTTCAAAGCTAAACTAACATGGTGCCAAACCATGTTTGAACGAAAAAAGCTTGACAAGACCTCAGTGGCGCTGGATACAATTGAAAGGGTGCTGTTTTCTCCATCTATACTCTGTGTAAAAAGACCCCAGAATATAAACTTGTGCAAGAATTAAATCTTTTTGGAGGAATAGTCTTTCTTTGTTCAATCATGGCAATTAATTACAAATGAGGATAAAATAGGATTACTTTTTGTAACCATGTTTTGTGATAAAGCTCCTTGAAAAGTTATGAGGATCTGCCGTGTGGCCATACTTAGTGTCTATATTTACTTTTCTAACTCTGTGTTTCCTGTGGTCCTCCTATATATATATATATTTTTTTTTTTTCATGGAAAGCTATGAAATAACTGCAGAGACATTTTATTAATGCTAATGAGGTTTAATCTATAGCGCTATGAAGGAAAGTCAAAGAAACAGCAGAGTCTGAGAGCTTCATGCCCCGTGTACCATGCATGCGACATTTTATTGCTCCAGCTTTAAATAACTGTTGAGATCTTTCAGACCGGTCCGAACAGACAGACATTGCCGTCCACAGAAACCAATCTAGCAGCAGTCAGTCGCCATGACAACACTTCATTTGGCCGCCTCACTGTAAGTGTGTTCCCGTTTACAACATCAATAACTTGACAGCAGGAGGTTTTACAGCTCTGACGACACAGCAAAAAATGGTGGATCGGAAAAGATGTTTGTTTGCCAAATATCAGCTCAGCTTCAGTCAATATTTCCTGACACTCACATGTTTCTGTTTAAACACGGTTGACATTCAACGATTTTGGTTTGGGAACTTGTAACCAGATAATATGTGTAAAGTACTACTTGAAATTTAATAACAGATATTATTTGTTAGAGTTTTGTGGTTCATTCGTCCTGCTTTTCAAAAGTGTGAGGCTATAAGTGTTGGGAACTGGCCTTGAGGGTACATTTTATATATTTCCCTACTTGAACACACAAGATTTAAATGAATAGGTCTTATGAAGACTTCTGCAGAACTTGGTTGCAGGTGCGAGTGATAATTAAACTTTTTGATCGAGGTTTATTAGTGCACAGACACATTTAAAACTTGCAGAACACCAGCCTCAATGCACCAGAATTGCCCAACTCTGTGCAAAATCTAGGTTCAGTAACATTATTTAATTATTAAAACTGATCATCCTATTACAGTTTGTTTGGGTCATACCCTTCAGCTGGATGGGGATTTGATGTGTTTCACTATCAAAATTGCTGCTGCAGAGTAAGTTAGCCTCTATGGCAGCACAATCGCCTGATAGTAGAAGCCTTCTTGATACCAGGTCCCCAGATCCCACATTAAGCATGCACTGGATTCATTAAACGTGATTCATGAAAAAATTAAACTCATTACCTGAATTGCCCAATGCATTTGTCTCTGCAGTGTGTTTTTGAGTTATAGAACATAGCCACTTAGGCTGACTAAACATTCAACTTGAGATGTTTTGTTGCTGCAGCTGTACATGGTAATAATATCAAACCTTTTTCTGCTAAGGGCCAGATGTGATTATTATGTGTTCTTTGTTCTGAGGCAAATTAAAATTTGATTTGCAAGTGCAACTGAATGCTAAATGTAAATTCTAAAATAAAAAACAAATCTTCACTTAAAAACAAGGCAAAACAAACAACAGAAAACTCAGTAAAACTGAAACATATGAATGTGTGTGTTTGCATATCTTTTCTTATTCTGACTTATTTGCTAAAGACAAATCACTCAAATTGCAGTTTCTTCAAACAGAGTTTTGCTTTAATCTCTTTAATCCGTTATTCTGACCTTAAATAATAAATTGGATTATTTTAAGAAGATCTAGCCCCTTTTAAGATTTACCCTATGCTGGTAGTAGTCTTTGAAAGTTTAAATCAAAATCTTGCATGCAAAGAAACTTTCCAACTTGAATGTTTAGCTTGGGCTGATGCATCTGAAACTTACCTTTTCTAAGCTGATGTTCATAACTGTAAACAGGTTAGACTTCCTAACCTATGTCAACTTAATATTTTTCAGGTAAAAGAAACAAATTGGTGTAAAGACTGGAAGGCGAGGCAGAAAGGGACAGAAAAACCTGGCAGCATTTTATTTGCCTTCAAGCTATAAAATGGATGCGAACTGTCCTGCAACCAGCTTGGTGTTGTTGTCATCTACAAGATTATTCACATTAAAACTGTCAGAAAATACTCACTTGTTTTTTTACCAGATTAAGAAAATGTAAAAGGACCAAATGGTCTGCATCTGAATCTTAAAAAAGCTTTCTTTAGCATGGATTTTTCTTTCTGCTAATTGCAGAAATGAAAATGAAGTCAAGATTAGATGTTTGCAGGTGTCCCTTTGAAAAGATGTGCAATCTGTGATGTTTGGAGAACACTTTACAAAATATACAACGTATGATTGCCTTTTCAAGCACCAAGCTCTTCATGATAGAAATGTAGAGGTTGACAATCCTTATCACCATTTCTCTACATGTCGCTGTGTACATTCAAAAGCATTAATACTCCTTGAACTTTTTCACAGTTTGTTTCATAACAACCACAAATGTTAACATATTTTATCTGGATTTTTTTGTAATAGAACAAGACCAAGTAGTGCATAATTGTGAAGTAGAAGGAAAATGATAGATATTTTGGATTCTTTTTTATGGATAAGTATCTCAAAACTCTGGTGTGCATTTGTATTTAGTCTAATTTAATAGTTCGTAGAACAACCTTTCATTGCAGGTTCAGCTGCAATTGTTGTAGGGTATGTCTCTACAGGGTTTCCACATCCAGAGACTAAAATTGAAAGCTTGAATTTGTGCACACTGTTCTTTGCAAAATAACTTAAATTAGACATAGAGCAGCTATGAATATCAGTTTTCAAGTCTTGACAAAAATGTTGTTATATTTCCATTTATGCCATTATAACACATGAACATGAGTTGATCTAGAGCATTCCATTATATCGGTGATTGCATGTTTAGAGGTGGTGTCCTGCTGGGAGGTGACCCACCAAACCAATCTGAAGTATTTTGCAGCCTTTGACAGGTTTTCTTTCATGGTTGCCCTGTATTTGGCTTGCATCTACTAATCCACTCTGACCGCTTGCTGCTGAAGAAAAGACTTCCCACAGCATTATGCTGCCACCACCTCTTTTTCATTTAACATTTTCTGTTTAGGATGTTAGTTTTCCACCAAACATAGTATATTGCATGTAGGCCAAAACGTTTAGTTTTGGTCTCATCTGACCACAGCACATTCTTCTCTACATCTTTGCTGTGTCTCTATGTATTGTGGAAAACTGCAGAGGGAAATCCTTGGAACAGGTTAACAATCAACCACTCTTGATTTTCAGAATGCATGACTAATAGCTCTCCTCTCAACAGATTGTCCCTGCTGAGCTATGGCTCTCTGCAGCTCCTCCAAAGTTACCATAGACCATTTTGCTGCTTCTTTGATTAATTCACTTAATGCTCTGATTAATATTGGATTTTGTGGTTATTTTTTTTTACAAAATGTGAAAAAGTTAAATAGTTTTGCCAGCTTCTGTGTGAACAGACTTAGAAATGGTTCCTTTTCAAAGCCATAAAGACAATGAAATCAAACATTAACTGATCCATTATATTTCTTGCAAATATAACTGTCCTACAAGGGCAACAAACTTTACATGAACTCACATTTATTTTTTAATTGACTTTATGTTGTGTTTTTTGTGTTGTGTATGACCTTGCACCTTAAGGTCAATTCTGTTCTATTCATTCATTAGAATTGTTTAGAAATGTAGAAATTGTCCTGCTTTGCCAGTCTTGTCTCTACCAAATTTTTAAACTGTTGAAAAAAGTCACAAAATCAGGCATTGATTTCAAAACTTAATTCGAACTCTTAGATGAGTTAAGGTGCCTCTTCACAATAAGATTTTTCCATCAGTACAAAATCCAACTTCTAGGTCAGTACTTTCAGCTGCATTTAGATCACTTCACACCGGACTCACCCACACTGCAAACAGCTACCTGGTACTGGCACCTATTGAATAAAAAAACAGTGATACTCAGAAACGTGTGGGTCACACCTGCATTGACTTAAAACTGACTGGATGATCAATTTGTTTCCCTGAAAGGCTGAAATGTCAGTTCAAGCTCTTAATGCAACAACGTGATTTTATTGCATTTCATGTGGAAAGGTTGGATGAAAAGATATGGAGCTCCTTTAAATATACCCCATATGTCCATCAGCTCTTTGAACAAAAAATAAGGTTTCCAGATCTGTAGCCACATTTGACCCAGAACTAAATGTTCTCTTTGTCCTTAGCCTGACTTTGAGCAAAGTTCTGAATGTTCTTTCTCTTGGATTTCTTTCCCCAGGAATCCACAACAGTCAAAGCAAGCTGGAGAAAACAATTTACACATAGAAGTTATGCCTGCAGGGCTTTTGTTTTTTAATGCGGACCACCAGGATTCATTGTGAAAGATAAGATCATTTATTAGAGCCTGTTATTTACATTATGCATTAGGTTCTGTCCATTTAAAATGCTCAGACTAATAATGCAGAGTCCTTTTAAAATCTGTATGCTTGAATCTTTATTTAGCTCCGAACAGAAGCTGCGTGTAAAGGTGCTACTTAAACTGGGAATAAAACATACGACGTGATTAGCTTTACTCTTAAAGGTGCAGGCTGCATCTAAAGAACAACAAAAAAACTGGGTCGTCTGAATAATATTTTGGTGTTTTAAGAAGAAAATATGTAATGTGGGAATTTAGGATCAAGTTTGCCCTGAATAATAACACAATTTCAGTTTAATTTCCCCAACATTTCTATTCTATCAGCTAGAGATGAGCAGATCTTCGTTGCACAGAAGACATATTTTGATTCTATTGTTATTTCTCGCGTTATTAGTCAACAGGTTAAAAATCAGAAGGCCTCATGCCGCTTTTGTCATAGTCTCGAACCTACTTCTATAACAACGTATGAAACCTCTCACGCATTTAATATCTTAGCGATGCGGATTATTTTACAGTCAGCTGGTGCGTTAATTAGGCAATTAAACAGAAAAATACATGATCTTTTCCGATATTGTTTTAAATAATATCAGTTCTTAAACACAGATTGGCTCATACTGGCGGCTCAGTGTAGCGCCTTGTAAGTCAGAAGTCTTTGCATTTGATGCATTTTCCATCAATCATAGAAAACAATATTACGACAATGTGGATTTTCGTCCAAGCAAGTTATTTTGAATATTTTCTAAAATTTAGATTGCGTTTGAATCTTAGTTATTTAATTATTTAAATCGAAATGAAGCACGTGTTTGTTTGAATCCCGGATTTAAACGAGAAAAAAATCGACTTTCACTCGGATGGAGTTCAGACATTTGCAATGTACGGGCCGTTGTTTTTTTCAAATATACCCGTGAGTCAAATTGCCTCTTATTTTTGCGATTTTGTCTTTTTCGAATTATGCGCGTGCGACTTAGTTGCTTTTTTCAGTCGCTTTAACGTGCATTTGCTGGTTTTACACAGAGAAAACGTGCATGCATGTTCCTAGATCAATACAGTCCTCAGTGGTAATGCTGATATTAATATTAGCTTTCAACAGCAAATGTATGTATTGTATTATTGTATTCTATTAGACGGCTTAAAGCAACTCCAGAAATGAATTTTGCTGAACGTGGAGGTAAGCCACGTTTTTATTTCTTTAGTTTTTATTAAAATGTACTCTATATATTAATGCGTGTGTGGGTATTTTTTTCTTTAGGATGAAATAAAGAGCTCGCATGTGCAAATTCAACCCGTTTTGGTTAACAAATGTGGTTGGAAATGTAATTGAATGACGTCTTCTCCGAGCACACCCTGCTCTGTCTGAGCGCAGGGACTTTGAACTTGAACTTCGCCTTGCTCTTCTTTACAGTCTTTGCAGTATGCAGTGAAACAAATGAAGCAGCACTGATTTTTGCCAGTTTGCCTCATTGATGCATGGATCCAGTCCTGTATGGCAAGCACAGGAGTGCTAAAAAACAACTCATTATTTTTACTATCAAAATATGGTATTTGTGGCGCCTCCTCTGAGAACCTGCAACAACAAAATCCCCACAAAAAGCTAAACATACAATGCAAAAATAGTTTGTTGATTGCAGTTTTCCTTGCGATCTATTGGAAGTTTTACATAAACGATATGATACAATGTTACAGAGAAGATAGCAGAGGTCTGGCCCAGAAATAAGGAAAATAACCAAAAAGCTCATCGGTCACCAAATTATTCTTTTTATATATTAATTCTGCAATAATAATTTTAAGGAAAAATCCCTTTATTTTAAATGGTGTTCACTCATTCACAGATTTAATTCTATTAGAAAGACTTCCCGGCATACCCCTTTGTCAAAAAGATAACGCTATTTGGCCTCTTCTCCTAGCAAGCAGTGGATATTATAAGCTCGTATTTGTTATAGCAAGAGGTAAATGCAAGTAAAATAAATTTGTACCACAAGCAATAAGTAAGTATGCGCTCATCCCTAAAGTGGACAGCATTAAAAGATCCAGACAGATGCATCAAACAATGGATGCATTGCACATTTGTTTGCAGGAACGTGTGCGGGGCAAACAAGGTTTCGCACAAAAAAACAAGACATTTGTCCATGTGTTTCAGGGCAAAAGCGCATTAGAGCGCATTTATTTACAATAATTTAAAAACTGCCAGGCAACGCGGCTCTTTCTCAGGTACCTAGCATTCACCCGCTGTCTGTAAACATTGTTTGGTGTTTCTAATTAACTTGTCCAATTACGCTGTAGGTTTCAGTTGTTTAGCATAACGTTTCCAAAACGCAAATAAATGTTATCATTTTAAACATCAAAAGTCTATAACTCGCAAATAAATCATTTTCAGTACCACTTAGTGTTTGGTTGAGTAGCAACAAATATCCCCACGTCCACTCGCACAACTTCAAATCTTACATGAAAGAAAAAAAAAAGGCGTGAGCTATAAGTATCATTTTTATCCCTGTGTGACCGCTTTGCCACATTTCTGATGAATATTGAGCTCTTTGCGTTTAAAACGGCGCGGTGTCACGTAGCGCTGCTTCCTGCTGCAGTCAGGCCCTGCTTGTTTGTCACATAAAGACGTTCACAATCACTTTGGAGCAAACAAGGAGCCTCGGTTTTGTTCGTCCTTGCGGTTCAGAGTGGATTATGTGCTTCATTTCACATGGGAAACTTTGCTCCGTCTCAACTGCAAGCAGGTGCTGACATCATCTTCCAGTCCGTAACTTTTCCAAAACCAGCAGCCTTGGTGATTTTAGGCTCGCTGCAGAACTTCTGCGTAAATTAGGAAGTTGCGAGTTCGAGTTTTTGTTTTGTTTTGTTTGTTTTAATTGCTCGCAGTAAATTTACAGCATTTTGATTTGGAGTTGTTTGGAAAACGTTGCTCTACAGAGTGCACAGATACGCTTTTGGCTCTATTTCAACTATGGTTAACTTTGTTGTTTATAGTGAAAATAGTCAAAGTTTTATCAATGATGATGTACCAAAAGAAAAACTTTTGTCCTTTTTTCTCCGCTAGAAATAAGAACGATGTAGATGTCTTTTGAAATATTGTTATGGGAAGTGGAAACTACTAGTAAGATATTGTAATTAGAGAGGTAAAACCTGGTAATTTATTTTTTTTTATACACATAAAAAACTTACTGAATGTGGAGCTGAGGATTGCTCATGTTGCTTATCCTCAGTGTTCACCGTTCAGGAAACCTCCAATGTGCATTTTTTTTAACTCTTGCCCAAATATGTTGGCTCTTTACTCATTAGGTGATATGTTGCAAGACGCACCAATTCCTGTTAATGCGTGTGTTTTCAGGACAATGCCAGCACTTCTGGCACATTGGTTAACTTATGCACACTTTGATAAATCATTCCAGACGCCTTGTCTTGTAATAAAGATCAATATGCATGAAGTTCTTGCGGCTTTCTTTGTTTACGTACTATATTCTCATCACTACTCGACCAAAAACAATTCTGATAAAGCTTTCCATTCTAAAAAAGCTAAAGCTTAAAAATCATTACTCTAAACTAATTATATCTTTCTCTATTTTTTCCGTCCCTTTTAGCCCCCGATTTTTTATTTGTTGGGAAAAGACCCCCAAAGGTCCGTTAGGCGAGAAATCTAAATCCCAAAACTATATCAAAATATATTCACATGATTCCTTTAAAGTCAACCCACAGTAAATTTTCACAAAGGTTTTCAAGGCAACGCGCAAATTCCCCCGGCAAAGAAAATGAATGATTAAAGATGAGGGTGTGTTTTTTTTTTTTGCTATCCGGCGAGGGGCGACCGCCTCTCTTAACTTGAACTTGGACTTCCGACGAGACGTCAAATGGATTTATTCTGTCTGTCCTCTTGGTGCTTTAATCCATGAGCTGCAGCAGGAAAACTGGAAATTTGGCTCCAGTCTAATTATTTTTTAAATTGAAACAGTGTCAAACAACGGGTTTAATCGCATTGTAACCTATATATACAGATATGTATGTATATATGGGGAAGTGACTTGATTGTGTTTTGGTTTCTTATTTCAAGAACATGTGATATTTTCATAAAAATATGCCGATGGTTTAAAATTTTTCAAAAGAGAATCTGATGTTAAAAATAAGTCAAACTAAAATATCATTTGAATTGTTAAAATACTGTCTCGAAAAAAGCGTTTTCCAACTAAAAACGTTAACATATTCTACAAAGATGTGCTCCTGTTAACTAATGTGAGGCACGCAAAACATCTTATGAAACTAATTCCCCAGCTATACTATTTTTGTCCTCAGGTTTATTGCGCGCTCTTTAACGAGCGAAATTCAACAAATGATTGCAAGTTTCAAAAAATTCTCAATAAACCAGAGTTGCTATTTTAACAAATTGTATTTGCACCCTTTTTTTTAAAATCTATTTACAAAATAATCGAATTTTTCTAACTACATTTCATCGGGCGTTGTTCAAAATATCGTAACTTAATTTACACTAGAGTTTGCCAAAGCCTTACTGGTCTGCGTTGAGGTGAAATGGCTTACATATTAATAACAATAACAAATGCAGCAAATAAAAAGGCTGTAAAGCCTGTGCTGTATTTTGTAAATCCGCTCTGGCCTTTGCAGCCGCGGTGGTCTGCCAGCCTGCCCTCTGTCCCGGGCGCGGCTCCGCCCGGTCTGCTTTATTTTGCGGTTAGCCCACAATCCTCTGCTAAACGAGTCAAGTCGCAACCAAACCATGCTTTAGTAGTTTAAGGTGTACATAGTGCCTATGAATTGCTTTGCAACAGTTACATCCATCCATTATATTTACAATATACATATTGAATATAAAGCTGACTAAAGAGGAAAGGTAAGGATCTACATAGAGTTTATTTGGTTTAATGGTTTAATTTTAATGTACAATCCTGATCTAAAGAGTTATTTCCTAACAAGACCTAAACTCAACCCTCTCGTTTCTCAAATACTTTAACAGAAGGCTGGTGATCGCATTGCTTGTTAAAGCCTCTCTAATGGCGCCATTCTGCTTATATCACACATTTGACCTGACGTGGTTAGCAGTGGTCAGTTTTGTAGGACACATACAACTCTGAAGTAAGGAGGCATTACCTTCATCTTTATTTATTTATTGGTTTGTTGTGGTTGCTTTTGGTAACGTCACGCAATATTAGTCATTTTAAAATCCGACACATTACAATGGTGAACCTAAGAGCTTTGATTTAAACGCGTTTTTATCCGGGAAGCTAAACGCCATTTAGTTACTAGCCCAAAATGTTTGTCAAGAGTCCAGTTGGTGTTGGTTGTCTCACTGGTCCTGGCAGAGTAGACCTAAGGTTCCATAAGGTCCCAAGCAAAATTTACTCTGAGGTCCACCTCCACCTCCACTGTTCACCACGGCACCACTGGTCTCCTGTCTATTATGTCCATGCTTGAATATTTATTATTTACGGATAAAAGGTCTCTGCTCACTGATCTATTTACAAACCACATTTGCATAAAATGTTTTCCCAGCTCATACAAGCAGCGCAAATCTTTAATTTCCTTTAAACGGTGAAGTCGAAGGTTTTGTACAACTGGTGCATTTTGTGTGAATTCAGTTTCTTTTGCAACACCCCCACCACCCCACCCCCCAACCCCAATGCCAGAGGGGGACCCTAAGTTGCAAAGTTTGCACATAGAATAGCCCCGCTGTGTGCTGGGGTTATTTGTCACAGATATACATGTGGGTGCTAAAAAGTCATGGACTGTGGAATTTTTCTCAGTTTTTTTTGTGGCTTTAGTGAAGGTCCCTTTATCAGAGTCTTGTAAGTTCCCTAATTCCCTTTAATTTCACTGCTCATACATAGAATTATTCGCAGTAATTAACATATATTAGCAGTGATTCAAATTCATGCTTTAATTAGTTTTGCTGCATTGGCAGCTAGACAACCAACACTATTATGTGATTACAAAGCCGCTGTGTCGTTGGTGATCTGCAAAATGTCATTAATTGGTGAATTGCTTTTCGTAACAATTAACTGCAAAACAGAAAAAAATATACCTACTTTGAGTCACCACCTTAAGCCTTAATTTTATAAAGAACTGGTTACTGCAGGGGGGCTTATAATTATGAACAATTTACGCAAGATTAAAATGTGTTGCGAACAACCTCGGTCCATCCCTTTCGCCTATTTGTGAAAAAATTTAAAGGTTTATCCCTGAGTCTGCGTCCGATTTCAAATGGACTTCATGAAAGAAATCAAGCTTCTCGGAATAGGCGGTCTGAGTTTGAACGCTTGTTTTTGCCGTGCCACTAAAGTGCGCTTGTATTTTAAAGCCCTTCACCGCTGGCACTGGCGTGTTCTGCTCTTGGCCTGCAACGCTTTAGACGGTTTTGATCGTAAACTGAGAACGGTCTGCAGGAAATAAAGATATAACTTTAAGAACAAAAGAAAAAAATCACCAGATTGAGATGCTGTTTTAGTTTAGCAGGACTGCCTTCCCTAAAGTGGACCGCTCTGCTCTCCTGCGTGCAGAACAGGAGCCCGCCCTTCTGGTACGCCCCTCCACCTCCATCCACCACACACACTCACACATACACTTGCAAACAGACATGGCTACACGCATGTCTGCTGATTTATATATTTTAGAGAAATAAATTCACGATTTAGGTTTTACAAAGAAAGGGAAAGTTACAATGCACACATCTGCGAACGTCCATCCAAAGGCTCACGTCTCACACATGCACGGCACAAACTGAGCAGATTAAAGTTAGTTATATTATTTATGTAAACCGCACTCCTTCATTTTTGTTCACATAGTTATTTTGTGCATTTAATAAAATAATTTGCCATGTAGGGTGTGATTTGTTGTCATACTTCTTTACTGTTGCATGGATTACCCAGCATTGAAACAACCTTTTATAACCACTCCGGCAAATCAAAGCTTACTTAAGATGCGTATCATTTTTATTTTTGCCATTAATTGTTATAAAAGTACATAACCAGCAATGATACTCTGACACTTGGTGACTACCAACCTAATATCAGGACTGGTTGCCTCTGTAGTTATCAATGGGTTGCAGAAAAAATGTTGGTTTTACGAAAAAGTATAGCCTTTTATTATTTTCAGATCGATACACCGATGACTTTATATTTGAAAACATGAATTTGAACCCGTTTTTATTTTTGTAAATTATTGTGAGTTGTTCTGTGCATTAGCAAGCTCAGCACAATAAAGGAATCTATAACACTTTAATGTCTATTAAAGCCTTAAAAACACCTACGAAGAAATTCTACATTCAGTGACTGTATTTTAATCTCATGTGTACGCAATAGACAGTCAACCCCAGAGCCAGTGAGACAACCAAGCCCAACTAAGCTCTCGACTAGCACTCTAAGCTACGTAGATGGCTTAAGCCTGCCAGTGAAAAACGGATTCAAATCTCAGTGATCAGCGTTATTATAGGTTTCTGATTTCTGAAATGCTAACATTATGGAATAATTTAATAAAACAACATGCAGGGCTGCACTGATATAAAAAAAGTACCTCATTAAAGTTTTCCCTGCAAGTGGATACACTTTAAGGTCAAATGTGTGACATCAACAAAATTTCCTCGCACCTTAAAGCAGAAATAAACAAATAATCATTAGCCTGTCCTGAATTAACCTGACAATATACCTTTATACATATTTATGTAGTTTTTCTGGTTAAAGAAATCGCACGCCCATGCGTTAGAAGGGTGTGGTGGGGAATTTTGTTTAGATATTAAATAAGCTCTATCTCATAAACGCCCAGAGCTGGCTTGAACCTCATGAACACGATCTGGTTCCAGCGCGCATGACGCACACTGCAGCCTACCTGCAAGCAGTCAGCAAATTCTTGAGTCGTTACGTGGTTATGAAAGCGTGTTCTATGCCTATGGATTTGCACCTTTAACAGCATTTAGATGGTGTTTGTGTATACGGAAAATGCACAAAGTAAATAAAGTCATTATGGTTCAATCAGCGTCCACTTGTTTTCATTGTTTGTTTTTTTTTTTTTTTGGTTATTTCTTCTTTCAAGACAACAGAAACGATGGGTTTGGAGATCTTGTATCGTTAATTTGTTAGAACAAGACGTGCTATTCTGTAGTAATGCAATACAAGCGAGTCTTTAAAGGCATATTCTGCTTGCTGTTAGAGCGTCGGCTCAGTCCATGTGCTTTAATGCAGTGCAGTTGTTGAGAGAGCGGGTGGCTGCAGGTAAGCAGCATGCAGTTGCATGGAGATGGATGCTCTCCCCTCCCCCACAACCTCTGCATCAGACGGGCTCCCTCCCTGCTCTACGGAACTCGTCTGGAAGGAAATGATGTCTGCTTGTCATTTACAGCCCCACATCATGGCTGGACACTGCTGTTGTTCCGATTTAAAGTTAAGAAAATATCTGAAACCATTGGGGTGCAATGCAAGAGAAAATGTGGTATTAGATTTGTTTTTGCCGTATTTTTAAGTTATATTTTATTTATAAAATACTTATAGGATGTGATCTGCAGAAAAATGGATGTAAAAAGAAGTATTTTGCAGAAAGTGAAAAATAATTTTGAGTAGACTGCGCAAACTCTCCCTCTGCACACTTCCTGAATAGTTAAAAAAGTGGAATTCAAAATATATAAATTATAAAAGTTGAAAAAAGTTTTTAGTTTCGAAGTGTTGTTCACTTCAGTGATTTACGCGGGGCTTCACGTTTCAACCAGCAACACTGATATTAAATTTGAGTTTGGAGCAGTTGAACGAACTTTAAGAAGAAACGGACATATTTCTGTTCGTTCGCAGTAATTGTTTAACTCTATTTGCAACTGGACGAATAAAACAAAAACTGACTCCAGAAAAACGCACCAGTTCACCCCATTTGAACATGCTATTTTAACCTAGAAATATATGCATAAGCCTTAATGGCTCAAAATGGCAGAGAAAGTTTCAGCGCACCACACTTGCTGTCTGATAAAGTTCTTATTTCTACATGTCACAATAAGTGGATATAATATCTCTGCACTATGAAATGTGAGCATGTGCTAATCCTGCAAGAAGCCACGCGTCTATCTGCAGCCTGTGCGCTGTTTATAAACCTTATTGATATATTAAAAGTAAACTGTTGGATGGTCTCGGAACTCATTATGTCGCTGGTATGCGTGATGTATGCCCGTCCAATAACAATGGCATGTTATAAGAAGTAAAACAAGAAATATAATTTGAACATATATTATGAGGTGTATAGCTCACTTAGTCATTTAACTGTATATAAGAGCTATATTAGTGAAGCTGATATTGCCTTTAGTGCAGTTAAAAACTGCCACTGTTATTATCATCACACTTACCCTGCTGTTATATTATTTTCTTCGTTTTAAGACCAAGAGAACGTTAAGTTTAGATTTGAGTTTAAGATAACCACAGAATCCCTCAATATGTACATTCTCGTGATTTTAGGAGGGTGCTTATTTCACTCAGATCACATTTCTATGACAAATTTCCACTAATCTGGGCTCATCCGAACGACAATGAAAAAAATATTTTTTTATATATTATTGTGACTTTCCAATTTACTTTTAAAATTGGCTCACTGAAAGCAAGTTGGTCTTTGTTTTAAATGGAACTCATCCCGACTCCTTAAATTAGAGTGCATCAGGATCCTGTTCTCTCAAACTGTTATATTCTTGATATTTTAATGGATCAAGTGGAGCTCTAGTCCGTCCGTTCTCACAGCAAATATTTTAAAGCGAGGCTCTCCAAAGAAAGGCTAGTTTGCATGTATGCTCTAGTGTGAAGTTCATTCTTGTCTGTCTAGACTCTCCTTACGACCCTGTTTGTCTGCGTTTTTTTACCTTGACCTTGGACTTCCGTGCAGCTGCCATTTGGATGAGCCCTCCGTCGCAGTTGTAATTTCCCTGAGACAAAAGAAGCAATGCCTCTGACTGAGGGACGATTTGGGGAGGGAGCGGGGGTCCAGCTTTCTCAGAGCTGTGTACACAAATACCACTCGCTGGTCACTTTATGCCTAAGTCCAAAAAATGTTGATGCACTGCGCGCCCTTTTTGCAGGAGCAGCTCGGAGTCTGTTTTATGTGTGACTCAGAGGATTGGCATTATGGACGCTCTCTGGGCCTATCCCATCTATAGCATTTCTTATTTGTTTCTGCAAACAAGTTTCAAATAATAACTTAGGAAATTAACAGGAAAGTTTGTAAGAATTATAGGGCCAGGTAATAATGTAGAGGCATTTTTGACGCCAATCGGAGCTGTTACTTATGGCGTGTGTGAATAGCAAACTAAAACTTGTTGGGTTAAATATGATCGCATTTCTAGTTTGATTCCAATTTAATTTTATCTATGTTTTGCACACTCAGCTCAAAGCGGCCGTTGTTCTTCCAGGAAGAGTCAAAAGCGGAGACTACAATTGATTCAGAATAATAACCTAGTGTGCCAGAAACATTTCATGGGTTTGTTAATTGTTTCATCTCTGGACGCAATAATTATCGAGCCTCGAAAGAAAACCTATATTTACGCAGGTATTAGAAATGGTTTCTCTTGAAGGAACAGAGGCTTCTAACTGTATTAAACTATGACATGAGTCAGAATGTGTAACGATGGTGTCTTACCTGCACAGCTTGTCTCGTCCTGCTGATGTTGCTGCTGATGAGGTGCAACCGGGGGGGGGGGTGGAGTATACTTCTGTATGACACACACATAAACACGCAGGCTCACAAACTGTAGATATCATGTTATTATTATCATTATTATATTATTTGATTTAAAAGTCATTATTTTGTGATGTTCTGATTTGCTGTGTTTTTTTATTTGCGTTGTTTTGTAAATTGTAAGACTATGCGCAGTACTTGCTGGAGTATTTCCTTATAGAATGTTAATACAGAGATTTTGATACAAAACGCTTAGTGGAACACGCTTATAGGGCTCTTATCAAGAAAATGCACGCGCTTTGCATTAATATTTCACAATTTCTAAGACACCATATTCAATTTAGTATAAACCAAAGTAGATTAATGAATAAATATGCATTTTAATATTCAAAGCAAGTCTCAACAGGAACACATTGCTTGCGTAAAGGACTGAACCAAATGCACGTTTGCGCATTCCGCTCCGACTCAGATTCATAAAAAAACGCATTTATTATTATTTTTTATAAAACAAACTTGCGTCATCTTTTACATCTTTAAACTTTTTCATGTATTATAACGCTGGTATACATTCTCTGTCAGTTCACAGAGTCGGCTAAATGCCTCAGATTGTTTTCGTTTGGCAGCGCTCTGGAGCGTCTCCTGAACTTCCCTTTAAGGGTGTGGGTCTAGCTGACTTAAACCAATGGTGTGACTCGGCTTTCTGTGGGGGAAAACGATGACATGCGAGGCAGTGGGTCTTTAAAGGAGCTGCTCTGCCCCTGCGCTCAAGCCCAATCTCGCAGGACTTGTTAGCGTATCACGTGCCAGACTCTTAATGAAGTGGACACACAGTTGGGCCCGGTGTGCGCATGCGCTCGGTGTAAAATGTAGTTGGAAATGAGGTGTCCGTCTTGGAGTAGTCGACTTTTAAAAAGCATCGGCAGCCCGTGATATGACGACTTCGCTGGTTCTGCATCCACGCTGGGCGGACACCTTGATGTACGTTTATGAAAAAAGCCCGAATGAAAGCAGCCAGAATAAAAGCCAAACAATGGAGGGACTGAGCGGTAATTGCCCTGCGACCCACTGTAGGGACCTGATGTCGCACCCCGCGCTGGGACGACATTCTGGCTCCATAGCGACCCACCAGGGCTCCGTCTACTCGGATATTTCCTCTCCAGACAGCGGCCGACAGTGTCCCGCTCCCCAAACGTCTTCGAGCGCGTCTCTGAGCTACGGCTACCCCTTTGGAAACCCATATTACGGCTGTAGATTATCCCACTCGCACAACGTGAACTTGCAGCAGAAGCCCTGCTCGTACCACCCCGCGGAAAAATACGCCGAGCCCAGCACGGCTCTCCCCACAGAAGAACTGTCAACCAGGGCGAAAGAGTTTGCTTTCTACCCGAGTTTCGCTAGCTCGTATCAGGCCGTCCCTGGATATCTGGACGTGTCGGTGGTGCCCGGGATCAGCGCCCATCCTGAGCCGCGACACGACGCCCTGATCCCCATGGAGGGCTACCAGCACTGGGCTCTCTCCAACGGCTGGGATGGACAGGTGTACTGCTCTAAAGAGCAAACGCAGTCAACTCATCTCTGGAAATCACCTTTCCCAGGTATGGATTTGTTAAACCCATTTTTAAAGGAATTTCCACTAAGCAGGCTTGTACGAAAATTTAACACGTGTCATCACATTAAGAGCATTACTTAAATGCAAGCAGACATGTTTTCTGTGCTGACATTCAAATGCTTTGATCATATTTATGTTATTCAATGTTGAATTGTCTTTTCTATGCTATAAACTTTAACGAAGTTAAATTTTTAAACCATAAAGAACATTTTCCAATTTCACTGCCATTGTGTTTTCAAAGATTATAAAGAAATGACACGTTGACAGATTCCAGTGACTTTCTTTTTATTCCATTAAATGCTAAATATTCTGTTTAAAATAAAACAAATGAAGATGGAAGATGCACAATAACACATGCATATTAATATGAGAATCAACCAACTTTTTCAGCTGCATGACTGATTATATTCTGAGCATTGTGCTTTGCACAGTCACATGATGAATGGGACTAAGTTTGCTGTCACGTAGAATATAAAGGTACATCACTGCATACCTTTGCCCCCTGTATGACAATATAGTGACTGAGCTACAGCCTGCTGGGTTTGGACTGGGGCAGTAAATCTCTGCGCCCTGCGGTGCGGTATTTTTTTTCTTTTGCATACCGACCAATCTGGATTTATGTAGAACATTTGCATTGCTATCAAGACAGATGAACGCTTCACAATCACGAATCATTTCACGTTATTTATCATTAAGGCTTGCATTTTGTTATCGTGTGGTGAACTAGTCACTCGCTGCAGCATGCAGCTCATTTTGCCTTTATGATCTTTGTGAAATCTGTAGCTATTTTAATTGCACATAGGGACAATCCCCCTATCTCCCCCCTTCAGGCCCCTACTCTAATTTTTTATGTTGCAAATATATTGGAGCGAGCCACGCAAGCACGGGCACGCTGTCAAGTAAGCGCGCACACGTGCTCAAACACAGAATGACGTCCTCCCACATAAACACAACCGCAAAACTGCAAGAAAATAGAAAAACTGTGTGGAAACTTTCAGCACCACTCCAAATGTGCACTTTAGTCATTGTTTAATACTTTATTTAGGAGAAAAATCAAACAAAAAATATTAAGATCTTTGAATATAGACTGAGTTAAATAAAGATATTCTCTTAGAATTTAGAGGGAAAAATGAATCCTACCACCTATTTAGATTTAAAGAGGATTAAAATCTGTATGTTCCATAGTTTGCTTGAAAGTGGATGTTTTTTCTCTTTTTTTGCAGCTTCAAATTCATTTTTGTGAAATTTAGCATTTTATAACAAATTAGGCAACTATTGCAAGTTCCTATACATGAAGTTTCCTCATACGCTTAACTTTATACATGTAAAAAGTAACTTAATAAATAATTTTAAAAAGTTCGATTCAGTTTTAAGATTTTTTTAGGCAATTTGCAGCTTTCCAAACAGGCAGTTCCTGAGTTACCCTGCTCTGCAAACCAGAAATGCAATGTCCTTTTTATCCCTATTTTAACGAGAGCATTTTTTCCAAGATGCCATTAACAATAATTGTTACAGTGGTTTGTAGATCTAATCAGCAAGCAAATTAAGTACACTGCAGTTTAAAGGAGAAGCAATAATTACCTGCCGCCGGAAAGGCTGTTTAACATAGCGTTCCTGCAGGTTGATGCTTGGTGTTATTTACAGAAACAAATGACACTGAGGAGTTCTGTGATTATTTTTATTTTATTTTTTAGAATAAATAATTGTTTTATTGCAAAGGTCAGGTGCAACACACCTGAGGACAACACACACACTTGCACGCTGTTTCAGAGTTTTACCTTGTTTGTTTTTTACCAACTGCACTTACCCTGACTGTGTGTATTATATATTTTGCACGAAGTCTGAGATTATCCCTTCTTTCTTTTGCAGACGTCGTGCCCCTACAGCCCGAGGTAAGCAGTTACCGTCGCGGGCGCAAAAAGCGCGTCCCTTACACCAAGATCCAGCTCAAAGAGCTGGAGAAGGAGTACTCGGCCAGCAAGTTTATCACCAAAGACAAGAGAAGGCGCATCTCAGCCACCACCAACCTTTCGGAGCGACAGGTCACCATCTGGTTCCAGAACCGGCGGGTCAAGGAGAAAAAATTCGTCAGCAAATCCAAGAGCAATCACATCCACACCACTTGATAAGGACGGAGGCTACACCTCGAACCTTCCCAAACCAACACGCCATCTGTTTACCTCTCGCATTGAAGATCGTGGCTGACGAACATTTAACTTTTTTATTTTTGTTGGTGTTGTTTTGGTCGGGTGTGTTTTAATTTTCTAATTTAAGTTCCAACATGAACCCCGACCATGTCAACAGCCCCCCTTCCAGTTCTCAGTTTAGAGATAACCCTCTAAAAACTGTGAAAATGTTGAAAGTTCACTTCGATTTTGTTTTATAGAAATGTACATATATAAATATATAATATTTAAATCGCCATCTGTATTTCAAAGACAAGTATTGCGTGATTTATTTTTTTTCTTCTTCAAGGCTGAATCTTTAAAAGGACCGACGACATCTCAAAGTGCTCGCAACGGGGGAGATCAAAATCAAAGGAAACTGTTGTCATTTTAATGAGGTTGATCACCATATAGACAACATAAGTCGAACTTCAGACTTTAATCAGTTTCCACAACTGAAATTGAAGACTTTCGGTAGAAAGAATGATTTTAAAAAGAAAAAAAAAAAGAAAATTTCGTCTGAATTTTAAAAACAATGTTCCTCTATGTGGGATGTGTTCTGTAAAGCCTGGGCTAAAACATAGGCTGCTATGTTGTTAATCTGTATAGTGCAATGCCTCCATTATTTAATTCATATTATCCTGTACCGGAGTATCATAAACCTGTATGTTTTCCTTTATCAGTGAAGGACTCTGTCTGTCATGCAACTGGAATGATTGTAAACCATTAAAGTGAGTATTACATATACATGCACAACCGTTTTATTTTGTTCTGACCTTGTTCAGTGTAACATTGGAGCTATGATCACACGGCGTGTATACGAAGCCTGTATCATTTCTACTTTGGTGCAGTATGTGAACTGTGTTGTGGTGTTGAATTGCGTTCTGGTAACAGTGTTTCATAAATAAATGATGATTATGAAAATGCCCGCTCACACTCAAGTCAATGAAGCATCTCAGGCGGAGAGTTCCAATTTGTTTCGAGATGCGCAAATCTTAACGGGCTACCGAACCACTGTACTTCTTTACATTACCACACCAGTACCACTATAGCTAATTGTTGGGTATCTAGTAAAGACGTTATTACGCATGACATGCTGCTAATATATGAGGAGGAAGTGACCACGTTTTTCACAATATACAGTTTTGAGATTTTATCCGTTCGAGTTAGTTTGATTTTATCGCATCAAGCCCAATTCTGAGAAAAGTCACTCAAAAGTCTGTTCATGCGCGAATGTTTTAGTTTGTAAAATGTGCGATAAAAGCCGAGAAAAAAATAAAGCAAGTTATGTGTTTTAGTCAAAAAATGTATTCAGCTTTTTCCACACTGCAAATGTAGAAGCATATTCTGACAAAGGCGGTATATTCATATGAACACTTCAACACGGTTTGATTTGCAAATTCAACGTGTTTTCCCAGTTAAACACGTATCCTCTGATTGTTGTGTGTTCTGTTTGCTCTGCTGAGTTTAAGGATATCCTTACTTATAATATAAAAGCCCGATACCCCCCCACACACACATATATATACATATATAACAACAACTCTTTGAAGAAACGTGCACTCTATTCCGGCTTCTGAAACAGGTAGGTTGCGCGCAAAATCTGGAGGCTGGTGCGTACAATCAGTTGTTTGTTAATCTTACCTTGTTCTTATCGTTAAAAATCGATTCTTTTTTATGTAAACTGTGAATACGTCGTATATATTCACAGTTTTAACATCAGAATTTGTCAGTTTACTATATTGTTGCTTTTTAAATTCAGTTTGCGTGTGGAAAGCACGCAGTTTTATTTTTGCTGCTGGAATTAGGCTGTGTGAAGCACACTCCTGTTTAAATAGGCTACATTAATAAAGATAGGTTGATGAACTGATTACATTACACATAGCCTCTATCATTTGCTTGTTATCTATAAATACATGCAAACACTTCTCTGTGTTGTTGTGGGAGAAAAAAATATAGGATTTTTGCAGCTGCCTGAGTTTCTCTTTAGCCCAGTTAGGCTACCTCTATAAGCCATATTTACAAAAATGATTGGTGGGAAATACGTGCAAAGTAACATCCACATGCAGCTGTCTCGGGAATCACACACAAGCTGGAGCTAGTTTATTTGAGGGCTTCTTCAGACATGTTCATGTCAAGCCTATAATTTAAGTTTCTAATTGGAATGAACACTTAGCCGTTTCAGTATATGCCAAAAGGCTAGTTTAGCCTAAAAAGGCTTTGGCACGAATATTTAATGTTAATATCTAAACTCCTGTCCCGTTAAGTGTAACTTTGCTGCAATTTCGAGAATTAAAATCTGGGCTGAATTTTTAATTACTAGGTGAGATTTGGTCTGATTCCACTCGTTTGCAGGGCCGGTGTCAGTTTTTCCAGCGTCTTCAGATCTTTTTGAAGCTTTTCGTTTGTCGGGGCTCCTGGATTTTCAGTCAGTGTGGACACTTTTGGCTCTTCTGATTTTACCCTTGACCATGACTATGTGGTCACTTTGACCTTGACATCACAGAAGATTGTGAATAATAAATAGGGGGGCCGGACGGCGGAGCTCGGCGGTTTGTTTGTGGGCAAACAAGGTGTTATTTCCCCCGTCTAGACAGCCGGGACTTAATGGCATGCCATAAATTCATAAAAATGGGAAGTGTAGCGATATCCTTTGACCCGCGTTTTTCTGACCAACTCTGGGAGCTCTGCGCCGGCGTTAGGGCTGTTTTCAGTTTTTGGGGAAGTGCGCAAAAAAGTATAGTGGTACTCATCGTGGTCCTAAGCCTCTGCGAGCCAGCAATAGTTTCATGCAGTCATCACGAGGTGTGTGTGTGTGTGTGTGTGTGTGTGTGTGTCTGTGTGTGTGTGTGTGTGTTTGTGTTATTGACCACGAAGGACAGGTAGGACTTTTGACGTCTCACACCAACAGCAGCAATCTGCAGCAACCGGCCACACCATCAGCACAGCAAGAGGAAATAATATCACGACATCGCCCACAATATAACCATTAAAGGTAGGGCTGCTTTCCTCGTATTTTGACGGTAGGCTCACTTGGACTTTGTTTTATGACTTTTTGACATTAAAAAAAGCTTTTAATTGAGCAAACAAAAGTGGTTTGTGGGAAGATGGATTATGTGGATAAAAAAAGGACTAAAGTTGATAAAAGTTTTATTTTTTAAACATTTATTTTTAACTCTTGGTAATATGCAACGTTATCAGAGGAGTGATTTCCTAAATTTGTATTATCTTCCATACCAAAGCAGGAGACGCGTGGATCAGCAAGTCTAAAACCCGAACATTATCAACTAAAATAAGCTTTAATTTTTTTCATGCTTGAATTTAAAGAGATGTATTAAATTACTTGAACTTTTTGTTAGGCGTATCTTAAATCCAAGTAAAAACACACTATATAGGAAATAGTTATTCACGTATATTCCAATATATATTATATATGGAATTGTAGAAGAAAATCTCAGCAGACATGAATAACTTCATGTGAGTTATGTTAATGTTTTCCCCGCTGTAATTTCTCTTATTGAAAAGCCAACGCCCTCTATCAACATTTAAATTGCTCTAAGAACAAAAAAAGGTCCCAACGTTTGGACTCATGAAAACTGGTGACTTTTATTTCTAAGTACTAAAAATGTTGTGACTTTTGAACCAATTAGACACTGATCTTGCCCTCAAATCACAGAATGAGTAAAATAAAGTTGCCTTGTTTATGGCTGCAGGCCGCTTCCAAACACTGACATGAGAAAGGGGGCTGATAACCTCTGGTGGTGACCAGAGGAAAATATCAGGAAGTGCTTCAAGTGTTTCTTATTTATGGAGCATTCTGCTCACTCAGCTGATTTTATCACAGTTTTAATTTAAACATACTGTTGCAGTTTATTTTCTTGCGTTAGATAATATGCATTAATGTACTGTTTCAGTGTATTTATTAAATATGATCTTCTTTGACGTTTTGATTTAAAACTTTTTTTCACTTTTGAAGTTGAAAGTCCGGCTAAAGCACATTAAAATTAAGGTTTCCTCTCGTCTGCCCTGACTGTTTTCATTGTCTTACTGCGGGATTCCTGTTTAGATAAAACGTTCACAGTATAAAAACCTACAGCACAGTTTTGCACTTTATTAGTTCTATTATAAGAAAATATTTAACTTGTTTTCAACATTTCTAGAGTACTAACAGCAGAAGTTGACCGAAGTGTCCAGCAAAGAAAAAAAAGGAAGAAAATGGTTACAATAAACACACACAAAAAACAGGTCAGGAACAAAATGGGAAAAACCCTGGTAAAATTTAGAAAATACATACGTATAATAAAAGACAGCCCGTTTCCTCTCTTTATATTTTAATTTGAATGTATTATAACTTTATTTTGTAGCTGTTCCATTTTCTTGTTTTCAATTTAAATTATAAAATCACTGAACACTTTTTTTTTTTTTACAGAGAATTTGCTTTTTAGTTTAATTTAGTTTAATCCATCTGTGCATTGTACGATTTATTATCTGTTTTACCAATATTGGTACCTTGTCTTTAAAACGTGTCTCGGCGAGATTCGCACGTATATTTAAAGATGAAACAACATAAACGTTGTTTAACAAAGTCTTACAAATTTTAATTGAATTAAATCTCCATATTTAAAGCATTGTTGAAGGAGATTACATTTAAATGTGTTTACAAATTATTTATGACTGAAGACATTGCATACTGACCCCCCCCCCCCCCCCCCCACCACCACACCACACACACACACACTCACACGCATGTACGCACAAGTGAGAAACACATCATGACCAAACAAACAAACAAAGGACACAATTTACTAAAATTTGTTTAAATCAGGAGATTAAAATATAAACCCTAATTCGTCCTGTTTGTCGCCTTGCTCATATACAAAGTTTTTTTTTTTTGCATTCAGTCGGTCAAGTTCAACTTTTTAAAATCAAAGCAATGAAACACATGACTTATTCTTGGTGCTAGTTTGTCTCCTTAATTCTTCATAATCTCAATTGAATTATTAGGAGTTTGTTTTGTTTTATTACAACTTTGATATTTGACTTTTCAACCCTCATGATTTAATTATTTATAAGGACAATTGTACTAATGTATAATAATTTTAACTTGGGCACAGTAACCCTGGATGAGTTTATTGGTCTAAAATAAAACTTTTGCTTGTTGTTGGTAGTTGTAGATGATTAAAATAAGGATTGCCCAAATGTTTTAACTGAAGTATGGACACTTCTGTGCAATCTTTAGCTTTCCCTGGTGGGTCTGTTTCCTCAGAAGGGAGTTTTACAGAGCTTCCACAGAGCAATAACTGTGGAAAGCTGCCTGCAGAGAATCAAAGACAGAAAAGAAGGAAGAAAAGGCTTTTGTTTAGGCTATTGCCCTGTCTGGGCAGGACGGTGGATTCCAGGCGGCTCATTTCAATATGGAGCAGACAGTGTACTAGACAGTGACCTTGACGGTGCTCGGTTTGCCTTTATTTATTATTTTTTACAAAGGGGAATTGTTTTGATTATGTTGTTACATATCAGGGTCAGATATTGAATAGATGACTCGAGCAGACACACGTTTGTTTGGATCTGTGGGACGGAGGCACGGAGAGACGAGGCAGGGAGCCGCAACACATAGCCTCTTCTCCCCCGAGGTAAAGCAGCTACTACTAGCCTGCACCTTGCTCCTCTGCATGGGCCTGTTTGGTTGCCATCACCACACCGCACCGATTCACTTCTGGTAGCTGTTCCAACAAAACGAGAAGCCGCGAAGGAGCATAGCTGCGCGCCCACAATATGTTGGACTAACTCGCCGCACGCATTGCGAGACTCACTAACTAGATGAAAGAATGTGCAGTGATAGGAGCTGCAGCGGAGAGTGAGAACCACCAGCCTGTCCTGTTAAAAAACATCTGATATGTGTCTGTCTATTTAAGGCCAGAGCGCGGCTCAATGCCTTTGGGTTGAGAGAGGATGTGTGGTCAAAAGTGACAGATACGGCTATCACATATCGGCTGACTTGCAAGTCGTTCCCAAACAAGTGTTTAAATGAATGCTGGAGTTCTCACATAACACCTCATTGGCAAATTTTGTGGCATGAAACTAGGACTGTCTAGCACGCATGTGCAACTATGTGGCAGCCATGCGCATTTCTCTCAATACTTAAATGCAGAATGAATTGGTTTGATTGAAGCTGTCTTTTAATATGACATATGTCGTGTTTCTGTTATATTTGTAATTATTCCATAAGTTTAGAGGGTTGTTTTGCCCTGCAGCGGAAAGGGATTTCCACGTATTTCTGACACATTAACTTGAATTACCGCGGTTTGCCCTCATCACATGCAGCAAATAATTGCTGCGATAATTGGTTTGTTTGTGGGTGCATGATTTGTATTACTTAGACTTATGATTACTTAAATAGAGCATTAGAGTTCAACATCAAGTTCAACGCACCGTGACTCTGCGTCTTGAACTTGAATTAACGCAGCGCGCGTCCTTGGCAGCATGTGAGATATATTCAAATATAGTTTTTCATACTCTGCTCCTTTATTATCTCTTAATTTAAACTACTACTCACTGATGTTATTCTGCTTTTGTTTTCAACGGACAGTAGGATCACTGAGCCAAACACTGAGCTATGACTTCTTTTGACTCACACATATGGATTTTGCATTGGAAAAAGTTATTCTAACAAATTTCATAATGGACCAGTTCAATATAGAGCTGGTATTATTTTACTTATATTGATCATAGGGACAATTCTCAACGCCTTGGTACGAGTTGTGCATCAGACTGATGACTGCAACACTACTTTGCAGAATTTATATAAAATCTGCTTTTTGCCCTTTTTCCATCATGTGCATTGAAACAAAAGGTGAGTTTTCTTCCATATTTGCTCAGTGTCTTCACACTCGCTTCTACAAATCAACTAATTAGTGCGATATAAAGCAGAGGGCCCCTCCGCTGATTGAATCAGTGAAGTGCCCTCTGATATCTTGTAAAATTCATATAAAAGAATTGCGAGAGGTGTAACTATCCCACCAGAGTTTGGCCGGCAGCGTTTATTGGAGGTATCTGTTAAAGTTGCTCATGTGAGGTGTACTAGAGAATATGATGTGAAATATACGCTCTTAAAGTAACCTTGTAGAATATCGTCTTCTTTTTTTACAGAGCCAGTGGCTTCAACTAGCTGACCCCGTTACTGTAAATATGAGCAATGAGGATCAGTCTTTTTCTTAAAACAAGCTTGTAAATTGGGACATCACGGTTTTATATGACACAAAATTCTACCATAATTTGTTAGAAAACAAGAAGTCGCATACGCACCCTCTCCCCGCAGAAAAAATAGTTTTCATAAGAAAAAAAAACTTTTGCCAGCATATAAAGACATTAAACGAGGCCGTGGACAGTTCGACTTGTGCAAATGGAAAGGCGGCTCCCTTCTGGGGCTGCAGAGAGAGAGAGGAAAAAAACAAGACTCCATATTTTGAATAAAAGCTTTATAGTATTTTTTAAAAAGCTTATAAACCGTTGTAATACAGAAGTTAATGTTTTGTTTTGTCTGAGATTGACCAAGTGGGTGGTACCATGTGGAGCACAAGTTAGCCTGGCCACGTGGTGCCGGTATAACCAATCAGGCGCGGCTCCAGGTTTAACTATGTTAAATGTCAGATTGCAATAAACTAGAAGCTGTTGGTCGGGCCCGCGGAAATGGGCGAGCATAATCTCCTTAATCCAGGGTTTGTAGGACCTCTGGTAAACATCCACACGGGAGACACGTTTTACTTTCCGAATTTTAGAGCCTCAGGGGGACAGCTGGCGGGGCTACCGTCTCTCTCCTACCCGAGAAGGGACAATGTTTGCTCCCTCCCGTGGAACCCTTCGGAGCCGTGCAATGGATACTCTCAATCCTACTTTAGCAGCCCGGTGTCTATTAACCCTTCCTTCAATCGGTCGTGTGAGATCACCAGACCAGAGGAGGGCAAGTGTTACTACAGCAACGGTAACAGGGAGACCTGCTCAGGTGGCAACGGCGGCAGCGGCAGCCTCAAACGGGAGGACAGGGCGAGGGACACATCTTCCCTAACATCTGACCACGGGATGCACGCCGGGAATGCGGGCGGCGTCGCCTTCTCCAAATATGAGTACGGGACGGAGCAGCTCACGCAGGATCCGCCGTCCTGTCAGTCGATGGAGTCCGACTCCAGCTCCTCTCTGCTGAATGAGAGCGGCAAGCCTCCATCCAGCAACACACAGATCCTGGTGTCACCGGGAAGCCTTTCAGGCAACATAGCCGCAGGCGGAGGTGGGTGCTTCTTATTAATTTATACATGAAACAAATAATGCCACAATAAACACACTGTTACTTTATTTATAATATGACTAAAGGTATATCCGCATACCGAGGGGTTATTATCTTGATGCACATCTTGCAGGCTTTTTATCCTGCAGGAAACATGCGTGGTGCGCACACGCCACTAGGGGTTGCCCTAAAATACCCCATGCACCATGTGGCTGCCTGCTATCCAGAAAACCCCTTCTGAACTATAAGTGTCTCCACATTTTTTGGCCAAAACATTTAGCTCAGATCATCCAATTTATAGATGAGCTGTTTTCCTCCTTTCTTTCACGATTAAAGCACGCTTTTGTGGACTGATTTAGGAGGAGAGTCACTTTAGTTGACTGCATCGAAAAAGGAGGGAGTTTTCCTCTTTATGACTCGTAAACAGAACTAATTTCTGTCGCTGTGGACTCAAGCCGTCTAATATGCTCCTGAAACTCGCAAATAAGTTGGGGTAAATGCTGCAGATACGGCTTAACTATCGTTTTAATGCTGCTTTAACTTCAATAATAAAACTTCCTGTGACGTAAAGTTTGGCTTTAGCCTACTATAGCGGCCTCTGTGCAGGGGCATGGAAGAAAACATAAAAGAAAAGGCATGTGGTGAAAATGTTCAGGGAAACTGAATCAATCCCCGAGACCAAAACAGGTCCAGGGGTTTGCAGAAGCATGCAGCTTGCAGTGGTGCCAACGCAAAAGGCAGCTTTTGCAAAACATTGCAGTTCTCTTTAACTGTCTTAATGCTGCATCACCATCTGACGCAATTCACGCTCTAGTTGCGCTCATTTATTGCTTAAATGATTGTTAGAGTGACCTGCCCCCCTCTAAGACAACAAATGCCCCCGTAGCTTCACCATAACCTTGAAGATGACCGTGATTTTGTAGCCTGTGTTGACTAATCCGGTCTTTGACCCCCTTCCTCCTCCTCTTCTCTTCGTCTCCTCTCCTCCAGGTGCCCCGTGGTACCCGATGCACACTCGGACCCGAAAGAAGCGCAAACCCTATTCCAAACTCCAGCTGGCGGAGCTCGAAGGAGAATTCATGCTTAACGAGTTCATCACCCGGCAACGGCGGAGGGAGCTCTCCGACCGGCTGAACCTCAGCGACCAACAAGTGAAGATTTGGTTCCAGAACCGCAGGATGAAGAAGAAGAGACTCATGTTGAGGGAGCAAGCTTTGGCCTACTTTTAGAGACATGCGTGATATAGAAAGGTGAATCGATAGGCAGTAAAAAGAAAAGAAAAAGCCAGGCATTCTACGCTCCCTTAGGTCTTCTGATAATGCATGCACTCATCTATCCATCTTTGTTCACACTGCAGGTTATCATTACCTCCTTTCTGCTGGATTATCTCTAAAGTCCCCCCCCCCCAAAAAAAAAAAAAAAAACAAAACAAAACACAAACAAAACAAACAAAAAAAAAAACAAGCGACTATCTGGCGTCCTAAAAGATGCACATCAGTGAGCCTCTAGGTTTGGCGTAATGGCACAAAAAAAAAAAACTGTGAAAATGTGTGTTGTTTTCTCTGTAGGCTTCCCCTCGTTGACCTAGCAATAGATACTTGTTGAGGCAATATGACATCAGTCATTCTGTTGTAGCCTGAGAAATCGGGGCGGAGGAGAGGCCATTCAAGCCAGAAATCTTAGGATAGGGCCTAAAAATATCCGTGAAGTCAAACAGTCTGACTGCATGGCATTAGCGCTCGAATGTCTTTATAATTCCTTTAGTTAAGATCTGAAGAGGGATCATTTCCATCCCGACTGGTTTCTGCGTCCTATCTTGTAATTTGTCGCTTAAGAGAAGGATTCCCATGTTTTTATTATTTTTTTTACGTGTGTGCACGTTCACGGTCACGGACGGGAGTACCAGAAGTCTGGGTCTCTGCATGACAGAGGAGAGGCAACACTAAAATAAAAAAAATACATAAAGTGGCTTTGATTAAGTGCAAACAAGTTTCGTCTTTTTTATTCTTCTACTTTTATTACCTTTCAACTTGTCTTAACAACAAACCACTGGGTCACATATGCGTTTTCACGGTTCTGGACTGGGCTGCTACGATAAAAAAAGGTCCAGACTCATGCCAGCGAAAGCTCAAAAAGGATGTGTAAATTTGGCGATTTAACAGCAGAAATAATTTCGCACCAGTTCAGCTTAATCCGCGAGCTGTCACTTACTTAAAGTGCGGATATACGCTTTCAGGCCAAAAAAGAGCATTTTTGTAACTTATTGGTGCTCATAATACTAAACAAATGTATATATAAAATAATAAAAAAAAAAAAAAAAATAATAAAAAGAAGGTTCAAGCCTCCGAGTGTGTTGCCCCTTCGATGTGGGCGCAACCGCAGCGTATTATCGGTTATGTATTATGAGTAAGCTAACTAAAATGTTTGCAGCATGTTATTGATGTGAAAGTGCTACAAGTCGTGCTCTGCGGGACACTTTTTCTGTAGGTGACTTTTTGTACCTTTTCTTTTTTGAACAAATCAAAAACCACCAATATTAAAACGTTTTGAAATAAGCGCCTTCAAAGAATGTATTATTATTATTATTATTATTAGGAGGCAGGGACGGACAGACGCCTAGGCCGACCTAATGTACTTGCAGTGTTGTCTTCGTTCTTACCTTGTCCTCGTGTATAACTTTGTAAAATAAAAATATAACCATTATTAGTATTCGCATCCTATTTTGAGGATCCCTTATCGCTATGTAATAGTGCTTTATGTTGATTGTCTTGTTCAATACAGCATTCCATATATATATAGCCAGTTTGTTACTGTAAGGGCTGGGAGGGGAGGTATAGACCGACATTCAGAATGATTATAAAAAATGTAGAATTTTGTTATTTTTTACCATTGATGACATTTAAAGAAACTCTGTTTTAGTGTGGTAGTTGTCCATGATCGTACCTTTCATGATGTCGCCCACCCATTGCATTCCTTCCTTTGCGCTTGTAAGGATTGCTACGTTGTCTTGTAAAAGTAATATTGATATGAATGTATATGCGTAAGGTCTTCAATAAACAGCATATTGAAACGTTTATTGGTGTTACATCAGTCTGTTATTGCACACTGTCTCTCTGAATATTCAGCCTGAAACAAAACACAAAGAGATCTGGCTCTCTGGTGGGATCATTTTATTAGACCTGACCCGGAACTTAAAAAAAAAAGCAACAATTAAATGCAGATCTGAAGATTAACTGGACAATTTGAGGATTTAATAGAGTGTTTTGTTGGCGTGTTGCGCACGCCTGCAAACGGAGGCTCTATAGAATCCCACAGAGGTTGGCCTAATTTTATTGTGGCCGCCAGAAATACAAAAGTAGGTTATAGGTAGCTTTGATATGGCCATGCAAAATGGCCGCCAGGTTTATATTGTACACCCTATGTTGCAATAAATTGTAATCCATAATGTGTGGAAACCTGCCTTTTCATTAAAACCCCATTTCCCTTTGTTTAAAAAAAACCCCTAAAGTTTGACCTGATCAGTGTCACTGCTATGCTACAAGCCTATAACGTCGCAGCTAAACACGCAATAGCTCTGTAAACCAGTAATAGTGTAACACCCCAGTGCTCCATATATGTGGAAGCCCTTTCGGACTGGCCTTTAATTTACTTGTGCATCCCTGTGGTTTGCGCGAGCGATTTAAACGCGCTGAAATTACATATCAAAACAGGGTTTTTATGAAATAACACCGGTTAATCATTATTTCTCAGAGTTTTGAAGCTACATGGGGTTTTATCTTATACGCACTTCTGGGATCCACAAGGCTCTGCCCGCTGGCAGTGAAGTGCAAAGCCACATACTGGCTGAGCAGTGTTTTTCTATCAGAAAACTAACGGGGCGTTTGTCTTCAGCAGCTTGCAGTCTCAGTTAAATGAAGTATGTTCTCTGGAAAAACCTTGTGCTGTCTCAGCGTTAAGATCAGATGTTGCCTTTGCAGTGAACTGTGAACAGGCTGCTTCTGCGACCGAATTACTGCATGTCATCCCCCTTCCCTGCATTATACAAAAATTTTGCTTCATTAATGCAAATATAAAAGTTCTTTCGCTCATTACGTACCATAGTGCCCTATAATAGGCCTTACAATAAAGGCTTCGGTGTATTACACATTCTGTTTTACAGTAGTTTTATTGTTTATTGTGCTGCCATTGTTGCAGTTTCTGATAGCTGTGCGCCTATACCTCACAGTGAAACCACACTTTCGGCATTGGGTGTTTGCTGCCAACCACAAAAATACAATTCAATAAATTCATCATAGTATTGCACAGTTACCTTGGCAGCAAGTGTGAAATCCATAAAAGTGTTGCAACATCCTAAATGAAACAAATGAAAAGGGAATGTCTCAATTCAGGCGTGCTGGCACTTTGCGTCAAGTTGTACAATAATAATAATAATAACAGTAAAAATCACAACAACAATTCATGCAATAATAATTGTTTTAGGAAATGCCTTGGTAGACATGTAGTAGTTTTGCAATTGTACCAGTATATTTTCATGAGATTTGATGGCTAAATCAAAAGGTGGTATAAAAATGAATCTCATACTCTGGTTTTGCGTTTTAAAGAAAAAAGGAGAAAAGCTCTCTACGCGTCGGATTAAAGATGGCCTAAAACCCATTTCATATGTCTACTCCGATTTTTAAGAGCCGTGTGTAAAGACATATTCTAGCAAGGAAACTTGAATATTTCCCTTTAGCAATAAGAGATAAATCCGCGCGTAATGCACCCATTTTGTCTTTTTTAACGCAGCGATTGACTATGTTAATGAAAATTTACTGTCTGATAATAGGAGGAGATTTGTTTTTGTTCCGGAATGTAATGAACTTAGATTAATAATAAATACTCAAATGAAAAAAGAAAAAAATATTACAATGTTTTTTAATCAGTTTGTTGAAATTGATCGTGGACACAACATAAACGTTTGTGTGCCTTCTTAACTTGGTTAGAGCCAAAATAAAATATGCAAATTGCACCATAAGGTTTAGGAGCACTTCTGTTACCTTCTTCGTAAACTGGGCCACAACTCGGGTTCACCGATTCCCGTTAAATTGAATCAAAGCTGCGAGAACTCTAGAAATGGAGATTCCAAAAGCTGCGTCTTTCTGCTTTTGAACTTGGGAAATGCTTTACATGAAACTGCTGATGTGGAGAAGACGAGAAGGGAGAAAACAGATTATCCATTTGTCGTGATTTGTAACAAACAGCAACAGTAAACTGTTCAGTAAACTGAGGAATTCAGGTCTTGAGCAGAAACAGTTAACATAATTTATTTATCTAAATGCATTTGGATTGTGAAGGGGGGAAAGCGTGGGTATCCAAGCAAGCTGAGCACAGCGTCATGTGTTTCCCCGCTGTGATTAAACGCTGGTTTAATTTGCAGCCCAATAATGGTGTATAAATCGGTTGGATTATTGTTACAGAAATACTTGGCAGAGAGATTCTTGCACACGCGAGTATCTAATGATTTGATGAATGTTCTTTTTTTTATTTCTGTGGCATGTGCTGGAACCACGAACTGCACCCCTTAAACTGTTATTTCTTTTTACACCAATACCAAAGCAACTGTGCTGAAGAAACTATAGGTTTGTCCATGTTTTTTATATATGGTTAAAAGGGATAGAGCAGTTAGTCAAGGTTGGCTCTTGTATTTGCGCACGACCTTCGGATATTTGGCTTTGCACCGTTTTTACAATCTCTCTTTCACTGCTCTTGAGCACTTTTGACTTTGAGACTGGCTAAATCCTTTTATGGCGGCCAGTCTCCGCGCCCCAAAGGTCAGTGAGCTTCACAGTGCCCTTCGCAGAGAACTTGTGTGGCATGCGGTCTACGTCCCCCGCCGCCCCGTCTTCCGTTTATGGCACAAAGCTGGCCAGAGGAACAGAAAGCAGTGTTATTCCTGGTAAAGTGTTTCTGTTTGGGGAGTGGTGTGTGCGTGTAGCCGCGTGTGTGTGTGTTAAAGTGTGTGTGCGTGTGTGCAGCACCGTGACCAAGAGTGCGGGAATGGCCGTGTTTGTTTCAAAGAAGAGTGTCAATGTGATAAAGAGAGGATAGGTAGGATACTTAACGTCGGAGATCCATATCGTTTTACGTCTCGCAGAACTGTCATGTATTGATTTTAGAATGATCTGAAATGAGTTCTCAATGAGCTCGCGCTTTTCCCTGAAATGTGCCATCTTATTAATTTGTTTTTCAGCAGCATCGGGTGTACAACAAATCCTAAAGTGGGCCGTGAGGGTTTCAGTGGCGCCACAACAGCAGCGTGGCTCTTTTTCAACCCGGTTGCCTCTGGTGGAAATGGATTCCGAATTGATTTTTGACATCACTATTTTAAATTATTCACAATTTGGGGTTCCTTTTTTGTAGCATTTATCTGCAAGTCTCCGTATCATTTCAATCAATTTAGACTTTGTGTGTTCTTTTTGAGAAATCTAGCATTTTTTGGATAAGCACCATCCGGGCCTCCACGCAACCATGAAGGTCAAGTATGCGGTGAGCAGGCAGCTGAATCTGCGGTACCTGCTGAAAGCAGCTTTATATCTAAAGGCACGTTTAGCATCACCTGTTCAAAATGGATACAAAATGGACATGTACATGTACTGCAGCTCTGGTCACTATCTTAGACTAAAATAATACAAGACAATAAGTCTTTACGTGCAGTTTTATTGCTTCTTCTGAGGTAATGACGCAGCTTTAATCACCGCAACTCAGTCTGCAAAGCAAGCAAAGCTGTGAACAAGTAAGAAAGCCATTTTTAGTAATATCGGAAGCATTCAACGCTCGGAGCTTCTATTAGAGCTCGCATCATGAGCCATCACTGTCCAGCAAGGCCGCCGAAGACCAAAATAATGCATTTTGACTCTTTCGTCCGAAAATAGCAGCCAGAGCGAACTTAGTCAAAGTTAAAAAAAAAAAAGATAAATTACATCTCGGTTCGTCACAAGATCATACCCTTTTCAGTGTAATAAGCTCACCAAGAAGTTGGGGATCAATTTAAATTAATCAACTGGGTTACAGCACCATTTAAAACAGATTATTTTATAACAAATTGACTGAAAGCTAAAAAAGATGTTAACTGATAATTTAAAATGTTAAAAACGTGTAATAGTTTGCACAAATTTTCAAATTCCAAAACTCGTCTATAATTACTCATTTATCGTTGCTGTTGTTTCACATGCAAGTCAAAATTTCAGCCCAATTGTTTAAACATTGTTTAGAATTTCAAGAGGATGAGCGGTAACGATATAACGTGTGTAGCCTATAATTAACGGTGCGCCTAAAATATCTTTTTTTTGTGACAGGCCTTAGCCTGGATTACTATGCAGTTTAAAAATACTTTGTTCTGATTTCCTTCAATTGCACAAACAGTGCAACTATGAGCAAAAATTGCAAAACTATTTCACCTAAGCTGACTTTTGTCCCCTGATCTCGAATCTGCTCGAAGATAAATAGATGCACATCTGTGTTTTCTTTTTCATCCGCTTTAGATGGTTTTTGGGCTTTTTTTTCTTTTTCCCGGGACGTCTAAATAAAAACAGAGCTGGAGACTGGGAGCTCCTTACGCGAAGTGATTCCTTGTGATATGAAATCATTGAATACTTCCAATAAAAAAAACTTAACACATTGTTGTGAAAGCTTTATGTCCGTGTGGTTGAATGTGAAATACACTCTGGAGATCGCTCCAAATGGAACAGCAATACGCGCCTCTGTATTGTTTGCAACTGCTGCCACCACATGCTGCTGCAGCGTGATGCGTTTACTGTCAAAATGTAATGATAAAATGAAATAAATCTTTTAAAAATAGGCCTATTTAATGTTGCTTGAAACCGTTTGTAGCACTTGTAGCTGAATTTAACTGCCCGACTTACATCCAATTAAACCTCTCTCGGCCATGAGGAGACAGTGATATGATTACACAAGATTTCCCCCATTTAGCCATGACTTCAGCGGGCTGTCTTGGTGAACTTTGCTTGTTATGAGAGCGTTGGTGTGCATGTGTGAGGGTTGTATCATTTGGCTAAGGATTTATAACCACAATGCCAAAAAATTGTAGTATTTAGGACCGTCATTTTGTTTTAGTTTTTCTGGGTGACACATAGGTTAACCATTTTAATTATGGTGCTTAGTAGCGATAGCCTAAATTCCTTAGACGCACGTCGTTAAAGTTATTCCTTTAACTGTGATATTTAAGACGGGAACGCACGTCAAAAAAGAAGTCAACAAAGTATCATGACAGTTTCTTGAACTCTACTCTAACGCTACTGTTAATTAGGCAGCCGCTTCCTTGCTAAAGTGAAGCAGAAGTTGCGGATAAAGTCAGCTGAGGAGAACTTTGCCTGCAAACCTCCTGCCACATCCCCTGCTCATTTTTTGCTGCAGCATAATCAAACATTCCCGGGTCCTACTGCTCGTTGAGTTTGTTCTCCAGAGAAATAAACACATGCTGAGGCTTTATTTCTTTGACTGATGGTCTGAGCGCGCACAGGCGAAAAGTCGGTATTTTAAACCCTCTGAAATCGGATATTACCAAGTAATGGTCATATTCTACCACGTTATGACACATGGGGCGACTTGAAAACAAGGGAAGTGCATGTTTCCGTTTAAAAACCTCAACCCCTCTTCAGCATGCAGAGTGAAATTATTTCCTTTATTCCCTTCTCTTGTCTGGATTAGAGGCTCTAACTTTTGAATTTCATCATTGCATTGCTAATTCATATCCGGCATTACTTATTTATGCTGTTGTGTATTATTCATACACATCATTGGAAGGATTATGATGGAGAAATGAATTGACAATATTGTTTTGGTCTGTCTGTGTTAGTGCTTTTACCGCCTGCAGAAATAAAAAAAAAAGATTTTACTGCTGATCAGCACAAACTATTATTTATTTTAAAGCACATATAATAAGCAAGATTCATTCTATTATTATAGGCTGGTGAATATTGCAAGTTTTACGTTTTAAAAAATAATTACCATCACTTTAAATACTAACATATTTTTTTCATTGCCGTATTTCATGCATTGCCAGAAGGTAAGGACGCTTCTACGTGCAATCCATAGTTGCGCAAATACAGAAACTAATTCAGCAGCTTCATGTGTCTTGCATGCGAAGCCACAAGGCCAGTATGTTTACATAAATATTTCCATAGCTACGCTTGATGATCTGGACCCAAGAAAAATTAGATCTGCAGCTGTGCATTCCGGGGCGCAGAAAACCTACAGTATTAATTTTTCTTAGAGCGTCCAATAGCTTGTAATATTTTAATTCAATAGTTTAACCCGTTGCGCACACAGAAAGAAGCGAAATGTCTGGCGTTTGTTGGAAAATAGAGAAGAAAGAACTCTCCAATTTGTAAAGAGAAAAATAAATCGTAAGACTTATTTAAAATTATGCGCCATGCTCACAGTTTTGTGAGCGAATATCTCAGTTAGCCGAAATCCAAATTCCTCTCATTCTCTGCGTTAATGGTTTTCTAAGGAACAAAGGAGATTTAGCGTTACTGCAGCCATTCGGAGTTTTATGGTTGGACGTAGTGAGGATTTTAGTGGTCAAATTCAAGTGCTGTGTCTGGACAGCTGTCTGCTTTCTTTGTACTTGGATGCAGGATGCATCATGTGAGACAACCTTTTGTTTGCTGAGGGTAGTAAACAAGCTAATGCCATTGCCACGTATTTAACAAACACGACTCCAAGTTTCCAATCAGATCTTGGCCATGTTGCTTTTTACTCTTATTTTCACTGCTGGGAATCAGAAAAAAAAGATTCATAATAAAACGTAGAAACTCTGTGTTTTACCAGATTTTTCAGCAACACGTGTGTCAGCTCAGTTAAACAGGACGGTTGCGTTATTGGGGCAGGATTTAAGAGTCTGTTTAGGAAGTTCTATGTGATCAGAAACAATGGGGCGTCGTATTAATTTCGCCTTGTAACTGTATCAGTCTATAAAGACTCAAAGATGGGGCTCAGCAGTACAATTAAAAGTCTGAAATCAGACGCAGCTGCCCTTTCCCCCCTCCAAATCTTTCATTTTATGGGAGTTTTTTAAAGTGTGTCCGTCTGTCAACCACTTATAAATGTCAACATATATGTGAAAAATTACAGAAAACATCAAATCATCCTTTTTCTTTTATAATACGTGCCGGATATAGAAACAAATAAGAAGGAAAACACTTGATGATTTGATAATATTCTTTTAAATAATGAACGCATTAAAATATTTGATTTGGTCGAATAAAGTACAATAGTAAAATATCTTGATATGAATATCTTTTGAGCATGATGTCTAGTCACTGTAACTGGGGTTTACACTGAATCCAGCAGTGCCAGTTGTGTCGTTTCCTTGTGCTTCCCCCCGACATTTAAAGTTTGTGTTTGTGCAACAAGAACACATTGGGCATCAGGAGATGAGAGGTGCATGGTCCATACTCGCAGGGGTCCCACTGGTGTTTTTTTTCCCTTGCAGGAAATGCGTGGATGTGGTGGACTGCACAGCTTGCCTCCGTGAACTCTGTTAAAATCCAAAATGAAAGGGAATGATGAGAGTAGTCCGATTGCTTTATCTTGCGCGGTCAACATACTCTTGCGGCGTATTGAGCATTGCCCAACTTCGCAGCATATAATTAGAGTCAACAAGCACCGCCACCAACACCAACCACCTCTGTGCTGGGGAACAAATGTACTTTCATTTAGAGACAGGGTGGAAAGACCATAAATGCAACGGTTGGCTTGGATTAGTTCATTTGGATGGCTGTAGGTTCTGTTATAACCAAGTGTCCAGCAGACACCTGTGACGACTATAAAGAAAATTATACTATTAAATATAACTCGTATTAGAAGATCCGCAAAATAATATCAGAGCAGTGTAAAGAAAGTCAAGCATGTAAACTGTATTGAGGAACAAAGGCTTAATATGACAGGGGGACTGTGAATGAGCTGTGGCTGCTTAATGTGCTTTTTCGGATGCACTCTCCATTAAAAATGTATATAAAATTTTACTTACATCCTAATACAAGTCTGATATAATAATAACAATAATAATAATAATAATAATAATAATAATAATAATGATGATAATAATAATAATAATAATAATAATAATAATAATAATAATAATAATAATAATAATAATAATAATAATAATAATAATCTTACCTTTAAAATCCCTCAAAAACTATTAAATGCCTGCCACCGATTGCACTCTAGAAATTGTGCTTTGCCCTTTTAAGAAGCCCTGGGTGTTTAGCTGGCCTACTAGCCTATAAGCATAAACACACACACACACACACACACACACACAATCACATACCCACACACACAAACATACAACACACACACACACACACACACACACACACATACGCTGCACATATCTCACTAATTGTCATAAGTCAGCAAACAAGAATCTGTAACTGGTTTGCTCGGTGCGCCTGTGGCGTTTGAAAATTATTTGGTCGAACCTCCTCGATCTACCTAAAGCCAACCACTCCTACACATCCAACTCTTCCAAATTGATATATGACAATATCTACTTTCGATCACGTGTCTGCAGGGCGACTTAGACGGATTGCGCGTCATCTCGCCTTCCCAAAATTTTCCCCTTCTGCTGCAGCTCGAATCCAAAACATCTATCTATAGTAGCCGAGTTGCGAGAGAGAGAAAGATGTTTAACTCGGTGAATCTGGGCAACTTCTGCTCCCAGACGCGCAAAGACCGGACATCCGAGTTTGGCGACAGGACTGGCTGCGCGTCCAACATCTACCTCCCCAGCTGCACCTACTACGTTCCCGAATTTTCGGCAGTCTCCTCGTTTCTTCCGCAGGCCCCTTCCCGGCAAATCAGCTACCCTTACTCCACGAATCTGTCTCAAGTGCAGCCCGTGCGGGAAGTTTCGTACGGCTTGGACCCCGCCAGCAAATGGCACCACAGGAGCAACTATGCGTCGTGCTACTCGGGAGAGGATCTGGTGCATAGAGACTGTCTCCCACCATCCACCATGACAGAAATGCTCATGAAGAACGAGAGTGTGTACAGCCACCACCATCACCACCATCCCCACCCGGGCTCCAATCATCCTTCCACGGGCTTTTACTCCGGCGTGGGGAAAAACAACGTCCTCCCACAAGGCTTCGACCGCTTTTTCGAGACCGCATACTGCAGCAGCACGGACAATCAGTCAGACAATTGTTTACAAAAGGGCGAGGGAGGGAAGCTGGAAAGCGACTCCCAACAGCAACAACAGCAACAGCAGCAGCAGCAGCAGCAGCAAGCTACAGCCGCTGTACCCGGAGCCGCGGAGCCGGGGAAAGACCCGGACGATGAGGAGGAGCACACAAATTCCGGCTCTTGCACTTCTTCCTCCGCCACAGCCAAGGACGGCAACGCCAGCAAGAGCAGCCACTCGAGTAGGTACAACCGAAGCTGTAAAGCGGGGGGAAGGTTAAGGGGACTAACCCGGTGTTTTGTCGGTCAGATTTTATGTGGAGTTTTATAAGCATTCAAAGGATTTTATTATAACCCTACAAAGCTCTTTCTTGCAACGGGAAGAATTTTTACGATGGGAAAAGCGCTTTGAAAAAAGAAAAGTGGGGGGTGTTATACACAGACGCCTCTATGGTGAGAGTCTGTGAAATTTTTAAGAGAGAGCTATTGTGACAAATGTTAACTTTGATCGTGAACTTGCGTTGGTCATTTTTAAGGGATTTTCTTGTTGGGGCTGTCGTGTGTAAAAACCAATTGGGCAGAACATTGCTTTTGGCGTCCTGTGAATTATCTTTAGCACAGGGTTTGCGCGCAAAAGACATACAGCAAAGAGCATTAAACACAAAACTATCTATCTATCTATCTATCTATCTATCTATCTATCTATCTATCTATCTATCTATCTATCTATCTATATCTATCTATCTATCTATCTATCTATCTGTCTATCTATCTATCTATCTATCTATCTATCTATCTGTGAAATATGCTATTTTAAAATGCTAAAAAAGCTTAATTTGCAGCTTTACATTATTAGAATTAGTATTAGTATTTATATTACTACTTAACTTCTTAAGATTTAAATGACATTATCATATAATTATATATATTAATATTAGTTATGAAAATAAAAGCTCGATTTTTAATTTTTTTTTTTTTTGCTAGTGTACCTTTAGTTCATCCAGGGAGCGGATAAAATTTCAGCATGTGTTTGTCCCCTTTCCACGCTTGCATACACACTCACACTCACGCTGCACAATAAAAGAAATCTATTTCCCCAGTCACCTGTTTGATAAGGAGTGATAGGGCCACTGGGGTCTGCGCAGGGGCCGCTACAGGCAAGAAGCTAGGCATCCACTGTTCAGAAGATTGTGTAAATTGTTTAGTTTAGCTCTAGATGAATGTGGCGCACATAATGCAGGGCGAAAATACTTTTTGTTGTTGTGTATTTGTAGCAGATAAACACGTACTTAGTGAGGCTGTAAGTTGATATTATTTCCTCCGAACTATTTTGGATATTTAGCACTCTTTATGGCTGGTTTACATGATAGCCTCAGCTACTTCGCCTGATGAATGTGGGCTGGAATGTTATCATTGCTAATGCCACTGACAGAGGACTTTCAGCACCTGGCGAAACCTATTGCCACGCCAGCACTCCACTCTATTATTTCAAAATATAATAACGTTATTATCCGCTCAGTCTGCTTATATGTAGTTATTTTAATAATATTATTTTCTTCATTCAGGCGTCCCTCGAACCAGGAAGAAGCGGTGTCCCTATTCAAAGTTTCAGATTCGAGAGCTGGAGCGTGAATTCTTCTTCAACGTTTACATCAACAAGGAGAAGAGGCTCCAGCTTTCCCGAATGTTGAACCTCACCGACCGCCAGGTTAAAATCTGGTTCCAGAACAGAAGAATGAAAGAGAAGAAGCTGAGCAGAGATCGCCTGCAGTACTTCTCTGGAAACCCCCTGTTGTGAGCAGGAAGAGTGTTGCAGGACAGTGGCATAGAGGCCTCCTCCTCCTGCTTTTGCTAATCTCATTGAATGAATGGTAATCATGGGCACAACCGTCTTTTTCTGAAAAGGAGCCCATATCACAAACAGTGCAATGTGAAAATAGTGGACAGTGGACGAAAATAGGCCTTGAATAAACGGGGCTGCGGGGGGGGATTAATGTCGCAATTTTCTTACTACCCTGCAGGGCGGCGATGAATTTCTAGCTGGTTTTACCCCTTCCAACAAGAAGGCCTACATTAGAATAATCATTTATATACTGGTCTTGAATATGTCCCATTTATCACGACTCTCCGTTTGTCTTCAGTCTACTGTTCGTATAGACATATTTGTTAAAATATCACAAGGAAACCTTTAGCTCTTATCCCAGCCTCTGGTCAGTGTATATAGCAAAACAAAACCTAAAATATTTCTTCGACCAGATCACGGGAATACATTTTTCCAGGCTGTATTTTTTCGCCTTGAGGGATATGATGTCTAATCTGTGAAAGTATTACAGCCCCCTTCTATATAATATATATATATATATATATATATATATATATATATTAAAATATTATATATTATATAATATATATATATATATTATATTTATTATATAATATATATTATATACTTACAGAGTAGCCTATGCAATGTGCATTCGTGACTGTAAATAGGCATATGTTGGATCTTTTTTCCCCATATCCTTGCTGCTACTTTTCAGCACACTTGCCCATACCACCTAGCTTTAATGGCGACTCTTGTTAAATTATTTGCTTCAGACATTTTGGTGCTTTGGATCCCAGAGAAGATGAGCAGACTGTCTGCCTGTGTATCGTTATAATAACTAAATAAACAGAAACGTGTAGGCAAAACTCAACGACTTTCGTCTTTCTGTGCTCTTATTTTGTTACATATTCTTTCTGGTTTTGGCGCAACTCTGCTTTTTCGTACGTATTTCGCAGGCTTTTGGAAATAGTAACTTGTCTTAAATTGTCCAATCGTCCATTGTATGTAGGCCTTGCACAATTTACTCGTCTTATTGGTCTGTGTATTTGGATACACGCATTAAATGTGATTTGACTGCAAACTCGAATATTTGCAGATTTGGGCGTTAAATCCCACTTTGGACGTTTGCACGCGTGTTAAACGAACTACAGCTCAGATCTTACAGAGAGAGGGCAAGCAGGGAATGATAACCTCTTTTAGTGGACACTAAATGGAATCGCCACTTTTAGTCTAGACGCTGCCATAAAGACAGAGGCACTAAATGGCTATTTTTTTTCTCTTAATTGCACCGTCTGTTCTGGGGAAACGGCGTTCACTTCCGCACTAAATAGTAAATAAACAAGACTAGATGTCCGAAGGAAGAAGAATAAGAAAAAGAAAGTTTTGACATGAACCCGGTCTATGACGTGTGGATATAATATGCAGCAGGGAGCAAAAGAGTAAGAGCGGTGTGTGTGAGAGTGTGTCTTATATTGACGGAATTAACGCATGTGTCTTTCGTAAGTGAGGTGCGCACACCATATGTGCTCCGGATGATTGCACGTGTGCATTAAGCACAATGTATAATTAAATGTAGTCTTTGAACTTCAATAAAGTCAAGGCCTTCACCTTTAACCCTCCGCAATAAAGTGGAATCAAGGAGCCCGGAAATGGTTGCAGCGGAGGAATGGGCCAATGGGAAGGAGTGGGAAAAGAAAATGGAATGCGTGGACAGGACCAACTTTGACCTCTCGCATTAAACTACAACAGGTAACTTTGCCAACTTTAACACGTCCAGTAAATACACTTTATTGTCCCTGTAAAAATCCCGTAGGTGTTCACGCATGAGGCGTTTTAAAACGTGTAGATTTGCATTTAGTTTGCAGAGAAAACGAGGGTTTGTTTGGATGAGGATGTGATTGTTAATAAATTTCCATACGATGATTTAGTTGTACGAAAATATTTTACTGTGCAGATTTACAATTTGGAAGACAATAATTTAAAGCAGAGTTGGGTCTAGTTGGTTGTTTTGTGTAATGGTGTTAATTTGAAAAAGGAGGGTGGAGGCAGGCTGGTTGTGACTTTCCTCTTTGCCTGATCTTCTTTGGAAAGCCGGTGACTGAATGAGTGGTTGAAGTGAAAACGGGGTGGGGGGGTTCAGACTAATAC